>LIEC01012547.1:111042-234832 GCA_001925005.1 Drosera capensis | reverse complement strand
TGATTTTGCCAATTTTCTCCTTTGGTATGTGGTTTCTTTGTGCTTCGTTGTAGTGTATTTCTGTAACTGAGGGTCTGTGTTTTTGTTGATCTAACTCAAAATGAAACATTTAGGTATTCACAAGCTGGAACACCACGTGTCAAAGTTACTTCGTCATACAATGCTGAATCTCAAACATTTTCATTGAAGTTCAGGTACATGTGCCAAGATATTACGATACATGGCATCTCGGCTTATGATTCTTGTATTTATCATTTACATGCTTTTAGCTTGATGTGGTCAATGTAGCCAAGAAGTTCCTGCAACTCCAGGCCAGCCCGTTAAAGAGCCCATGTTCATTCCTATTGTTGTTGGGTTGCTCGACTCTAGTGGGAAGGACATGGCTTTATCTTCTCTTTATCATAATGGAACTCTGCAGTCTATTACCAGCAGTGGGAAACCAGTCACCACCACTATACTGCGATTAACCAAGGTCTGCCCTTCTAATCTTATGCTGAACCATTGTATGCTTTGTGAGCAAAATCTTGGGTGGTTATTAACACGATATTCACACGGATGTTCATAATCATTGCAATACATGAATAATTGCGGGTACAATTTGGGTGATATCACAGTATTGATGCATTTTATGTTTGTTAATTCACTTTGCATGATTGTGTTTCTATAAATTAGGGATGTGTTTATTTTGTATGTTCATAATAGTTGGAAGGATTATCTATACTAGGCATGTTTTCTTTGAAAAGTACCTATAGTCTACTGTACTTACATTTTAGAACAAGCAACAAAAATTTGTCTAGGAAGGTGCAGGAATATGGGTAGGTAGGGGTAAACTTATGAGTTTAATTTACTAGGATTGCCATGATATACACTCCCTCTGCTTGCTTCAAGTGGCATTATCCATTACTTATAAACATAAATTTGAGAAGAAATAATGTAAATTGTCCCATGATGTACCTTTAAGTTTACCTCAACATATATTAACTGTACAAATCGTATTATCATTGTATGATATATCTGAGTAATTGCTTCTCCTCTAAAAACCTCATTTTTCTCACTATTTAGTATCCTTCGGCTTTGTTGGACATTACTGACCAATTTGTTGAAATGGTAAAGTTCTGGATCACATATTCTGAAATTCTGGATCACAGGATGGTTTCACTTTTTCCTTAACCAATCAGTGATCCATCAAACTTGAATGATAAGATTTTGGTATGTGGTAACCTCTTACCAGTTCTTTACCATCTATTTAGTTTTGTACTAAGCTCCACGGGAATTAATTTATAAAAAAAACATTAAAATGAGGTCTGGCTAATTATCTTTTTGAAAAAAAAATGATGGCAGTGTGCTAGATAACATACTTATGATTCATTGCATTTCTCTTTTCTGGACACGCAAATGAGACTCTTTTGTTTTCTGGAATTAAACAGAAAGAAGAAGAATTTGTTTTCACCGATGTATCTGAACGGCCAGTTCCTTCTCTATTGCAAGGCTACAGTGCTCCAATTCGTCTCGAGTCTGATCTGTCCGATAGTGACCTCTCCTTCCTCCTTGCATATGACTCAGATGATTTCAACCGGTATGATATCATCACCACTATAACTTTCAGTTGATGTAGTTGGGACAAGTTAGTGTCAGATGTTTGAAGATTCGATATTTTCTTTGTTTTCAGGTGGGAAGCTGGACAAGTACTTGCCAGGAAGATCATGCTTCAATTGGTGGCTGACTACCAACAAAACAAGCCTCTTGTTTTGAATAATAACTTTGTGGATGGGCTAAGGAGAATCTTGACGGACTCGGGTTTGGACAAGGTACTTTAAGATATTCTTGTTTACAAACTATCCTCAATACTCCTTTTCTCCTTTCACTTTGAAGAATGTGCTTTAGCTTTGCTGGCCTTTCTTTTGTTCATGTCGGTCAATTTTATCCGAACAGGAATTTATCGCAAGGGCCATCACTCTGCCTGGAGAAGGGGAGATTATGGACATGATGGATGTTGCAGATCCTGATGCTGTTCATGCTGTACGAAAATTCATTAAGAACCAGATAGCTTCTGAGCTGAAGGATGTCTTCTTGACCGTGGTAAAGTTTTAATACATTGTTGATCTCCATTTGTCAAACTTGGTCAAATGTTATCCGTGTTAACGTCAATGGTGCCTATTACGTACCTCCACAGGTCAAAGAAAACAGAAGCTCAGAGCCATACGAGTTTAATCATGCCAACATGGCTAGACGGGCGCTGAAGAATGTTGCCTTGGGTCAGTTCTCTGTACTATACTCTGCCTTTGGAGATCTTGTAGTGTAATGACTGAAAAGTTCTGTATTTTTTTGTGATATAGCGTATCTTACCTCACTCAACACACCTGAGTTAACTGAGCTTGCTCTCCATGAGTATAAAACAGCGACTAATATGACGGAGCAGTTTGCTGCTTTGGTGGCCCTTTCTCAGAATCCTGGAACAGTTCGCGATGAGGCTTTGGCCGACTTTTACAACAAGTGGCAGCATGACTTTTTGGTACCTAAACTTCAACATCCTCGAGCCTTTTCTTCTGACATGTTTTCACCCTTGAACTTGAGCACCCTTCTATGAACTTGGTTTATAAGAATAATTTGGCAGGAAATACTATTTCCCAATTCAAAAAAAGAAAAAAAGAAGAAGAAAAAAAAGGATAAGAAACGTGCAGTCTTCATTCAGAAAAGATTTTCTAAGGTAGAGTGTTTCAAAGTGCCAGGGTCTAAAATTCTTCAAGAGCTTATCGAGCATTTCAACAAGCGCTTGCATTACCTTGAGCTTTAGGCACTTTTATGTTAGTATTACCCACTGTAAGACCCCTTTATGACCAAACTAGCTTACAGCCAACCACCACTCTGCTGGCTGTAGGTCTTTTAAATTCGACACCAATCCAAGTGAGTGCCAGTATGGTGAACTAATAGCATGTTTGGCTTCTAATACTTACATTGACTCTGTAATCTGTGCATGGTTTCCTTTGGTCGCCAGTGTTGGTCACGTAGGTGACGGGTCTCATTTTAAAAACGTGCGACTTGTAACTCTAGAGTCTGCTACTCTGCGCTGTACCTCAAAATGTGACCCGTGTCCATAGAATAAATGCAGCTAAAGCAGAATGCTATCTTGTATAACTTAGGCTAACTGTTGAAATTCTTCTCCAGGTTATCACCAAGTGGTTTGCACTCCAAGCATCTTCTGATATTCCTGGAAACGTGGAGAATGTCAAGAAGCTTCTTAGTCATTCTGCATTTGACATCCGTAATCCCAATAAGGTGCACTATCCTTTCTCTTTGCGCGAACTTGCAGATTCACTTGTGTTGAAGCTGAAGCCTAAGAAGTAAGAGTGCATAGAATACTCAGCCCATGCGTTCCACATTGCTGTATTTCTTCATAATCAAACAGGTATACTCGCTGGTTGGAGGATTCTGTGGATCCCTTGTGAATTTCCATGCCAAAGATGGTTCAGGTTACAGTTTCTTGGGTGAACTGGTTGTTCAACTAGACAAAATAAATCCTCAGGTATGTTGTCCATATGAAGGCGATTTGATTGGTGCCATGTGTTTTTCCCCTTGTAATTAGGCGATCATTTTATATAACCTTGCAGGTTGCCTCTCGTATGGTGTCAGCTTTCTCTAGATGGAAGCGTTACGACGAAAACCGTCAGAGCCTTGCCAAGGTAAATACGTTACTGTCTGATTAATGTATCATTATCTAACTACGCCAGAACTACTATTCACTGTTTCGAGTGGCCACATGAATCATCTTCCATTATTTTTTACGGTTATCCCTAAAGAATGTCGCCAGCATGGTGGCAGCAATATCGTGGTGTTGAAGCTTCTGCTCCATCGCTTGTGACATATTCTTGTTTGCCCTTTTTCTGGATACAGGCACAGTTGGAGATGATTGTGTCAGCAAATGGACTCTCTGAGAACGTGTTTGAGATTGCTTCAAAGAGTTTGGCATCTTGAGCCGCATTTGATCTTCAGAAATAAGGGTGAGCATCGAGCTGTATGTTGCATGATGAGTGATCTTGCGCCATTTACATCACGAATAATATTAACCAAAGCATAGACAATATATACTTCAGTTAACGTTTTTGAAAGTTCGCTGTGAATTGATTCCTGATATTTGAGAATATTGAACTTAAGAATATACTTTTTTCCTTTAAGAAGCTATTCTGCTTGTTCAAGTCTAAAACATGGGCAACAGTCTCTTGCAGCTTCTGCGTAACGTGCTAGGTGGTGGAAAACCGAACTACTGACATCGTATTCGTTATGTCGATGTCATTTTCTTTCGTCGTCTTTTACAAAAGCAGCCTAACATGTCACACTAAGGAGAAAGTTCAAGCGAACTTGGACATTTTTTTAGACTTGCATTTATGCAGCATAGTAACGTACAAAAGCAGCCTCACGAATGCGTAAGCAGTTCAAAAGGTCGAACTATAGGGATGTAATAGTGATATCCTTTTGTTTAGTGGTCATCTTTACCATAGGCAACATCGCATGCATGTGTTCTATGTCAAGATAGCATGAAAGGAACAAATTAACGGTAGAGTAGTTGAGAACGTTTTCAAAGCCTTAGGAAAAACAAAGGTTATGCTTATGATGGGAAAGGGGAACCTTAGAAAGTGGAAAGGGCTACCAAGACAGAAAAGTCAATCAAACGGCAACCCCTCTCATAATTTTTTCCAAAAAAAAAATCTCCCTTCCTTTCAATTTGTTTGTAACCATTATGTAGTTTTATATAAGTTGAAATTTTATGAAATTTAATGAAGAAAGATTATTTGTTTAATGCTAGTGAGATGTAAATAAAGTTTAAGAAAAAGATTGAGAAAGGAGGAGGAAGGAAGTGGTAGAGTAATTTGATTATATTAATATAAATTGATTAATAAATAAAAAAATATATATTATAGATATATTGGGGTGATTCAATAAGAAAAGTGTCCCAATTAAATTGGGATTGAGGGAATAGGAAAATTTCGAAAAACTTTTCAATGGTTGTGAGACCAGTATCCTAACTGATTTAAAAACAAGCCCCTTTGCTCCGAAATTATCAAATAAAAAATCTATATAATCACATCAAATAAAAGATTTGGGAAAAATAGTACTAGAACAAGTGAAAAGCTTGTGTCATTGAGTCTTGGGAGTAATAACGACGTCTCATATTATGAGTTACGCATCAATTATTAAATTATTAAACACGTATTTTGCAGAGTTTTATTTATCGTTTTAATGACGCAAGAAAATTATATCATTAACGTCAAGTTAAAGTACATAATTTAAATTATTATTGATGTTTAGTAATAAAATGACGTTTATAATGCGAGTCATATTTTATCTCGACACGTACGTTATTTAAAATGTTATTTATAATGCGGAAGGGAGGAAGTAGATATATAAATTGTCGTGTTTAATCAAACAGTTATAACTTGAACGTAAATGGATGGAGTTTAATGGACGTAGTGATATGTCCTAGCTTTGACTAGCCAAAATAATAATGGATTCAAGACACTGTGTCGCCTGAATTTATATGCCAAGTTAATGAGCTAGAGCATGCAAACAATTACCAATGAGATTAGTGTACTATGAATTCCCCATCCTGTGGCAGTACTTCTCAAGAATCGAAGCTCACAAGTCAACCCATTTTTATTTGCTCCTCAATATTTCTGCACTTTCTATGGATTGCATTGGAATTGGAGCACCCTTCATGACATGCATGGAATCTTCTGCTTCGTGTATGTACTGGAAGAACATGTCTCATTATCAAGCATCATAAGAATTGCGAACCTCCGTTGTTGTTAACAACAGAGTGATTCATTACTAAGCAACGTGCCAAAACAAGAAAAAAGAAGGAAAAAAATGAAGAAAAAAGTTTGCATCCTTGCTCTGTGTTGTTCTCCATAATTGGATCTCGATCGATCCCTTGCTATATTGCTATAACAGTAGGGGATCTTAACGTGATAAGTATTTCCTCAGCTCTTCAAAGTTCTTTATGAATTCTAGACAACTTTATTGTTGGTTTAGAATTGTAAGAAAATCTCAAGCAGCGCTTTGGGCAATGACATATGTCAGTCGATGCATCAAGGTTGAAATTAAGTATTGTTAAATGTTAGTCTTCTGTCGTCATTTTGGATTTTCGATGATGTTGGTTGCTCAACGTTTTGACAATCACTCTTCTTGGATATCATCTTGTAAATTTGAAATCATAACTAAACTCACAGTGACTTAATATGCATCAACAATATTCATGTGTAGGGCTGTAAATGAGTCGATTTTAAATTTAGGTTCATAAAATTAAATGAGTCAATTTGAACCATCCATGACTCGACTTGATAGGCTCACGAATTGACTGATTTGATAAACTAATAAGCCGGCTCGATTGAAAACTTGTTTAAGACCCGAGTTTATATATCTGTATAAAATTTAATTTTCATAAATATACACAATATAATTATGTATTTTGCATAAAATTTATTTTTCATAAAATTTCTGACCACTATGCCAAAGATATATTTCCTGACCACTATGTGCGTCTTTATATTAAGTTAACTCATAAGATGCAGTACTGAACACAAGAAAGTCTTTGGTACAGCTCTTAGAAAGATTCTTTAAGGTTTTTAGCATAAACTGATCGGTGCTCCTATCCTCTTATATGAATAAGTATATCATGATATTGATACTCACTCTAAAATCATTAGTTTTATCAATTTGACTGGTTTGGTTGTAATTTTGATAATAATTTGTTTTACTTAGATTTTAATGATATTGTAATTTGTTCATAAAATGATTGAGCTCAACTCGGTTCGATTAGGCTAAGCCTTGCTATTTATGAAGCAAGTCTGGAAGGCACGGCTCAATTAGATTTGAATCAAGCCTGAGCCTAATATTTACGTAAACTAATTGAGTTCAAGCCATACCTGATTCGGCTCATTTACAGTTCTGTTCATGTGATTTGATCTAACATGTAGAACCATATTGTCCTATGTTCTCGTTCCATTCCGGCTCTTCGTATCCTGCTGAATGCCCATCTTTAACTTAATTAGTTTGTTTCCAGCCCTAGTAGTGATCAAGAATTTGCTACTTCAAATGAGATTTTGCTACAAATGTCGGTTGAGGTTGTCCACCAAACTACATTTAACCCATTCACATGGATCAACACATAAAATTCAAACCCTCTGTCGATTTTTTCACCTCGCATATATATCTTCTCATTCACTCCTATGGATATACATACAATTTAATATAAATATATCAATTTTTTCATATTCTAAAAAAAAAAAGGAGAAAAAAAAAGCAGGACACCACCCACCAGCACTCTGTTTAATTCTCCTCCACCTCTCTTGCACTTCATCTCTCTTGAAATCGAAAGAAAAGTTCATGGAGAAAAAGTCTCAACTAATCTCATTTACTTCCTCGCATTGATTGCTGCCATTTATGGACTGCCTCCTTTCCTGCAAAATTAGGTGAAATTTGTTGATGCTCTGCTGTAAAATGCAACACTCATTTTCCTTTTAAATTTCTTTTTTTACACCATAAGAAAAAGAAAAAATATGGGACAAACTGTTCTTCATTGTTCTTCTTCTGCAGCTTCCCACATGGGAGTATTAATTGATTGATCGACTGAAATGTTGATTTGTTCAAGTAATCATCCCATAAAAAGAAATTAATGCTTTTTCTTAAATTCTTTTCAATGTGTGAGAAACTGTTTGAAAAGAGGGTTGGGTTAATTTTTGGTCCATGAATTTGCTTATGATTTTTGATTTGATTTAATTATTCAACAACCCTTGTTGGCATTTAAATTTCACTGTTCTAAAGTGAACAATGTAATGTAACCCTGTGTAGCCGGCTAGCTCTACCCTGCCATGGTTGATAAGCTGCTCAGATTTTCCCTATGTTCATAACAACCGACAACAACCCAATTACCTTCTTACTGAACGGATTTTGAAATAGACTTAAATGCAATAATTTCCTTGTCCAACATTTGCTATATACATTCAGAATTATAACCATTTCAAAATAACTTGCTATATTATGGACTATCTATTGTGACGATGGAAGTTGGTGTGAAAATTCTGCTACTTGTAACTTGTAAGTTGGTGTCAACATAAAAGACCAAGTAAACGGCACGAGTGTCGGATGATCCCACAATGTGAGATATATTACTCGATACTCAACCGCCACACCACAGTACTCTTCTTCTTCTTCACTCTTACAATTACTCTCATATCTGTCCCTACACTACACTCTTCTATAAATCACCATTACTACACTCATCAGTACCCCTCCCTCATCAACTCTCTTCTTGTTCATCCACTTCCTCTCCTTCATTTCGTTTTCCCATAAAAACCCATCAGCAAAATCACAATTTTGGTGGTGGGTTTCTCTCATTTTGTCCATATACATTCCCAATCTCACACATTGTAGTAATTTTCCTTCATTTGAAAACTTTAACGGCTACATTTCAGGCTACATTATACAGGAATAAAAAGGAGTTCTCACGTTTTGAGGCTTTTGATTGTGTGTGGTGAGGGGCAGATTTGAGGGCCGTGTTCCCGCGCTTGGGGGCCGTTAGATCTCATGGATCCGCTTTTGGGTTTGCTGATATGCTCTATCATCACAGCTTACATGCTCTGGTTCAGGTCCATCAAACGGTCCCTAAGCGGGCCACGAGTGTGGCCCGTTCTCGGGAGCCTGCCGGGTCTGATCCAGAACGCGAACCGGATGCACGACTGGATCGCTGAGAACCTCCGCGCGTGTGGGGGAACGTACCAGACTTGCATCTGCGCTGTCCCTTTCCTGGCCCGCAAACAGGGCCTCGTGACCGTCACGTGCGACCCGAGGAACCTGGAGTACATCCTCAAGGGCAGATTCGACAATTACCCCAAGGGTCCAACATGGCAGGCCGTGTTCCACGACCTGTTGGGCGACGGGATTTTTAACTCGGACGGTAACACGTGGTTGTTCCAACGTAAGACTGCTGCGCTGGAATTCACCACTCGGACTCTGCGACAGGCGATGGCCCGGTGGGTGAATCGGGCCATCAAGGATCGGTTCTGTCCAATCCTTGACTCGGCCCAGCAGGCCCGCAAGCCCGTCGATCTACAGGATCTGTTGCTTAGACTCACATTTGATAATATCTGCGGGCTCGCTTTCGGGAAGGACCCACAGACTCTGTCCCCGGGCCTGCCTGAGAACGGGTTCGCCACAGCCTTCGACCGGGCCACAGAAGCATCCCTCCAGCGGTTCATATTGCCGGAATTCATATGGCGGCTCAAGAAACGGTTCGGTCTAGGAATGGAGGTCGAGTTGAAACGGAGCATTAAACACGTCGACGAGTACCTAACCAATGTGATCAACACGCGCAAACTGGAACTGAGTAGCAACGGGTCCCATCAGCACGACGACCTGTTGACCAGGTTCATGAAGAAAAAGGAGTACACGGACAAGTTCCTTCAACACGTGGCGCTCAACTTCATCCTGGCTGGACGCGACACGTCATCCGTCGCGATGAGCTGGTTCTTCTATCTGCTGACGAGGAATCCACGTGTGGAGGACAAGATCCTGACCGAGATCTGCACGGTACTGATCGAGACACGTGGAAGGGACACGTCAGCATGGTTGGTTGAGCCGTTAGGGTTCGAGGAAGTTGACCGTTTGGTATACCTCAAAGCAGCATTGTCTGAAACCCTCCGGCTCTATCCTTCCGTCCCTGAGGACTCGAAGCATGTCGTGGCAGACGACGTGCTCCCTGATGGGACATTCGTTCCGGCTGGATCAGCCATAACATATTCAATCTATTCGATCGGACGGATGAAGTTCATATGGGGAGAAGACTGCTCCGAGTTCAGGCCAGAGAGGTGGCTCTCGTCGGACGGGACAAAGATCGAGATGAATGATTCGTTCAAGTTTGCATCATTCAATGCCGGCCCGAGAATCTGTCTTGGGAAGGATCTTGCTTATCTGCAAATGAAGTCGATCGTGGCAGCCGTGTTGCTCAGGCACAAATTGACGGTTGTGCCAGGACATGTCGTTGAGCAGAAGATGTCGTTGACGTTGTTCATGAAGCACGGTCTTGTTATGAACGTTCACGAAAGGGATCTGAAGCCGATCGTGTCTAAGATAACTGGGGAAAGATCGTCGTCGTGTAATGGTGAGACGAAAGCTGCCAAGATTCACTGCAATGGTTACACTAATGGGAATGGTAATGGTAATTCTCTCGCGGTTGCTGAGGTTGATATGATTGCCGGTGTTGCGTGATCTCGAATACTGCTTTGGTTTGGGATTTCCATAAAATTGTGAATATGGTAATGATCATGTTGCTATATTGGGGTAATCTGAGAGTTACTATTGCATACTTTGTTTTACATTCCTCAGTTTTTATGTAATCTGAAATCGTTTTGATGAATAAGATATGATATATTTTACTTGACGCTCCATTGATCTGATGACTACTCTTTGCGTGCGATGATCTCTGATATCGTGTTTCGCTTGATATGTGAATTCCTTGCATTTCATATCGGAGTTGATTTATTCCTTGCATTTCATGTCGGATTGATTTTTATACTGTTTTCTTTTCGATCTCTTGATGCCGAAAATAGAAATTTGTGATGATAAGCCGAAACACGAAAGTAGCAAGTGTAAAAGGGGACCAAGATATGCCAAGCTGTTCGCAGAGTCTACTTTTATGTTGCACAAAAGATGACTTGATGATCGGATTCATGTGACCACAAGATGACTTTAAACGATGAGATGCATAATGCAGAGATCTGGGGGCAGGTAACAGTTGACTATGGGTTATATATTAATTATTGTTAAGTTAAAATGAACTCATTAGTTGATCTATCAATTGACATATTTGTTCTTATTTTAGTTTAATATGAGACCGGTTAATGTTGATTGATAGATGTTTATTTGTCCGTAATAAATAGGTCCAATAATAGCTACACTATATATAATCAACTAGGTCATTTTTCTTAATCCTAATTGTGCTATACGACTCATCTACGTCAACCGTCAAGAACATTAGAAGAATGGAGCCAGTTAACATCAGATCTAATCAGTTCAATCACGTAATCTTCGTAAATATTTTTCGCTATATCATGACGATCAAGATACGCATATGATTATTTTCAATCTTTGTTTAGTATTTTAGATCAATCTATGACGATCCTATGATTGAATTTACCGACATGTATTATCAGAGAACATAAATTAAATCTAGAATAATCAAAGTGATTTCAAGAGCGTGGAAACCGATCTGCGATTTGATCTTAAGAGTGATTAATGGCTCCTCTGGTTGTGCTTTTTTCTGGCTGAATACGAATCAGATTTCAACGAACTCTGAAATCTTAAATTGTTGCTGATTTTGTTTTGGGCTTGCTCCTTGTTGTTTGATTTGATCTGCTTGGCACGTCTACAAATAGTCATGCTCAATGGATAATGTTATACTGCTCCGTGCTGTCTGATATGCATTAAAAGTTTCAATTGATCAATTGGAGAAGGCTGTGTCCTCAACATATATCCTTGAGGTTTTCGAAATGTTTTCAGGGTATGTGCAAAAATTTGTTGAAAGTGGTCTTAGAATTTCGGAAATTTGCAACCCTTGATCAATTGTAACGTTCATATAAGATTATTATATGGAAATCATGATTGATACTACCCTCGAGGCTTTAGAAGATCATCTCTGATCTTGCGTTTTTTGCAAGGATGTAACGTTTGAGGTTGAAGAGATGAAACGCTGGCAGAGGTTTTATCTCATGTAATTAAGTCTAATATAAGATTATTATCTATTTAATGGACTTTACCTTGTGCATTGGAACTATACGGAACGTTCATTATTTGAGCATCTGGAATTATCATGTAGAGTTTCCTGATGACCCATTATATGATGGAACGTTGTTTTGGTCATGCGACTTATAAAGTGATCTTATACGAACCTTCACCGCGTGAGTATGGATATTCCATATGATAAATGGTGAGTTGAGTTTTTGAGCAGGTTATATACAACGAGACAGAATTCTTATATCGATAACTTGAAGTATTCTTGGATTCAGATTATAATGCCTGGCCCTATTTGTTAAGACACCAATATCGATAACTAATGTTTCTTGCTTACTATAAATAATATATGGGTCACTTAAGCGATAATTAAAGAGTCGTAATGACTAATGCTCCTGAATGGTTTATGTCTATGAAACTCACCGTGTGACCTTGTGATGTAATTGAACCCATGATCATTGGGTTGAGCTTTATTTTCCAAATGAGCTATAAGGATAACCCTATGTTATTTATTTTTGGATTGTTTTATTTTATGAATATCTAAATTGGGTTCATGACTTTTTGTCGTTTCACGAGTATGTTCAAATCCAATTTTGGATAACGCCTTAAGATATAAATATAGGATAACATGATTAACATACGTGGTTTAATCCTGGATATGTCTCATCAAGTTTTCCATGTGAAACCACAATCTGATTATGTGAGGAACTTAAAATGTTTATTTTGAAGATGGTTGAGGTATGAGTTTTAGTTCCCAAAAGGACCTTTTTATCTGTATTTCTGAAATGTATCTCATAAGGTAGGTTGTCTCTTATTTAATATTTGATCATACTCCCAACTAAAGGATGTCGTTTAGTGATAGAAATAGGAGGTTTGGCATGACATGGTTAGCATATGATTAAAAGATAACTATCATTGGGATTTATACGCCTAAAAGGTGATAAATCATTTATGATTAGTTTAATTCTCAAATTCGTTACTATGTTGATAGATTTATACCGCATACATCTAATCCAAAGATGTTTGCATGATGATGCGTATAATCTCTTGATGTTGAATGCAAGTATATGAAATCAATTCTTACTACCAATCACAGGAATATATTCTATTTATTTCTCATAAGGGAGATGATCTTTAATTATCATAAGGTTTCTTTATTCATTTCTGTTTTCTATGATGAAGTGGGAGCAGATTTTACTTTTTTTTGTTCCTATATTAGTTGTATATTACAATGTCATGTTTCTAATAGATGAATTCATGAGTTTAATGATTTCTAATTAGTGGATTCTATAGGTTCCAATTCATTTGCAGTTTGGAAAATAACGTAATGTAGGAATTTTTTTAAGATATTAATTATTTTAATTAGTGCGTAATAAGAAGAACGTAGAATGAGAATGTACACACTTAAAATGCAACCACGCATTAGGACAAGATTTTTTTTTTCAGAATTCCATTCTATCCATGAATATAAATTCGTAACAAAATTCTATAAATTTGATATATTTATTTCAATAATTAACGAATATATTTTTATCAAACCCAACAGTGATAATTCACCTCTGCTCCTCCCTTGTCGACTTCCTCCTTGCTTCCCCGATTCACTCCCCACCCTCACAATTCTCATAATCACCACCACCAGGCCCACCGTCGCCAAACCGCCCGTCGTCGCTCGACCCACCTCCCGTTGGCCAGCCTCTCCCTTCCCTCTCCCCCTCTTCCCCTCCCCTCCAATCGCCGTCGCCACCAGCTGTCGCCAGCCACCGCCGCCGTAGCTACCCCCACCCAGCACCGCCGACAACCAGCAGAAGCCACAACCACCACTCCCTCCTCCCACCGATCCGCCCATTAAGGTAACCCAACCCCTTAGAAATCCCTAAGTGTGATGAATCATTGATGTGGGTGTTAAGCGTGATATGATGTGATTGTGCTGATACGATGATCCACGGGTTACGGTGAGTTAGGAGATGATTATGGACGGCATAATTGTGCTGGTGTTGATCAGTGTTGAATAATTAATTGTATAACCATTATGTTAGGAATATAAATTAAAAATTAAGATGTGAGCGATTAATCACTTGCACAATCACTATGCCATGAATATAACTGTCGATAATATGAGAGTATAAATTAATGGGATATTCTATTTAAGACATTAATTATGAAAGAAAAATAACGGTTAATAAAATTAGTGGGATTAAAATTATTCTATCAATTTAACAAACATGATATCAATAGATAGGGTAAATTATTGTAAAAGAAATATCATAGATTAATAAGACATATAGATGTCATGAGATAACCTAATGATGAATATAATCGAAATAAGGAAGTCGAGACGTTCGGGATGGTGGTATTGGTGAGAGAGAAAAGACTAGCCCTCTCATTCATGTGCATAGGGCACGATCGACGAGGCACTAGGAAACTGTTTATAGGGACCCGAGGTTGCGATAGGGTATTGGGGCTACCCGTGGCAACTTGGATGCTGGACAGTCACTTGCAGGTTTGCCACTAGGGGTTGCTGTGCAATTGTTTGCAGGGACCCGAGGTTGCGACAGTGTCTAGCCATCCTGAAAACTCGAGTGCTAGACGATTGCCTGCAGGGAGCCAATCGACGATGTATTTGATACGGTCCCAGATTGAAAGTGGAAGCAATCTCTACTTGTGCACGTACTGAATTATCATTTTGACAAAATCACGGTTTTAGATTCGATCTACTGAAGTCGAAAGCGTAAATAATAGAAGTAAACACGTGAACGGATAAACAGAATGATTGGACGTAAAGGAACCGAAAATTGAATTGGTAATAATAATAATAATGGGGTTTTAATATACTGTCAAGCGACAACTATGAACTTGTTAGGGTCCTAGCACGTGTAGTCACATCGTTGGCAGTACTCGGGGTCTATCGAGCATCTTTCTTGCTCACGGGGTTTTCCTCTCTGTTTTCTTTTCTATTTTTGTTTATAGGTTCATGTGACGACGACGAGGCCTCCGAGAAGGCGTAGACTGAGGGTGACATCCCCACAAAAATAATGATGTTGTGTTGTAATATTTAGTTTGTCTGGACAACCATTGCTCGTCTGTAACAATGAATTTCTTTTGATGCTTGTTGTCACTGGAGTTAACGCATTAAAATTTTGTGTATTAAATAAATTATTAGATGTACTGTTGATAGATGATATCTGTTTTCAGTTGTGAGATTATGTTATGGATTATCTGGTCATGACTTTTTAATACGTTCTTAACGTAGACCTTATCTTGAAAGTTGGCTGTAGCGATAGTGACGTCATACTTCAGCTAAGCTGAAGGAATTAGCATGGTGTCACAAAAACAAGGATTTTCTTTTGGCGAATAAGATAATATCTCATTTTGAAAAATAGAATAATTATTCTCTCAACTAAGCTGTTATGCAAATAGCATGTTATTTCATATTATATCCTTTTATCGTCAAAACTGTTTTGTTTTGTTGTTGTTGACTTATATTGACTCATGCATATGCGTTGTGGTATTAATTTTTATATTGTTTATTAACAATATAGTATCACAGAGTCTATGTTATAATAGAATGTGTGGAACAAAAGATAAGGTGATCTCACCATTGTTCTAAGGCCTTTGTCCATGTGTCTTTAATGACATAAAGTTTTAACATGGATATTTACTACTTATTTACTACACATAAAGTATATCACACGGATATATAAATCAAGACATATTATTTGGTTTGTCGTAACCAAGTGATTTTTTCATTCGCACGTTGATACATAAAGGAAAAAAATCATGTGACCGATAAGAGGATAATACATGACATTTACGTTTGGATATTATCTATTTTTCACACTACCATATTAAAATTCATGTCATTAGAGTAAATTTTTGTGACCATGGAAGGTCTATGTCTTTTATAGAAAGATGCAGTTTTCGTTATGATCCTGAATTTGAAGATTTATGGGACCGAATTGACTTAGAAGTGCATCCCTAGACCAACGATTTTCTTATTCCGCGGTAAACTTTCTAAATCGTTAATTAGAACGGATTATACATTCTCATGAAAATAAAAAATTATTTTCAAAATGTTTGATTTTATTTTGGTTTGATAATTAATAAATCCAAGTGGGAGAATATATGATTTATCTTAATAAATCTCCATACGTGAGTTATATTAATTGTTGTTAAGTTTAAATGGGCTATTAGTTGATCTATCAATTGAGACATATTTGCTCTTATTTTAATTTAATATGGAGCTGTTTAGTGTGGATTGAGTAGATGTTTATTGGTCCGTGATAAGTAAACCAATAATCGCTACACTATATATATAATTAAATATGTCACTTTTTCTAATCCTTGTTGTGCTATACATAGTGATTCATCTACACTGACCATCAAGAGCATTAGGAAAGTGAAGCCTGTTAACGTCAGATCTAATCAATTCAATCGCGTACTCGTCGTAAGTGTTTTTTGCTGTGTATCATAACGACCAAGATATACCTATGATTGTTTTCAATCTCTGTTTGATATTTTTTACATTTATCTATGACGATCCTGTGATTGGATTTGCCTATATTACCCAGATTGGAAATGATGAGGGATGATAGTATTACTTAGATGAGGCCAATACCTTTTATGTAGATCACAGCAGGACGATGGCGAGGATGGAATGGTTAGTGTCTATTTCATCCTTGTCTCAAGAAGACATAGATTAAGACACCAATGATGTGATATGAAATGATTTGGAGGCGATTAGTTGTAATGCTTGCTTTCTATTGTAAGGATTGTTTCGACACACTTAGTGGGACGTAAATGCCTAGATCGGCGATTGTAAGGAATAAAAAAGGACATCTCAATACTCATGAAATGTAATAAGGTTGCAGTACGCTTGTAGCTGATTTGGTCTCTGGGTATGTTAAGGCGAGCCTCATATGAAAGCTTTGAATATGAGAAATCAAAATAAGAACACTGAAAAATAACGTGGGAAAATCCGAGTATCAGGAGAAAAATCTCATAAATCACACTGTCACAAATCATGATGACAAATCACTATAAAAATCGAATTACAGACTGTCTCAGATCGTATTAAAATTCAATTTAAATACTAAAACTAAATGAGGACGAATATAACATTAGTGTATTTATAGCCTCCTTAAAAAAACGTGTTTTAATAAAACAAATCTCACAGGTAGTCTCCAAGACACGGCCGTGTCAGCTTCCTGCACCAGCCTTGAAGCACGGACTGATCAGACCGTGTCCACTAGATACAGCTATGCTTGCTCCAGAGAGAAAAAACACATTCCTCTCGAAACACGGACTCTCTCTAGCAGTGTCTCACATGACACGGCTGTGTGAGGTTTGTACACGTCCTTTCTTCACCATTTCAGTTTTCCACGAAATTACATCATATGAGATATATCATTTGGTCACGAGGGCGCTGTCACGAGGGGTGTATCCCAACAGATACGCTTACGGAATTAGGCTTCTTCTTCTTTTTTCCCCAGGATCGTGCCCAGACTAACACAGCCAAGGATGTTTGTGATGAATGCTTGTAGTGGGCGTCTTCGTTCATGCTTGTTACAATTACAGGAAATATAACTATCCAGAAATGTTCCAAACTTTCTCTCATATCTAGAGAACATTCCTCGAGAACATCATCTTAGGCAATACCCATTCATAATATCATACATTCCATAATTTCTGTTGTTTCTGAATCTTCTGATACGATGATATTTGCTCCCAGTTAACTGAATTACATTAAAATCAATTACTCAGGATACATGAGCTAATCTTTTACTATATATCTGTGAGTATGTTCAGAAACTTATGCTCCTTTATCAACATAGATCATGCTCCGTGGAGTCAAGTGCATTAAAAAGCCACATTAGTTAGGGTGGCTTTCTGTTAAGCTCACACTGAAGTCCCATAACTTCTTTGCCATCTCTTGATCCTCGGCCTGAGCAGTTCGCTTGGCTTTGTTGTTGTCCACGAAATACTCCCCGCTTACACCTTCAAGTTGGGGATGCAATGCGACATAGCATGTTGTTGCTGCTCCCTATATCCACAAAAGCCAAGCATACAAGTAACGAAGAGATTAGTGTGAACAATGCTTGATGCATTGTCATATAAACAGGATGATGGTGCAGTACATACCTGTTGAACATTTTTAAGCATATAGCTCATCGTGAATTTTACAAGATCTGCGATATAGAAGAAACAGAACTGGAACATAAGTCAAAACAATTTTTATTTTTTTATTTACATAAGTCGAAACAAATTAAACGTAGAGAAACCTCTAAGGTTGAAAATATGCGGACATTGTTTACCAAGACACATAACCGACGAGCAGGAACTTACTGTAAAACCAGCCATGGTGACGCAAGAGGTTAGTTAAAATCTCCCCTGGGTGCAGTGAATTTGCTGTGATGTTAACCCCCTCTTCCTGCATTTAACCAGAACCAAAAAGATTGAAAACATGAAGCATCAAAATTAGATACTGGAGACTCCATTGAATTCCGAACATAGGAGTCCGTCAATTAAGAAAGATGAATGAAAGATGAAAAGTAGATAAATACCTTGAATCGTCTAGCAAGCTCATTAGCGTGCAATATGTTCGCAAGCTTAGACTGTCCATACGCCCACAAAGGGTGGTACCTGTGACGTAGTAACCAGGAGTCAGCAGAAGCTGAAAAAGGCATAAAATAAGAACGAAAACAATACTAGGCAAAAGGCATTAGTAACATTACCCTGATTCGTAATTTATTTTGTCAAACCTGATTCCTTCTTTGTATGCATATCGGTGTGCTTCGGATGAAAGAATCACGATCCTTCCTTCTCTGTTGCTCTCCTTGGCGGTCTTCTTCATGACATCCAGTAGAAGATTTGTCAATAGAAAATGACCTACAAAAGGTAAGAATGTTGACAGTGTATGACAAACTTGTGCCGACATGGAAATTAAGGAACATGAACTTTTCCAGGAACATAACATCAGCCTTTGTTGTTCAAGGATAAAGGGAACGGATGTGATTATAAGCATGATACCTGTATGATTTGTCGCGAACTGGAGCTCAACTCCATCCTTTGATAGCTTGTATGGAATTGCCATGATACCAGCATTGTTGCTGCAACAAAGAATCAATACCAAGAATCAAAGCAAATGGAATTCAAACCTGTTCAGGTGAACTCAAGAATCCAAAAAGGAAATGGAGCCTTACATGAGGATATTGAGTGGACGACCAGAGGATATGTATTCTGATGCGAATCGTCTCACAGAATCCAGTGAGCTGAGATCTACCTCCATAACATCAATGTAAGTGGTTGGGATTTCTTGAAGTATCGCTTGCTTGACTTCTTTGCCCGCTTTGACGTTTCTCACTGCCATAACAACATGTGCTCCACGCAGCGCAAGAACTCGTGCTGTTTCAACTCCAAGTCCATTGGATGCTCCTGAAATCAGATAGGCCGTGAAAGTTTCGAACTACTGCCTTCTTTAACAAGTTAATCATGCCTCAATGAAATTCTTTTCAAGATATTGTCACTGTTACTGTGTGCTAAAGGATACAGAAGAGAAGATTATTCTCCGCAAATTAACAGAACTTAAAACAACTACCAGCAAACATCCAATTGGCAGCGAAAAGGCAAAATGATTCCATCATATACTACAACTCGAACTTCATCTTTCTTAACAGTATTGATCTTAACATATGCATCAAAATCAAGTTTAGAGTTGTTTCCAGCGTCAAGTGATTATTCGAGAAAAGTTTTATATCTATTCAAGTTGACGTTAACTATTTCGAAACAGACAATATCTTAACATAGAGTGGGGACTATGCGCGTCCCACATTGGTTAACCCTATCAGGGAGTACCAGAGCTCAGGTGGAACCCAAATTCAGCCTATTCTTAAAAGTGCAAACAAACCTAGATGGAAACCGCATGAATAGTATGTACTTTAAGAATAACACCTACAATTATTCAACCATGATCACACATAACACAATTATTCAAGCTCTACATTAGTAAACCATACAGAGCGACAATCAATAACAAAAAGCGATAAAATGAACACTTGTAAACAGAATACTATGAAGAAATAGGAAAGAAACCAGACCAGTGACAATAACAGTGACTCCAGTCGCATCGATCCCTTGCGTGACTTGCTCTGCTGTGGAAGATGCCGAAAACCCAGACGGCCCCTTCCTTTTCAGGAACTGCATCCTTGATCAAACCTACTATTCAACCTCAAATCCACTCTTCCTGTATCTGTAATTGCACTCGAAACAGCTGACAAAATCCTGGTTTTTGTTCAATCAGTTTCGCGTGTTATCTCAACGTCAACTCTCAGTTGTTCATTTGTTGAGATTAGCATTTGGTGCGGTGATTGGCTACTTCATAAGTCAATGCAACAAATCATTCATCCTGTATTTTGAATACTTGTGGCTGTGCTTCTCAAGTGGGGGACAACTCTACAGTGGTATGCCGCATTATATCAAGTTTAGCTGCTGCAAAGTTCTTAATGATCCTGTTGGTTTTTTGGACTCAAATTTTGATAGGAGCAATTGTTTATTAGGCCCATCAGTTTGGGTCTTATTTCTTTGGCCCAAACTTATATTTAGATATTGTTTTTAGGATCCCTATTTTTTAGGATGTATGGTGGTTTTGTAGTTGTGCTTGAGCCGCCTCTTAAAAGTAGATTCGAGTTTTGAAATTGTATTCTTTTGTTTTGATTTGTGATTATAATGGATTGCTCTCTCTCCCGTGGTTTTTTCCCAATTGGGTTTTCCGCGTAAAATTGGTGTTCTTCGTTTTTTTGTTCTTTTATGCTTGGTTAATTTCGTCAATTTTGATATTATTCACAACAATTGGTATCAGAGCTTGGGTTTCTAAGATGGGATCAATCAAATTCGAAGTAGCATTGTTCGATGGGCAGAACAACTTCGGATTATGGCGAATAAAGATGAAGGCATTGTTACGTCGCAAGGGTTCCATTCGAGCGTTGGATGGAAAATATCCAGATGGCACGACCTCCGCGGAAATTGAGGAGATAGAAGAGAAGGCTCATAGCAGTATTCAACTTTCTTTATCCGATAAAGTGCTTCAAGAAGTAGCCGATGAGGAAACAGCATCAGGTCTATGGAAGAAGCTGGAGAGCCTCTATATGAAGAAGTCTTTGACGATGAGACTCTTTCTGAAGCAGCGTCTTTATACGTTAAAGATGCAAGAAAGTACCCTCATTCAGGAACATCTTGATGAGTATAATAAGATTGTGATGGATTTGAATAATTTGGATCAGAAAATTGAGGATGAAGATCAGTCCCCAATTTTGTTATGTTCATTACCTGCTTCGTATGATAATTTTGTGAATTCTATGTTGTATGGACGTGAGTCCATATCATTGGAAGATGTAAAATCAGCCTTAAATTCCACAGAGATGCGATTGAAATTGAATGCGGGCAGTAGTAGTAATAAGGCAGATGGCCTAACGGTTAGGGGAATATCTCATAATCAGCATGGAAAAGGCAAAAGTAGAGGTCGCTCGAGATCTCGTGGGTCTCGTAATCGTCAGGATCAAAGCCAGGTGGAGTGCTATTATTGTCACAAGTTGGGGCATTATAAGTCTGATTGTTCTGTGCTCAAGGAAAAGAATAAGGGAAACAAGCAGTTGGAGAAGTTGGGAGCTGATTCGGCAAGTGTGGTGAAGGAGAATGAGCCGTTCGAAATTGAAACAGTTCTTACAGCATCGTCCATGGATTGTCACGACAATGATAAGTGGATTTTTGATTCAAGATGCTCGTATCACATGACCTCAAATAGAGATTGGTTCCACACATATGATGCTATGAGTGGTGGTTCAGTCTTGATGGGGAACGATGCAGTTTGCAAGGTGATTGGTATAGGTACAGTCCGAATTAGATGTCATGACAACATTGTGAGAACGTTGAAGAACGTGAGGCACATTCCCGATTTAAAAAAGAACCTTTTTCATTGAGTAGTTTAGACTCCATTGGATGTAAATTTACGGGTGCAAGTGGAGTATTGAAGGTGACAAAGGGCTCCTTGGGTTGTCATGAGTGGAAATAAGAAAAAGAACCTCTATGTTTTGCAAGGTACCACAGTTATAGGCTCTTCGAGTGTGGCATCCATCTCAGATTCAGATAGGTCAAAATTGTGGCATATGCGGTTGGGTCACATGAGTGAGAAGGGGATGTCTATTTTGAGTAAGCGCGGGTTACTTTGTGGCGAGCAAACTTTTTCGCTAGACTTTTGTGAGCATTGTGTCTATGGGAAGCAGCATCGAATCACCTTTAGTACTGCGGTGCATTCGACAAAAGGTATCGTTGACTACATTCATTCCGACCTGTGGGGACCATCACCAGTTGTGTCCAAAGGTGGTGCAGTTTATCTTCTAACATTCATCGATGATTTCTCAATAAAGGTTTGGGTCTACTTCTTGAAGCATAAAAGTGAAGCCTTTGAGACGTTCAAGAAGTGGCAGTTGCTAATAGAAAATCAGACTAGGAAGAAGATAAAGTGTCTCCGAACACATAATGGGCTTGAATTTTGTGGGAATGATTTCAATAGGTACTGTGCAGACTTGGGAATTTTGAGACATTTGATAGTTAGACACACACTTCAACAAAATGGAGTGGCTGAACGCATGAACCGCACGCATTTAGAAACGCTTTTAGAAAGGGCCAGAAGTATGCGCTCTAATGCTAGACTTGGGAAGGATTTCTAGGATGAAGCCGTGAATACAGCTTGCTATTTGGTGAATCACTCTCCTTCAACCGCAATTGAGTGTAAGACTCCAAATGAGGTATGGCATGGTAAACCCTTTGATTATTCTATTTTGAAAGTTTTTGGATGTCCCGCTTACTACCATGTAAATGATGATAAGCTTGAGCTCGAGCCAAGAAAGGCATTTTCATTGGTTATGTAGAAGGGGTTAAGGGTTATAGTTTGTGGTGCACTGACCCTCGGTCACCTAGATTTATAATCAGTAGGGATGTTACTTTTGATGAGAATGCCATGCTTGATCAAAAGACTGTAGTTGTTGACTCTACTAATGGTGAGCAGGAGAGAATTTGTCAAACGGGTTGAGTTTATGCCAAGAACGCATGATCAGATTTCCACTCAACAAGAAAGTAATAGTGAACTGCAAGATTCACATCTTCCCCAAAATGAAGTGGTAGAATGCAACCAACCTACAACTTTGGCCGCTGAAAGTTCTAAGCGACAAGTTAAGCCTCCTGACAGGTACGGTTGGAGTGATTTGGTTGCGTATGCTCTTGCAGTAGCTGAAGAGCTTTGTGTGGAGGAACCCGTTTCTTTTAAAGAAGCTATCATGTCTTCGAATTCTCAGAAGTGGCTAATTGCGATGAATGAAGAGATGGAGTCGCTTCATAGGAACCAGACTTGGGACCTTGTCAAGTTGCCTAAGGGCAATAGAGCAGTTGGGTGCAAATGGGTCTATAAGAAGAAAGAAGGCATTCCTGAGGTTGAAGATGAGAGATTTAAGGCACGTTTGGTTGCTAAGGGTTTCAATTAGAAGAAAGGAATTGAATACAACGAGATATTTTCACCTGTTGTTAAATATAGCTCCATTCGTGTGTTGCTTGCTTTAGTGGCTCTTTACAATTTGGAGCTTGAGCAACTTGATGTCAAGACCGCTTTTCTGCATGGCGAGCTTGAGGAGACAATCTACATGTCTCAACCTGAAGGATTTTGTAGTTGAGGGTAAAGAAGACCACGTTTGTAAGTTGAAGCATTCGTTGTATGGTCTCAAGCAATCTCCAAGACTGTGGTACAAGAGGTTTGATAGTTTCATGTTGAATCATGGGTATTCTCGTAGTGCTTATGATAGTTGTGTGTACTATAGGAGATTGCATGATGGTTCGTTCATCTATTTGTTATTGTATGTGGATGACATGCTTATTGCAGCCAAGAACTTATCGCAGGTTCAAGAATTGAAAAAACAACTCAGCACAGAATTTGACATGAAGGATCTTGGATCTGCCAAGAAGATTCTGGGAATGGGACCGAAAATGTGGAAAGCTATACCTTTCACAGAAGAGGTATATTGAAAAAGTGTTGGAGAGGTTTGGTATGTCAAATGCCAAACCTGTTAATACTCCGTTGGCTGCCCATTTTAAACTTTCAGCTTCCCTTTCACCAAAGACCAAGAAAGAAGAAGCCGAGATGTATCAATTTCCATATGCTAGTGTAGTGGGTAGTCTCATGTACGCCATGGTTTGTACCCGTCCAGATATTGCACAAGCTGTGAGTGTTGTGAGCAGGTATATGGCGACACCAGGAAAGGCTCACTGGCAGGCAGTGAAATAGATATTGCGGTACTTAAAGGGTACCTCTGATGTGGGATTATCTTTTGATAGTGCTTGTAACTGGTTGTTCTGTTGTTGGCTATTTTGATTCTGACTATATAGGTGATCTTGATAGAAGGAGATCATTGACAGGTTATATCTTTACGCTTGGTGGTTCTGCTGTTAGTTAGAGAGCAACGTTGCAAGATACAGTTGCCTTGTCCACCACCGAAGCAGAATATATGGCAACAACGGAAGCAACAAAAGAATCCCTTTGGTTGAATAGGTTGGTCGAGGAACTGGGAGTGAAGCAGGAGGAGTCCTCCATTATCTTTTGCGATAACCAGAGTGCTGTCCAGTTGACCAAAAACACTATGAACCATGAGAGGACTATCCGTTTTCATTTTGTTCGTGATGAAGTTGCAAAGGGCACAGTTAAAGTGAAGAAAGTGCCTACAGCTAAAAATCTAGCAGATATGTTGACTAAGCCGGTTCCATTGGTCAAGTTCAGTCACTCTTTGAATTTGATTAACGTCGTTACCATCTGATTTTGTGCAGGTGGAGTTGGTGGTGTTTTCTCATCTCTTGTTTCCTACATTGGGTTAGCCCACGTAGGCTTAGGGATGTGCATCGTTGACTCCGCCATTTGGAGGATGGCTTTTCCATTGCCATCCGTTTGTGGAGAGAGAGATGTCATGATGATTTTGAGTTCAAGGTGGAGATTTGTTGGTTTTTTGGACTCAAATTTTGATAGGAGCAATTGTTTATTAGGCCCCATCAGTTTGGGCCTTATTTCTTTGGCCTGCAAGAAGCTTATATATAGATATTGTTTTAGGATCCTTATTTTTTAGGGTGTATGGTGGTTTTGTACTTGTGCTTGAGCCGCCTCTTGAGAGTAGATTCGAGTTTTGAAATTGTATTCTCTTTGTTTTGATTTGTGATTATAATGGATTGCTCTCTCTCCCGTGGTTTTTTCCCAATTGGGTTTTCCACGTAAAATTGGTGTTCTTCGTTTTTTTGTTCTTTTATGCTTGGTTGATTTCGTCAATTTTGATATTATTCACAACAGATCCCATGGTTATTAGGTCTGTTAGGATCGAATCACACAACATCAAATCAATGCGGGAAAACCCTGAAAGGGAAGAAAAAAGTATGTCCACGAGATTCACCGTTGAGAGAAACAGATACAGAGATTATTGTTACATGAGATATTTATAGATCCATAAGATAACCATAACTTCCTTAAATTCTGATTGACCCAAATAATAAAAGATTTAAACCAATTAAGTATACCACGGAGAAACAAACACGTACAAAATCCACAAAACACACAAGAAGGCCGCACGATCGTGTCTTTTTGCCCATGCTTCGAGAGGCCAGAACCTCCATTGCGTACGGCTGTGCTAAGACGCACGCCTTGTGCCTTTGCTCCATGACCAATCCTCCAAAAACAAAATAAGGATCATATTCTAATAAATCTTTCACAAACCATCAACTCAACTCCTCACACTTATCGAAGACTCCATGCTAACATCTCTATCTGACGAATTACTGACAGCCATCATAAGGTAATCCCAATTATCTAACAAACTTGTCAAAATCACCAAGCCCAACACCTCATCATCAAACTTGATTCCAACAGATTCCAACTAACTCATCACCGAGTTGAAATCATTCACATGCTCAGCCATTGATTTTCCTCCATTCATCTTCATATTAAACAAGCACTTGATGAGAAATACCTTATTCGTCGCTGAAGACTTCACATACATCCTTGACAACGTCTTGATTAAACCTTCGGTGGTCTTTTCTTTGGAGATGTTGAAGGCTACCATCGATGACAATAAGAGTTAAATCGCACCCAAAGCTTTGTAAACTAACAACTCCTACTTCTTCTAATCCCAATCAGCAGGCTTGTCCTTCTCACCCTCCAGATCCTTCTGATAAAGATAGTTTTCTATCTGCATCTTTCAAAAACCCAAATTTCGACCCATTGAACTTGTCGATCATGATCTTATTATCTTTTGTCATCGCTCTCACTTGATCATAGAGCACCAAAGATTAGATCTTGATCACCAAACTTGATACTAAAGATGATTCACGAAAATCTATGATCTCGTCAATCTCAAATTCAATCGATTATCTCATAAAATGTATAAGATAACAAAACTTTTTCCCCCTCTGATAATTTGATTACACAGCTCACAATAGATTCTTTACAACCATCCATCCTTGAGAGACAAGTATACAGGATGGAATTGTTAGCACTGGAATAGCACCAGGAAGATGATGACAACGACAATATAAACGACTATGAGTTTAAGGCTAGAAGCATGGATGACGAAACAAGCAGTGCCACAGAGACAAACCCGGACATACCATCTTATGATGTATTGGCACAACATATCAATCCAAAAAACCTATCAATCCTGCAAACAATGAAGAACAAACTTCAGGATGTCAGCATTGAAAATGTTAAGCTGAACGAAAAAATCAAAGGAGTGCTAACAGAAAATCAAATACTAAAGAATAAGGTAACATACTTCAAGCATATTCTACATTTGGTTGGCAAATTCCAATTTTTGTGATGATTGGACTAATGGAAACTTTTAAAAATTATGCAACGTTGACTAGGCGATAAAACAGGCGCAGATGCAACTAGCGAATCATCAAAAAATAATTAACGAGTTGTTATCAGAGAAGGAAAAAGTAAGCACTTTTTTTTATATATAAAAAAAAAAACACAACTTCCACTTGTTAAATGACGCAGAGTTTGTCTTCCATAAGCCGCATTGTTTTATTAAAATTAGCGCACTGTTGTTCAAAATGATGCACTGTTTTTTTTTTTTTTTGAAACTGGCGCACTGTTTGTTTATAACTGATACACTGTTTTTGTTTGAAACTGGCGCATTGTTTGTTTATAACTAGCGCAATGTTTGTTTATAACTGGCACACTATTTGTTTAAAACTGACGAAATGTTTAACTATTTATATGTTTTGAAGGTCATTTCATTGGAGATTGAATTTACTGCGTAAAAGTTGGAGTTGGAGACGCTCAGAGAATCAGCAGTAGAAAAATAGAAAGAAGGCACGTCTGATTCAAATGCACTATACATTGAAGACTTGTAAACAAATACAACAACCACAACTAAAAAGTGAAATGAGCAATGCCAAGCTTACTTCGGAAACACAAGCTAGAGAACGAATGAAAGAGGAGATGACTCGTGCCGCAGAGCTGATGATAAAAGGGGATGATTAGCGGAAAAAGTCAAAAAGAATCTATGTCAAAGGACGAGGAAATCAAAACAGGGAGGCTATAATTTCTCAAACGGTACGTCTGTTTTGATTCAAACAAGACGTCTGCTATATTTAAATAGTGCGACTGTTATATTTAAAATAGTGCACCTACTTTATTTTCATTTATAGTGCCTCCTTCATAAAATGAATAACAAAATAATATATTGATCTTATAGAGAAAGGTTTTTTTTTATACTCACCTATCCTGTGATGAAATTTAAAAGTGCTGTCAACATGCACGACCTGAATTCAATTGTGAATGATGGAGCATTGACGAACCATGCCATATCGAGCTTCTGTACGTTGATATTGGAACAAGCACAATTGAAAGACCAAATTGCATTATACAGTACGGAATGTTGGGTAAGAAATTACTCCCAAATATTTATCTGAAATGCCTTTACTGCTTACATTTCAATAGCTTCAACAAAATAAAAACTGATATTGGATTATATAATGTGCTTGAGCAAGATGTTTCGAAAAGAGAAATCATGGCATAAAACACAATCATGAAGCCAATCAAGGAAAATAATCAACGACGGTAGTATTTCTTCCCCATGAACTTATCTGAAGAAGCAAAGAGCGACATTGCCTATCATTGGATGTTGTTGGTGTTCGATAATGAAGAAAACAAGTGGACCCATCACAACTCCAAAAAACAAAATGTTCCCTATGCAAGGGATGCCGAGAAAATCGTAAGAAACAAATATTAATGAACAGATACTATTGATATTATAAAATAAAGCATTATAATGTAAACTAACTAATTTATGTGTGTTGTGGATTATGAAAAAAGAATATGTAGAAGAGTTCAACAAAATGATAAGGAAACATCAGGGCACGCAAATTGTTGAAGAAGAAAAGGAGAAGTACAGCACGCAATTGATCATCAACAAAAAAGCTGCAACTCAACACAATCTGGACTCTGGAGTGCACGTATGCCAATGGATAGATCTCCTTGCAAATGGACAACTAATTCCAAAGCGTTCTACACTAGAAGAAACGCGACAATACAGAGCAAAAATGGCCGAAACATTGATTTCGCGATATCATTTCAAAGATCCTACACTACGGAGGATGATGATCATGAGAAAGATGAAATCATATTTGATTGATGTATATTTAGAGTATTTGTACTAAATATGTATTTTTATTGCAATTAAAAACTTATTTGATTGTTTGAATCTCTAATATCGTATTTGATTATTATTTTCTCATTAGAATGAAGAGGTGCTCTAGTTTATTTATTAAGGTGCACTGTTTTAGTCAAACAGTGTGCCTTGTGCTGCCATCTATTTTTTATTTTTTATTTTTTTGGAAAAAAAAGGAACAAATAATGAATGAATAAATACAAAATAAGTCACACAGTAGTACATGAATAAAAATAAGAATGCAATAGACAAACAAAAAATAACACACTTGGTTTTGTTAACAAAATCAAAGTACTTAGGCGCACTGTTTAATTGAAACAGTTTGCCTGAATAAAACAAAAATGTGCGCCTATTGAAAATTATTATCAAAAATGAAAATCACAAGATTACAACAATGCATAAACAAAAATTGATAACTTGATAGCTTTACCAATTGAAAAATCATTACATAATATCCATCATTGGTTTTTCTCCTCAAAAAAAGAAAAGAAGAAAAATTGAGTCGTACTAACATAGAGAGAAAAATATTTAAATGGGCTTGCGGCAACTTTGTCTGTTGTGATGACCTTTTTTTTTTTTTGCACCTCGTACACCTCATTTCCCTGCTGCACTCTTCAACACTAGATGGAATACATTGTTTTTTGGAGCTACCAGGAAGTCTGCTCGAAGAAGGTGGATCTAATTCCACAATCACTGACGCAGCTATTTGGTCAATAATTGATTAAGGGATAGGACGGATGACAGCCTCATAGCTCTTCCTATAATTTTTAACAGAAAAATACGGATTGATCATGCTGCTCATGGCAAGAAAAACTTCATAATAACACAAATGGCATATAAACATGGAAAACCGTTTGTATGTCACATACGACAAGAGCAACTCTTCTCTCTCATATTTACTGATAATATTGAATCCGACATTACTTCAAAAATAAGCTTCGAAGATCTCTTCACCATAAAAACACGTGATTTCTTAAATAAATCATTGAAAGTCTCCAACTTCCTGGGACATAAAATCCTCATTCCATTTTTTGTATTGCTTCGACGATTGTAAAACCATTCCATTAACTTCAAACAAATCTCATCAACCATCTGAGTGATAGGAAGCTCCCTCACGTCCCAAAATCAAGAATTGAATGACTCCGCAGCGTTGGTTTTCATCTCGCCATAACGACAACCAACTGCAAAACTGATTGCCCATCTCTCGCAAGGCATAAACGAAGCTGTGAATATTTTTAGCTAAATCATCTCCTCTAGTCTCAAATTCATTCAACTTATCATAAAACTCGATGACGGTTGGAGCATAGGCACAACTATGAAACTTATCAATGAAACGCTGTTTATATGACGATGGCATATTGATACCTCTGAATTTATCTTTAAAATTATCAATCAAATGCCGAAGGCAATAGTAAAGAGGATGTTCTGGAAATACTTCGGGAAAAGCTTGTAAAAGACATTGATTACGATCACAGACAAAATTGATCCTTCGTCCGAAAGGAATTACTTAACGAAGCTCCGAAAAAAACCAATGCCACCTAGAATACGTATCCTTATCAACCATAGCAAAACCTAGTGGGAAAAGTCCTACAAAAAAACTCATATCAATAACATTCATGTTTGAAAATGCTACAAGAATCATATATAAAGAGTCGCACTATTTCAATTATACAGGTCTACTATTTCAATTACACAAGAGTACTGTTTGATTGAAGTAGTGCGTCTGTTTAAAAGAAATAGTACGCCTGACTACAACGTACAAAACAAAACAATAATTTACAAAATACAAAAAACAATAACTGCTAATGGAAAAAAAAAAAGACATATCCCTATTTGCATCTTTTTTCATAATTTCTAATATGACTCCATTGAAATCACCCTTCAAGAATATGCCATAAAGAAAAAACAAAGGACTACAATAATTGAAACCTATGATTGAAGCATGAAACGAAACAAATAACCTGAAAAAACGATTCGATCCTTCTTCAGTGGTAAGTGTAACATGACGTTCTGGATTGATACTGATAAGTGCCTGAATATATGACTTCACTTTAAAAACGACTCGGAAGAATCACCACCAAGCATCATCTTCGTCTTCTTTAGAGTTTTCCAAGACTTCTTATATGACAAATCCAAACCATAAATGGTTTGAAAATAATTTCCAACTTGGTTCGAATTGAAATTAGGATCATGACGTACAATTTCCAAAAGAAAATTAGCCAACCATTTCGTCTTCATTGAACTTGTCGCGAAAAACAATTGTCCACAAGTGTGGAGATTGTTCACCTTCCTTATAAAAAAATGATTTATTGTAAGAACACAATGAAATTTTAACAAACCATTGATAACCATCATCTTTCTTAAAACATATAGCATAAACCTTGTCATTCCCGTTCTTGTTAAAAATATATCGAAATCTAACTTCGCTTGCATAAAGTGAAAGGGACTTCCTGAACTACTTTGCGTCATCAGGAAAAATTTGACCAACATTTTGAACCAAATTCGACCAATAAGAAGAACGCAAGGGTTGATCACAATTGGTAGATGAAACAACATCCAACTGAAGCAACGATTCACGCACAACATCATCGCCAAAATCATCATTTATCTCAAAATAATGAGTACGATTGGAAATTTGAGTCCCAGAAATCTGTGAAACATTACGAAATCTCAAGCGCACCGAATCATTACAAATACGCACTGTTTGATTTCTAGTATCAGAAACTATAGTCGAATCTGTTCCTCCACAAACAACATTCATATCAATTGATGATAAACGATGACATCGTAATAGTTCAAACAACATCAACAAATCCTCTTGATCGTTCAACAAGCATCTTTCATTATTAGATATTGAATAATATAAATTGAATTCATTTGATGAGGAGATTTTGAAACGATCTCATACCTTTTCTACAACATATCCATTGAAATAGAAATGAAGATAATGATCACGATGATGATGATTTCGATAATGATGATGATTTTGAATGACAAATCTGATGATTTCAAATGAGAAATCTGATGATTTGAAAAAAAAAACAATAAAAAGATGATGGTTATGACAAAGGAGCGCATTAGCTTTGGAAAAAAAGAAAACTATATCAAATAGGAATTATTTTTGCATGTTGTATGGAATGAGAATTTTTTTGTTAAAGGTGTACCTGAGAGAAATGTTTTGTAAACAAAATTCATAATGTTAGTACTCTTTGACTATTAGTGTAAAATTGTAAGAAATGAGATTTATTTTTTTTTATCATATAACATTTTAAAATATCTTTGTTTCTCATTATTTAGCACAAACATTTTTGAGACACTAACAGAACACATCGAGTTGGGTCGGACGAAGTCCAATTCAATTCGGTCTAAGAAGTCGAGTTTAAATTGAATTCGAACCGAACTCAATTATTTGACGAATCCAAAAATTGAATATCATTGAGATAATTTTTCATTCTCGAATCGAATTTTTATGAAAACGAATTCGAAATATTGACTGAAAAAATTTGATTAATGTATAACTAAACTATGAGGATGAGGGCAAGATCTGGAATCAAGACAAAGACGGGAAGGGGTTGTAACAAGTGGGAGGGGATTAGCACTTTTAGGTCCTGCCGGACATCACTCATCCAAAGATATGCTGCTGCGCCACCCTCGCCCTCTCCTCTCCCTCTTCCTCCGCCGCCCATCATCGCCCTCCTTGATCCCATTTCACCTTTCCACATTCGCTGCAGCAAAACCTACCTCTCCTTCTTCTTCTTCTCTACCAATCATGTCGTCATCACCACCGACAAAACTGTCCAAGAAAGCCCGCCGCGAGTTGCCGGAATCCGTCCTCAAGCATCAGCTCGACATCTGCAGCAAGACGAACGACCTAGCCAGGGCCCTTTCCCTCTACGACGACGCCCGCGCCAAAGGTATTATTGCTGCCTCCCTCTGTCCTGATTTACTTGCAACGATATGATGTTCTAGACGGTTCAATATGTTTTTCGAGGAGTTTTGATGTGCGTTATAACGATACAATAAACTGTCAAGATTATTGGCTCAACAATTCGCTATTATGTACTACTGGTATTATTCTGCATCACGCATTCGAAGGAGGTTCCTTGTTCATTATAACGATGCTATAAACTCTCCTTGGTTCGGGTACGGTTAGGGTATACAACATTAATTATCATTAGTATTGCGGGATACTTTGTGAAAAATGAGGTTTGGTCGTCCTATCACTTGTGTTAAATGGGACTAATTTCACACGGTCATAATGTTGCAACTATATTGGGATAGAACACGTATAAACATATGGGAATCTGACTTGAAATTATAAGGCGATAATGTAGTTTAAACCCCGGATCTTATGTGTTATTATTATTTTGAGCTCTCATATTCCAATATGGTTATGTGTATTCTTGATAGGTATCCCATTGTCTTTGCGCATTTACAATTCCATCCTCTATCTCTGCTCAAATGGGTTGACGGAGGATTTGGGGTTGGAAAGGGGTTTCGAGGTGTTTGAGCAAATGGATCTTGATGGGGTGGAGCCTAACGAGGCGACGTTTACTAGTATGGCAAGATTGGCTGCGATAAGGGAAAACCCAGGGATGGCATTCGAGGTTGTTAAGAGGATGAAGGCGAGTGGGATTGCGCCAAAACTGAGATCGTATTGGCCAGCATTGGAGGGGTTTTGTAGGAAAGGGATGGCGGAGAAGGTTTACAAGGTGGATGCGCATATGGTGGAGTGTGGGGTCGCGGCAGAGGAGGCAGAGTTGAGGTGTATCTTGAGGGTGAGTGTAGATGTGAGGCGGGGAGATAAGGTTTACGAGGTGCTGCATCGAATCAGGGCGAGCGTTAGGCAAGTGGATGAGGAAACGGCGAGGGTTGTGGTGGAGTGGTTTGAGTCCAAGGCGGGGACTGAGGTTGGGTTGAGGGAATGGGATGCAGAGAGGGTTAAGGAGGGTGTGGCGAAGGGAGGAGGCGGATGGCATGGACAGGGGTGGCTTGGTGTCGGGAAGTGGAATGTGGTTAGGACTCAATTGGATGACTCCGGTGTCTGCTCATCCTGCTGGGAGAAGCTTGTTTGCATCGATATTGATCCCAAAGAGACCGAAGAGTTTGCTAGTTCGGTAGCAGCCTTGGCTCACGAGAGAGAAATGAAAACTAAGGCTGAATTCATGCGATTTCAGAATTGGCTTCAGCAGCATGGCCCATTTGATGCAGTGATAGATGCTGCTAATGTGGGTCTGATAAATCACAGAGACTTGAATTTTTCGCAGCTGAATAGTATTGTTAAGAAAGTGCAGTCGTTAAGTCCGACGAAAAAGTTGCCGCTTGTGGTGTTGCATAGGAGTCGAGTATATGGAGGTCCTGCAGTTCATCCTAGAAACAGGCTCTTGCTGGAGAGTTGGGAAAAGTCGAAGGCACTTTATGCCACTCCGACAGGATCAAACGATGATTGGTACTGGTTATATGCGGCTGTTAGTTCCAAGTGCTTGCTGGTGACAAATGATGAAATGAGAGACCATTTGTTCCAGCTGCTAGGAAACAGCTTCTTCCCGAGATGGAAGGAAAAGCATCAGGTCCGGTTGTCCGTCTCAAGAAATGGAGGAATTTCCCTGCTTATGCCTCCGCCATACTCAATTGTAATCCAAGAGTCAGAGAATGGCCATTGGCATGTGCCGATGGTAATGGAGGAAGACGAGCTCGAAAAACCTAGGCAATGGTTATGTATCACAAGACCAACAGCAGCGACTGGTTCTAATGCCAAGTTATCTGGTCTTTTCTAGACTATTTGATTTTATCCCACCTTGGTAGCAAAATAGACAGCAGGGTGCCCCTTTTTTACATTGAAGGAAGACAAAAAATGTAGGCACAATACCATGCCCAAAAAAAAACAAAGTTGACGCAATAGTTTATATGATGTAAAAGAGGTGTCAAAGGGGCGTGAAGTTTGTTGTTTCGGCGACCTTCAGTGATCTGTTCGAGCTTGGATGTGTTCGACTTTGCGAAACTAAAGCAAGGAACAGGGATGTGTCCAAAGTCAAGGAACAGAATTGGAAGGACGCAATCGGGTCATTGGCTCTGATGAGACACTGGTGTTGGACCAAAGTATGCTGGGAAGAACAACCGATCGATGCAAACCTCATTTGTGCGATCGAATGTAATGGCCACAAGGCTTTGTGGAGAGTTTAAGCAATTTTTTCTTATTCGTCGCATGTGCTGGGAGTTCGTTTCTGGGTCTGGTTTCTTGAAGAAGTCCCGGTTCTGCTTTTGTCTGTATACTCCTGTGCTGTTCTCAGCTTCGTGTAGCTGATGTATTCTGCGGCCTGCGAGACTGGAATTTATTCATCCAACCATTGGAATAAAGTCTATTCGCGCTTGTATGTTGATTATCTTGTTGGAGTATATTATACCAACACCCCCACAGAACAAACTTTTAAATGCTTTTGTTCACCCAAGAAAACTTCACGCTGAGTACATATATTGTAGCTCAAGGAGCAAGTTACAAACCATAGTAGAGAAGAGCTTCCAATGTTACCTTAAAAGCATTTTTTTTCACCATCAACACTTCCGAGATAAGTTCGATAATTTACACACAAACTACTAAGGATAAAACATCTCTGGCATCAAATCCACAGCATCAGGAGCAATTAGAAACAACAAAGGCGACACACAAATGGATTTCATTAAGCAAAAGACCGGTTGGAAATTCACTCTCTGGCCTTGAAAGGAATGGCTCTGATGACAATCTGGTGGTAGATGGCAGCAAGTGCAGCTCCGATGAAAGGTCCAACCCAGAAGATCCACTGCATACATAAGTCCGAGTGACTGAGCCAAAACTGTTGCGTCACTCATAGAGATAAGCCATAACTGAAAGATTTATGTTACCTGGTCATCCCAAGCAGCGTCCTTGTTGAAGATGATAGCAGCACCCAAGCTCCTAGCTGGGTTGATGCCAGTGCCGGTGATTGGAATAGTCGCAAGATGAACCAGGAACACCGCAAACCCAATTGGCAGAGGAGCCAGAATCTGAGAGTTTTTGTTTTCCAACATATGAGATAGATCAGTGAAACTCAACCCCAGAGTTGGGATCAATAAATATTCCTTGGTAATCAAAACCAAGCCTTTGTTACCTACCAACAAGTGAGCTACACTAGAAATGTACACGCCGTTGTAGAAACCCACTAAGTGTGATGGACGAGAACCCCCTCTTTCGTACAAAGCCCAAGCTAACAATATTTGAGTTTTGTTACCCACTCAGTAGCGTTCTACAGCAGCATGCACGCTATTGCTACATCGGCCACGTATTATTAAGTTTTGTAAATAATAAACATATAATGCATATTTGGTAACAGCTCATGGGTGGTTGTTGGACCACAACCCAAATCAACAAATCACATAGTATAAAAACCTCAAGAAATCACAAACAAGATATTACATATCATTACACAGAATACAACCAAGGGCAAAAGCACATGGGAAAAAGAGCCTATAATGGAACAGGCGAGTGTGAAAGTGACCTAACAATGAAACCAACCAAGCAGGCAAGCTGAGGAGGATGATGACGACGACGACCACCCTTCAACAGCACAAACCCCATTTTCTGAAACAGTGACCACTTTGCTTTCTTTCATTGAAATGAGAACACTTTAGTTGCTTTGGGAATACTCCAAACTTCAGAGGGTGGGATGTTTCTATTCATGAAGTGGGAAGGACATTTGGTCCGACAACCCATAAGGCCATGTTGTGGGATATGTGGTTCACATCATACGATTCTTGCAAGGGACTCAACAAATGGGGATGATTTTGTAGCTTAGACTTGATGTTAGGAACTCCTACTTGAACATGATATGCTCAAGTGAGGCTTAAGTGGCTAACCGGTAGAGAAAAAGCTGGTTTAGAACGAAAATCCTAAGGTATTAACAAATGATGCGATGTATCCGTTTCTGGATTAGAGTTGGGAAGGAACCACAACGAGAGCAAAGCTTTGCTCTTGTGGTAAGGACACATGAGTTCGAAATTAAAGCCTTGCGCTTAAGATGAACCCGTGCACATGAGTTCGAAATTAAAGCCTTGCGCTTAAGATGAACCCGTGCTGGCTTACTTGAACATTTCATGATCTTTTATTTGATTTCTTGATGTTATACAAAGTTGCAAGACAATAATCCATAGTTGTCACGAAGTACTACTATACATAGGGTTTGGTAGAGATAGCCGGTTAACTATCACGTCGAGTAACAGTTTCAGATTGCAGGTGATTGACAAAGATAGATCCATACCTTAAGGAACAACAACAACAGCAGCATGGTTTCACTTCAATAAAGGAAACATGAGGTTGCTTTTCGAACTACAAGTCCTAATCTTGAAGGACAAAAGGTGATAAAGCTCAGGCACCATAAGGACTTCATCACTATATTCCCTTCTTGCGCTTACGATGAACAAGAAGTCCTAATTAGTTGGCTTGGGATATATTGCTATACATTGTTTAAGGTTTACGATCCAATGAACTAAGTATAACACTTTTTTTTAGTGTTTCCTTATTCGTATCTTTCCATTCTCATACTTTTCATTATGGATTTTCCCTCCAGGTGGCTGGCTATCCGATTCAGATTTCCACATAAACTCCTGCCCTGCACCCAATCTTGTGCTTATCTTAACTATTACTCATTTGCTATCTCAATATGCTAATTCTGCATCATTTCTTGACCTTTCACCCTAAATCTTGGAATTAATTAAAGTGCAAAGCAACTAAGACCATAAAGCTAAAGAGATCAATGAAGCAAGATAAAGCAAAAGTGGAAGACCCTTAAAGCTAAAGATAACAATGAAGCATATTTAAAGCAAAAGATAAGGCAAAAAGACACAAAGAGAGATCTTCTTACAGGGACATGTGAGTCTCTGGCACTTCTCTTGGCATCAGTGGCAGAGAAGACTGTGTAAACAAGCACAAAGGTTCCAATAATCTCAGCACCAAGACCATCTCCCTTGGTGTAACCATGGTTCACAACATTGGCACCACCACCAAGCAATTCATATGGACCTGGTTGGAACCCTTTCACAACACCTGCTCCAACAATGGCACCCAACACTTGTGCTATAATGTAGAATAGTGCCCTTGTCAAGGACAACTTCCTTGCCAATAGCAGCCCAAATGTCACTGCTGGGTTAATATGCCCACCTGCACCATCACCCACAAATCAACCCTTGACAAAAAAAATAAACCACCAAGTTTCACCACTTCAGTCAGATTCATAGTTACCCAATTCTCCAATCCCCCAACATTTCTCTAACAAGAAACAACTTACTCTTGACACAATATGTGAAAAGTTTCTGATAAGTTTATGCCACATTTAAAGTTTCATGTATGAATTCCTATATGCTGAAGTACAGCAATGGTAACTGCAGTAACCCAATTGTCACCCAATCCTTCAATTGTAGCAGAGGGTACACAAGCAGAAAACACAGATCTTGAACAAACCCACATATTGGTTACCTAAAGTCTCCTTTTCAGCAAAATTGTATAGGGTTTGTGTGGACTAATTAAACTGAGATGCCAGCACCCACAAACCCTTAACAAGAATACCACCATTTTCACCATTTCAGCCATATTCACAGTATTAACCCAATTCTCTAACCTCAGCCTTTCCCATACCAGAAACAACTTACTCTAGCAAGATATGAGTTAGTACATTGTTCTCAAAGTTAATTCACATGTATAGTTTTACACCCTACATACCGTAGAACGTTTCTGTTAACTATAGTGAAATTTACATCGCCTGACCCTCAAATTGTAGCAAAGAGCAAAGCAATATACATGCAGAAAACACAGATCTTGACTAAGTCTATAACCACATTTTTTTAACACATCCATAGTAAACCAATTCCCTAATCTCAGCAAATTCCTAAATAAAAACAACTCTCTCTAGCACATTAATGTGAGAAAATGCTCATAAATTTGTCACATGTAGAGTTTCACATATCAAACTCTACAGAGAGTCAATATAGTGAGAATTACGTCATCTAAACGTTTAATTGGAGCAAGTGGTACACATACACAAGCAGAAAGCACAGATCTGGAACAAATCCACAAATTTTTAAGCAAAAGGGTATCAAGTATCACGAAAAATTCAAGGGTGATATGAGTGGACATATACTAACCTGAGATACCAGCAGTGCAATACACAAGGGCAAAGATCATGCCACCAAAGGCCCAAGCAATACCCTGAGTACCCACAGTGGCACACTTGTTGGGTGTCCTGCTATATCCTATAACAGTCAGGATTGTGATGTACAGGAACAGGAAGGTGGCCGTGAACTCAGCAATCCCAGCTCTGTAAAATGACCATGACTTCAGCTCTCCTGGCTCAAAGAGTGGAGCTGGTGGTGATTCCACATAGTTTTTCGACTGTGCTGATGTGCCGATTGGTTGTTTCTCAGTGAACTTGTTTGCTCCTAGCTTCACATCCTCATCTTTGCCTTCCATGGCTTTGTTCTTGTTGATGGCTTCTTGATTGAGCTCAATGTGTTTTCTGTCTTGTGTTTTGCTCTTTGCTTTGGAAAGAGTGGTTGGAGGACTGTTCCTGAGTGGGAGGGTGTGTGTATGTATCGGAGAAATGGGTACTTTTATAGACAGGAACTCATTATTGTGGAGGAGGGGAGTACTTGGTTAAAGAGAAAAGGAACGTGATGGAATTAGATGGTGTGGTGACAAGTAGTCCTACAAAAGAACCTGTGTTTATGATGGAAAATCCTAATTTTGAGATGGAAAATCCTAATTTCGAGATTTTACTTCAACATATTCATAAGGTTCAATCATAAACACCTTTCCGCACTTAATTTCAGCTCACTCAAACGAGTCGTGAACAACAATGTTCCAGTTGCTCTCAATAACTTTTATCCACAAATATACATTATCGTCTACAAATTTATATTATCTTTATTCTAATTTAATTATAACGATTTGATCATACATGAGATTTTATATGTGTATTGAATTTGTATATAATTTGATGAAAAAAGAATATTTTTTAAAAAAATGATAAAATGTTAATGGGGTTTAGAAAAGAATTTAACGAGGAGGAGGAAAGCGGTGATGTGATAGTTTGATTATATTAATATAAATTTATTAATAAATAAGAAAAAAGTGAAGTGTTATATTTATATTAGGATTGAAAAAAACAATATTATCATTAGATTGAGATGAAAACAATACCATATGCGAACAATTAGGTGATCAAACAAATATTCCCTCGTTCATCAAACTTTGCTAAATTATCTAATACTATTGACTAAAATATCTTATCCAAGTAACCCAACCTTATGCATTTATTTCTCTGTGAGCAATGATCCGATATATTCTACCAGAATTTTGAATACTTTTTTTATATAATATTATAAGAAAAAATTATATATATCTCATCATCTCAAATCCACTGATCTCCTCCAACTCCATCCCATCCAAACAATTGAATTATGAATCATTAGATCTTTATTTATGAATATATATATTTTTCGATTGTATTTGTTATGATGTATTTTTATATTAATGAAAAATAATTCATTTTAGATTAAATAGTTATATTGTGTATTATAAATTTCGATTTGTCGATTATTCATATATAAAACCATCAACATTACTATAATATGAAATAATGAAATACAAAAACTTAATTTTTTTTAATGTGATTATTCATGTCATAATCGATCAAAAAAAAGTTCGATCAGATTAAAAATATATATTATTATTGCTTTAAGTTTTCACATAGTTTTTTATTATTATATGAAATCAACCAATAAAAAATTTACATATAAATAACTATTAATTAATAAAAAATAAATATATTGATGACCAATCAAAATTATAAATATATATATATTTATAATGATTTGTCTTTATATGGGTGGAGCATGGCATCGAAGCAGAAACATATCCAATTCCCAAAAAAAAAAACAAATTAAAAAAAAAAACTATCACAAAACCAACGTGAAAGTTGTAGGACCAAAAACGAGAGGCTCTCCTCTCCGAAGGCGTGAAAAACTAGCCGTTACGGGAGGAGCGTTACGTTGAAGGCACAACGAAAGTGTTTGCAGAATAGACCTGGCAAAGGGGCACATGGGCCAACTAACGGCTCCTTCTATGCATCGTCATTGTTCAATTTGTACCGATTCCAGTACACTGCTGGTTCTGGGCCCACCACACTCTGCATCGTGCAGCGTGCTCAGAGAAAGAAAGGAGAGGAATTGGATTGGCATTGGAAGTGGGGGATGATTATGGTTGCATTTGCATGTGGCCAGCTAAGCTAGGCTTGGTGGATAAAGTTTGTTGTTAGTGGTGTGTGTGTGGTGGGTACGGTGGGTGGGGTCAATTGTACGACTTGTCAAAGACCAAGATTGGTGTTGTATGATGCAACTGTTTTGTCAAGTACTCTCTCCTTCCGAAACAAATTATACTCTTTTCCTTTCATAAATTTTATTTCCTTCATTCTAAAAAAATATTAAGATATTTTTATTATATATATATAATATATATATTGATATAAAATTTGATACATATATAATGATATTTAAATATTATTTTTTATAAATTTATCGTGAAACAACAACGATTGTGTAAATTATGTATTCCAACCTAATATATATTACGGGACGATTAGATGTGATTTAATATGAAAATAAGATCTATATTAATGCATATAAAATATTACAATATACGTATCTCTTGTAATTAATATGAGACGAAGGAAGTACATCGTTTTAATTTTATACATACGTTGATGTAAAATTTAACGTGATTTCATATGAAGACAAAACTTGTGTTCATACATATAGAACAGTATAAAATATATACATTGTGCAAAATACGTGGGGCGGAAGGAATAATTATTATTTTTATTTGTTCATTCAACAAAAATTGCATTCATTTCCAAATTTGAACTTTTTTCAATATACATATCAAAATATCCCTATTTTTATTTTATATTACATCAATCATCTAATATATGGTTACATAATTTCTTTCTGTGTCGAAATATAAGCATGACAAACAGCAAATCATCTAAAAACAAAAATAATCCAAACTTTTTAATAAAAAATATAAATCTAATTTAATATATATAATCTATCTGATATCATATATATCTAATAAATATTAGAAATATTTTAGAAAAAAAATCTATAAAATATTAAAAAATTATATGAAATTTTATTTACAAAATACCAAAATATAAAAATAAAAAGTGAAAATATTTATCTTAGATCTAATTAAAAATATAGTATATTCTCCGAGTGTATATCTTTTATAAAATAATTCCTATTTGATACAATCGAGGGAAATATTTCTCATTTCATACATTTCCTTCAATACATACTCATTTTCTTCTCCGTCACCTCCGCACCACCTCTCCGCTAAGTCAAATAATTCAATTTGAAACGACTTATCAAATACTAGCTCAGCTTTGCCTCTGCACATCCTCCTCCAAGAGGTCCATCAAATTTTCCCAATTCGATCCAATTGAATCTCATTTGAATTCAATTTGGATTTTTAATTTGATTTGAGTTATTAATATTGCAATGATCATCAGAGTCCTATTTTCTAACATCAGGAGGATCTTTATGTGTAGCCGTGATGGTTGGAGGAAGATGGAAGGCAACATCAACCTCAGATTTTGCTTGCCCATCACCTCTAGGCTGATCTGTCTCTCTCACGGATTTTCTTTGAGAGAATGTTATTGATAATGATTTTTGCATCTCAATCGCATGCTTCTTAGCAGCATCTTTCGGAGACTTTCATACCTGACGTGCTTAAACAGTTTCTTTCGCACTCTTAGCTAAAACTTCTCTCGATTTCACTTGCTTTCTTTCTCGAATGGAGAAGCTTGATCATAGCAATTGAAAAATGAACAAACGTTCTGTTTCGGATTGAGCATGCGTACTATTTCAATTTGAATAAACACACTGTTTGTAACGATGCAAGCGCACTATTTGTTTCTTTCAGACAATGATTCTTCGACTGACTTGTTGAGAATGAGTATCTTTCTAGATTTGTATCTTTTGAGGTTGACTCAGATTTATGGATTTTAATATGTTTGTGTTGGATAGGATTTAAAACAGTGCGTTTATATTGTGTCAAACAGTACGTCTGACGGTTTGATGAATGTTCAGACGCACTGTTTTGTAACAATATGTGTGAAAGGATGATGCGTGTAGATGTAGTTGTTGTTCTGTACAACTTAAATTTATATGCAATGGGAATTTTTTTCTTATTGTATGTGTTGTGAAGTATTTTAGATTTTTTTGTAGTTTTTGAAAATTTTCCCATAAAAATATCACACTCAACAACATATGTCATCCGACGATATGTCATACATTTAAAATCTACTATATAAGCAGTACTACCTATAGGATACGTCATATTGCATTTTCGCTCATGTTAACCCAAGTTTTATACTCGATTTAGTTCAATATCAAAGTGTTCAAATAAATAAGAAAACCATCATGTTTAATATAGAATAACTTAAGTAAGTTATTATTATTATTATTATTCAATTTGTGCAGCACATGTGGGTATGTCAGGGCATAAATGTTATTTTAAAAAAATGTTTGTTAAAAAATGTAAGTAAAATATAATGTAACAAACACTTAATCAATTAAAATTAAAACATCAAAATCAAAATACACAGAAACGTCATTTATTCAATTTACAGAAGAAAGTTAGGGGAAAAAATTCAAAAGACATAGAATTACCTTTTCAACATAAAATCAAAATTAAAATAAAATCTTTTTAAAAGAAAAATATTAACAAAAATATTAGGAGAAATCTTACATACAAAATTTTTTTATATAAAAAATTATTTGGAATGTAATCGAATGCTTCAGTTAGTTTATGTGACTTTAAGAAACAAAAATTTACGATGATATTAAAATCGCCAAATATTAATTTAAAAGATGAAAGTAAGAAAAGATCAAAATACAAAAAAATTATTTATTCGACATAAAATCAAAATACAAAAAAATTATTTATTGAACATAAATCCAAAATAATAAAATAAAATATTTTTAAAGAAAAAATAATACACAAAATTATATATTTCACACAAAAGAAATAAAATATAAAATACATATTTAGGACATAATTTATAGAACATTCTTATTTTATTACATTTTTTATCCTAATATATATCTAATTACACAACTTTCATTTTGTATCGAACCAATTTTATATCTAACCATATGATGGCAAACGGTAAATCATCTAATATTCTAATCTTATATATATCTATTCATGATGATTCTATTTTATTTTAACTAGAACATCAAAAAATTCTTTTACAACAAAATAAAACTTACATAAAATCGAATTCAATCAATTAAAAGATAAAAAATAGTTTGAGTCTTAAACAAATTCCTATTACTAAAATATTATTTATCAATTTATCAAAAAAGTTTTATGGTTTCAGTGGGGGTTACTTAGGTTTTTCTAAATCGATAAATAAATTTATAATATTTTAATTTTAAATTCAAAAGAGTTATTTTAATGTCATTTTTTTTTTTTTTTGTTGAATCATTTTCATTTCGAACCATTAACGTGGCAAACAACAAACCATCTTATTAACACAAAAAAACAAACTAAAATTTTTATGACTTAAAAAAAATCTAACCAACCTCTAAACACAAAATAATATCTAATCTACGCAAATTCTCACCATATAATTACTCAAACCATCTAATTAAAAAGAAAAACTGGAATTTTAAAGAGATAAAAAAATCTAATCATTCTTTAAATAATATCTAATCTAATGTAATATATATATCTAACTAGTCAAAACTTTCTCACGTCCGTTTCATTCACTTTATTTTATAAAAACCCATTTTTAGAATATAAAATCAAAAATCAAATAAAAAGGAAAATAGAAAATCAAAGTGTACATATAAAATATCAAAATCAAAAAATTTTAAAAACATATCTTTTCAAAATATAAAATCAAATGTCAAATCAAAATGGAAAACAAAAAGACAATTAAAAAATTAAATAAAAAAACATATATAAATATCAAAATCAAATAAATTGAAAAAGAAAAAAGGGTAGTGTAATATAATATAATATAATATAGTATAATATAATATAATATATAATGTAATCTTTTATTTGAAAAAATATATATAATGTAATCTTATCTTATCTATTATCGATCTATCTATCTGTTATATACGTATGTACACACATGTTTATACAAAAATATCAAAATTCATGATTAAGTGATAATTTTATAATTGTTGAAATGAAAATATAATGGTGTGTATTATAGGACAAATTTTGAAAAATTACTTATTTACATGATATAGTTATAATTAAGGGAGAATTCTCAAAAAATATAAAAAACCCAAAATATTTTGCAACACATACAAGAATAAAAAATAATTCCCGTTATATATAATTTTAAGTTTTAACAATCCATCCCATTATTCTCCTTCGCCACCGTCGCCCATTTCCTCACCACCACCATCATCTTCAATTTTACTCTCCGTTATCCCCACCATCACAACCTCCATACGAAGAGTCCCCTCAGCCACCACCATCTCCTTCGGCTCCTCCTTCAAGTCCTTATCACGATTATTCTCCTCCGCCATCATCCTCACCTTGGTTGTTCTCCATCAAGCCAAAATTATCAGATCCATTGTGGGAGCTGTCAATCCAAACTTGCGCACTGTAGATCCACATATAATTTCATGTAAGAGTCTATAATCACACAAGCTAAAAAAAATACGAATTTGAGTTTATTAACCTGCAATCATAAGACACAAAAATCTATTTGGATCCATCGGCTGACCATGATATACCAAATATTGATCCCTGATGCCGAGTAAGTCTACACAATGATATATCAAGTATTGATCCTTGATGCCCCGTAAGTCTACACAATGATATACCAAGTATTAATCCATCAGCGCTCTGTCCTATTTGTTACCAACAGTGCGTTTGCACTGTTACAAACAATGCATCTAAATATTAATCAAATCTTCAGACGTATTGTTTGACACAATACAGACGCATTATTTCAAATCCAATCCAATACAAACACATCAAAATCCATAAATCCAAATCAAAATGTTCAAATACAAACAGAACGTCTGTTTATTTTTGAAACAAGGCGCCTCGTCAAATACAAACAGTGCGCCTGCATTATCACAAAACAGTGTTTTAAATCCAACCCAACACAAACACATAAAAATCCATAACATCCGAATCAAAATGTTCAAATACAAGCAGAACGTCTGTTCATTTTTTAAACAGGGCGCCTATTCAAATACAAACAGTGTGCCTGCATTGTTACAAAGAGTGCATGTGAATATTCATCAAATCTTTAGACGCATTGTTTGACACAATATAGACGTACTCTTTCAAATCCAATCCAATATAAACACATCAAAATTCACGAATCCAACTCAAAATATTCAAATACAAACAAATTGTCTGTTCAAATACAAACAATACACCTGCACATTTATCAAACCTTTAGACACACTGATTAACACAGTATAGATGCACTCTTTCAAATCTAATCCAACACAAGCATATCAAAATCCACAAATCCGAATCAAAATGTTCAAATACAAAGCCGTTGCCATCAACAAAGCACCCACAAACACCCAACTTCCCTCCCTTCATAGTATCTCCCCAATACCCTACTCATCCCCCTCTCCACTTCTCCGAATCAACTAAACCCACCAATTAAGGAAAAATAATTTCTTTTCAATCTCAACTCAATTTCATCCATATGGGTCCCTTCAATTCTCCTTTAATCTCATGGGCATAGGCCAAGAGCAACGGATTAGGGTTGACATGTAGTGATGTTGGTGGGTTCAAAGTGATGAGGAGGATGATTGAGGGGAAATAGTGTTAGAGTGATGGCGCGAATGGAGTAGCAGTTATAGGCAGTGTGAAGAGTTTTGTCAATTGGGTACGGGCAGTGTCGTTGGTGGTGGTGAGCTTTGGTGTCGAGAATGAGGATGCATTGGTGGGTGACGAAAGGTGCTAGAAGCCGGAGGAGAGATGGTGGAAGTGGAGCGCAGGAAGAGAAGGCAGAGAGAGGTGGCGCGGAGGAGACGGAGGAGAAGAGGACTATGTACTAAAAGGAAATGTATGAAATGAGAAATATTTTTCCGGGTTGTATCAAATAGGAATTATTTTGTTAATTATATATCATAGGAGAATTTAGTATATAGTTGATAATAAAAATTTATATCACAATATTAATATTTATGCTCAAGATTAGCAAATACCAAGCAATAAGGACTTCAATTTTAGTGAAATTGTAAGGACCCAAAAAATTTTGAAAATTTAGTTTCACGATAAATTATGGATGAAAAGAATTTAAAATTATATTTTATTTTATGGAGTTAAAAGACTTGTTTGACGATATAATAGGAAAAGAATATAAAATATGGATGAAATGAAACCTTAATATGCAAATATGGGAAAATATAATCGTAATACAAAAATATCATATTTATAAGAAAATGACCTAACTCTAATTTTGGCATGTATTTTTCTTTATGTAAATTTCTACCCCACTTAAATTAAAGTAATTACTCATTAATTATCCTTTAAATACCCACTAATTATCCACTTAAATTAATTACTAATTTTAGTTTCATATAAATACAAATACTCTTCTCCTTGAAAATTTCTTACGTACACCAAACAAAACACTTCAAGCAAGATTAGAATTAAGTAAGAGAATAAAAGAAGAAGAAGTTTGAGAAGTAGAGGAGAAGCTAAGTGGAAAGACGACTACAACGAGGATCCTTCACCATTAATAAGAGTAAGTGATCATCTTGATTAGGAATTTTGTGAAAACTTATTCACTTTTTGATAAATTTTCGTATTAATTTATGTCATATTTTCATATGTATATTTTCTAATGAAGTTGATAAACCATGAGTTAGAGTTGTGAATCTTAAAATATAAATCAAAACGTTCAGATATGTCAACCTATAAAAAACAAGTTATACCATTATGGCTTGATCTGGAAATATATAGTAGACCCTATAAGACAAGCTTTATATCACTGAAAAGATATAAAAGTCTAATTTTTAGAACAATTTATAAATAATTATTTGAAGTTTTATGTAGAGAGTTATGAGCTAATAAGTAAAGTAAGGTCAAACTATCTGAATTAACAAAAAAATATAAAATTTAACTAATTAAATATTATTATTGGTAAGATTTTATGATGAAAACTTTACTTTACCGAAAATATTATGAATTTTAGTTTATCTACAATTTTACGGAATAGTTTTTGAAATTGTATACAAGAAGTTATAGATTTAAATACGTCGAAAGGTCATGTTGGAAAGAATGTAGGACACCCGTTCCAAAGGTCGGAAAGTTCATTCCAGAGGCTGAATTATTCGTTCCAACAGCCGGGATGCCAGTTCCAAAGGTCGGGACGACTGTCCCATAGGCCGGGATGTTGTCTTAGAACCTTTTGGACCAGGGATGATCGTTTTGATCCCAAAATAATTCCAAATATTCATAAATACGTCTAAGGATATTCAATATATAAAATCATCATTATGAACAATCAAAATAAGTATCAAAGGCTTGTACAATGGTCCGCATCACTCATAATATTAATATGATGATTTTTCATAAAGTGTGAAGAAATATGTTTAACTCCATAACGTGAACAAACATTCATAAGAAAATGACCAATTGGGTTATTTTTAATTTTTCTAAACGATAAATAAATGCATAATATTTTAGATTTAAATGCAATTGAATCATTTGTATATTATCTATTTTATTATGATTTTTCTATCCCGTGCATGTTAATTTCGTAAAGAGAGCAATCAAATGTATCAAATTCCATTTGAAAAAATATTTATAGTGTATATTTTTAATCGGGTTATTTTAGTTTTTCTAAAATAATAAATAAATACATAATATTTTAGTTTTAAATGCAATTGAATTAGTTTTATATTTTCTACTTTATTATGATGAATTACATGAACATACAAAAATTTTTAAAAAGTTCCAAAAATATATACAAGGAATAAAAATTTCAAAAACATAAAATTTCTCCATATCATTTAAATCCCTAACCCTATCAACTACCATCATCCATCCATCGTCGGATTCTTTATCGAAATCCAACCACGTCGTAGAAATATGTCTTGAATCTAAAACATTGACGGAATCTTCGTTAGAATCAGGCCACGCCTTTGGAATATGAAAAAAAGTGTCTGAATAAAATCAGAATAAAGCGCATTATCAAAATTAAAAATAGAGCGCTAGTACAAAAATAAAATAGAGTGGTACTACAAAAATTAAGTAGAGCTCCAGTCAGAATAAGGGCTGTGTTTCGTAACATAGCGCATGAGTAAATAAAATAGAACGTATGAATAAATAAAATAGAGTAAAATAGAAAATATGAACAAATAAAATAAAACACATGAATCAAAAATAAAACATAATATTAATACGAGATTATGTATCATCAGATCTCGACATCATCCAAATAATGAAATAGAGCTCATAAATAAATTAAATAGAACGATAATATAAGAAAACAAAGTCAAGGCTCACAAATCGTCGATGGGTTCCCATTTGTTATGTTGAGATTAACATATGAAAATGTGGTAGATTGCTCAAGCTACAGGTTCTTATTTACGCGCAACGTATCAACGATAATAGTATCCTGTACATGACAACTAACATAGACACCCTCAAAAAAATCTTAACCTATAACACTTAGAACCATTTAATTATATATCTAATTATACAAGTTTTCTTGATGTCAAACCATGTCAAACATGACCAACGAAAAACCATCTAGGTTTTTAGAAAATGATAAATAAATTCATAATAATTCAATTCTAAATTCATAATATTCTCAGTTTTATTTACAAAATGAAGAAAAAAACTAATATCTAATATCTATTCTAATATAATAGCTAAGAATATGTTATCTTTTATATATTAAAAAAAAATTAAGATATATTTAGCAAAAATTAGAAAAATCTTTTACATAGCAAAATTTACAACATATCAAAATGAATAAAAAAAACACATTATCTAAATTTAATAATATATCCTTTAACAAAGCAATAAAAGCCTAACCTGAAATCATAAAATCGTTATAAATATATTATCTTGTATATTTATAGTTATCCAAAATTATTTGTTATTTTATACTTAAATTCAAAATATTTTATATTCCCTCCGTTCCATAATATATGCAATACTTATCTGTTTGGATCGAAAATAGATCTAACGTATCATATTTAATAATATTTTAACATAAAAAGATATCAAAATAATCACCATCTGTTATAATAAACCCACTATCTTCTCTTAGAATTGATACAGTAAATCTTAGTACCATCAAAAAAATATTATTTCTTTACCAAATTACACAAAAATTCAATACACACATAAGTCCGTTTGTTCGGTCAAATCATAACCTATATTTTGAAACGGAGAGGGTATGTCATAGATACATGTGTCATTAAGTTATTTTAAACTATTTATTTTTATTTTTATTTTTATTTCTTATTCTACCTGTCATAGATATACATGTGTCATAGATACATGTGTCAATAAGTTATTTTAAAATATGTTAGTATTCTAGTTGTCACTAACATTTCTTCTTTTTTAGTTTTTTACTCATTATTTAGTATTCTTTTTCTTTCCATTATCAAGGACATATGAGTAAAATACACCAAAAAGCAACTATTTTCCTTAATCTTGTGCCAAGTTTCAATGTTGCCATTAATCTTGGATGGGGGGAGTATTTAAGATTAATGTGCACTATGTTAATGTTTTTTTTATGCTCCGTAATCCCAATGAGATACTCCCCGTTATGAATTAAATAAAACGGTTTGATTCGATATGAGATTTTATGTGAAGTTCTTTTTAATGATAGTGAAGATTGATGTGAAAGTTTTTGAAAGTATGTGAAAGAAGTTAGTGGAATGTGACGAAAAAGCATATCTTTGATTCCAAATAAGAAAATAAAATAAATATTGTATATATTTTTGGACGATAAAAAAATTATTTTATTTAATATGAAATGGAAGAAGTATCTAGTATGATGTAGTTTCATATCTATATTATTATGTGAATAAAACGACGTTACAAGGAGTGAAAAATCAAGACGTCGAGTATTGACAATGTGGCAGGTTGCATAGGGTGGGGATTGTGTGGTAGGACGCACAGCAGTGCCAGATGGTGGACTAGAGGCATTGTGCATGGCCTGGGCAAGCCCTGCATCAGACATATGGGCCGTGCCTCGGGCTCGTTTACAAGACTAGATTTATTTAAAACTTTTATTTAAGTGAATCTATAAATATAAATCATGTAGTCTTTCGATCCGATGAGATAACACGATATAATACGATTTGTAATTCTATCTTCATATATTGGTTTGTTATCAGGGTTTGTGATAGCATGTTGTGGGTTTTTTTTGATATTTGGATTTTTCATATTAATTCGTATGTCGTTTTGTTAGCAATTTTCTAGGTTTAATATCATTAATCTTTTCAACGACATGGGTCTTGTGGGTTACGAATCCAATTTCACACCCTTCATGCGCTTGGAGAGTAGCGGCATGTTCTTTGGAAGTCAATTTTGAGGAAACAAGGATTAAATTGCTTTATCGTATTACTAATGAAAAAGGTTTATCCAAGTCATTTGAAAAATGTTCATAAGCATTTTTTATTGCCATTTTATACTAAAACAATTTGGGCATTGCCATCACAACACAAAATGTGATAGGTTCAAAACATTTCCCTCTCTTTTTTTTTTTTTTTCAGACAAACTATCCAACTCTCATGACTAGTCTTGGATATAACAGATTTTACCTTTGATTTATCAATTCCCAATAATTTCTAGAGTCTTGTTAAGGTAGGATTACTTCAATAAATGATTATACGGATTTGCTCACGGCATGGTTGGAGTATTCTGTGAATAATTTAAGTTGTTTATAATAAAATCAATCATTTTAAAATTAAATATTCCCTCCTTCTCACACAAATTATGAGTACACGTATTTTGAAATATCTCATTCTTAACATTTGCGATGTCTGAAAATTCTTAAATTTGTTTATGATTAAAGTTCATAAATTAATCTATCATTAGAGTTCCATAATAATTTTGTAAACAAAAAAAAAACATTTGATCATATTAAATTAAAAGGTGAATTTCCTAAACATATAAAAAATTGAAAAAAAATAACAGAAAGATACACAAAGAATCTAAATTCCAAAAACATACAATTCATCCATCTCATTTAAATTCTTAACCTTATTCTCATCTCCAACCCAACCCTTATCGTCACCCAACTGTCATTGGAATTTTCGTCGGAATCCAGTCATCATTGTCGGAATCTTCGTCGGATTTTGACCACCATCAGTACAAAATGAAACAGAGTGCCAGTACAAAAATAAAACAGAATGTATGAACAAATGAAATAGAGCGCATGTATAAATAAAACAGAGCGTATGAACGAATGTAATAAAACACATGAATAAAAAATGAAATATAATATTAATAATATGAGACTATGTATCATCAGATCTCGACATCACTCAATAAATAAAATAGAGCGTATGAACAAATGAAACATAGCGCAAGCACAAAAAATGAAACAGAAGACATGAACAAATGAAACAAAACGCATATACAAAAATGAAATAGAGTGCATGATCAAAAATAAAACAGAGTGTCAATACAAAAATAAAATAACGCATGAATAAATGAAACATAGTGCATGCACAAATGAAACAACGCTTATGAATAAATAAAACAGAATGTATGAATAAATTAAACAGAATGCATGAATAAAAAATAAAACATAATAATAATATGAGACTATGCATCATCAGATAGAGCGCATATACAATAATGAAACAGAACATATGTTCCCGAATGAAACAGAGTATATGTAGAAAAATGAAATAGAATGCACGAACAAATAAAACAAAATTAAATAAATTGCACGAACAAATAAAACAGAGTGCATCGCCATTAAAAACTCTAATGATAGTTTATGATTTAGACAAAAGTCTCTTCTGGTGTAATGTGCCAGATTCCGACAAGATGCACAACAAGAATTTATTTGTTGTAATTTCCCAGATTCCTCTACTACTTTCCCATCAAAATTAAACCACAACTAAATATCTGATGATGAAAAAATCATGACAGCTAAACCACTTAGTTTTATCATTCTAACTTTTATAGGTAACCACATTGCACAACTAAACAAAGACATCATTTCATAACAAAATTCCCCAAATTCACAAAGCACAACTTCTTGATATTATAATGACGTACAGGATAGGGATTGATAATGAGTTCTAACCTTCTAGATATTAACAAAATCAATTAAATATATTAATACAAACAAAATCCCAACGATATCAACACGCACACAAGTAACTCTAATCAACCCCAAAGTCACCGGAATTTGACACATTAACCTCAACAAAAATCACAACAAATCAAAGATCTCCACATATAACTTACTCATTTCCACATCAAACTCATCAGATTCACGAAACCGTTCCTAAAAATCAATAAAATATCAAAACCTGAATTGATTAGAAACCTGTAAATAGGTCGCCGTCATAATATTCGAACCACACAAACTTGAATTGATGATTCGATTAATGAATCGTCACTCGATCGCAGGCTATGATATGAATGAGGTGATGCAATTAGGATTTCATGCGGCGAAAACAATTGATTGATGATGACGACGATGATGAGGAGATGAGAGGAAAAGCAAAGCAACGGTGATGGGACAAGCGACGACGGTGACGGTTGCGGTGATGAGATATAGGAGAGAAAGTGAAGGAGCAAATAGGAGAGGGATGTGATCCTCTTCAGACTATAGTTTTTAAGAAATATAATTCCGTATGTATACAAATATAAATCATAATTAAGTAAGAACATAGTTATCCCTTTGTCTCCTTTTTATTTCCCTTGTTTATGCTGTTGACCAATTTTCTGGTATTCCCATGACATTAGCCGGTAAGAGATCGGTTATGGCATCAAACTTGTTCGGTAGAAACTATATCACTGACATTCATCTCACTTCGAGCATTTGTAATAGATTATGTAAAATAATGATTCTATTTTTTTTTATAGAATTATAATTATTTGATTTGACACGATAATTTATATGTATATTGATTATTGATGTAAATACTAAATTATCCTTTGATTTTTGTAAGTGAGAGGGGTGAGAAAAAAGAAAAGAAAGAGAATAAATAGTGGAGTGAATTGATTTAATATGAAGTAATATTTGTAGGATTAGTATTTTCGTAGGGAAAAAAGTTTTCGGGTAGGATAAGGTTATAGGGTGTTTTGATTTTTTAGTAGTATATTTGTAGAAAAGAAGTTTTCAATTAGGCTAAGTTTGTAATTTAGTTGGGACGATTCAATTTATTAAGTGTTGTAATTTTGTTGGATGTAACGAGTATATAAAAGAAAAAAAAATAAAATGATGATATGATAAAAAATACAAAAAAATGTTGAAAATATGTGTTGGAATATGTGTTAAAATATAAAAGTTATAATATAAGATAAAAAAATTCAATAAAGTTATCCTATTATTATATCACTCTTTATTTTTATAGATGAATTTATTATAATATTTTATATAATAAAATATGAAAACAAAGACAAAAATTATAAAGATTACGATGCAAGTACTGTTAGTACACATCATACAAGAGATGATACAACTTCTGCTAATCATACACTTGATGCTTTTCGAAATGGACAACTCTAACAAAGTGAAGTAAACCAACGAAATCTCTGGGGAATAGACCCTTCTAAACTCATGACGATTCTATTTTCGTACCATTGAATCCCAATTAATTATGCTGAAACACAAGCCAGATCAAAACAATCACAGATATAAAATAAAATAATTACACTAAGATCTCTTATAAAAAAGAATTACACTAAGATCTAATCATTCTTGTGGACCTAACTCTCGAACGTGAGTATGTCCCTCACTTGTTCACCCCCCTTTTCTTTCTTTTCAGGGTGCACAACTTGTCACGCTGTGCTAGCCAGCTCGAAATAATTGGTTACATGCCTGTCCTTGTGATCTATCTCACATGCTTCATATTTTCTTTTTTGATGGCAAATCTTTTTTGGTCCAACGTTTTGTTCTCATCATCCAAATAAGATTATAAAATTTAATAAGTTGAATTATTTTAATTTTATTCTATTTGAAATTTTTTCCAACAAAAATATCAAAACATCATTATTATTTATTTTATATTATATCAATCAATCCCATCATTTGTAGGTCCCTTGTATTTAAAGATTTCCAACACCTTTATCTACAACACTCAAATCCCAAAGGATACTACGCTGCACTCCCTTATTCAGAACTCAGCTTGGCAGCTACCTTCAGCTATTCTGGACCTCCTTCATGGCTCTTTCTTTCCCGTTATCTATGAAGGGACGGATGTCTGTTTTTGGGGTGATGGGATGAAGAGGGGATTCTCGACTGCTTGTGCATGGGATCATCTCCGAGAGAGGGCTCCAAAGTTATTCTGGCACAAACTTCTATGGTTCAAGGGTAACATCCCAAGACACGCCTTCATTACTTGGCTAATGGTACGGCAAAGGCTTCATACTCATGACCGACTTATTGGAATGAGGTTGTTGGATAGTGTTCTATGTGTTTTCTACAAGAAGGAAGTGGAGACCCATGATCACTTATTCTTTTCATTCAGCTTCCTTAACCCTTTGATGCAGGAATGACGACAAAATTGTGCCGTAAATTTTGTCCCTGTTGACAATCCCACCTCTACTGCAAGCGTCGTCTCTACTACAGGCCTTCCCTCTATTATAGGCCTTTGCCCTGCTGTAGGATGTCTCTCTATTGCAGGCCTCCCTGCTGGCCCTGCTGTGGACTCCTGCATCGGATACTTTGAGGCCTTACCCAAGGCGCTCAAGGCGAAGAGGACCACACGGATCATCATTCACTTTCTGTTTTGCAGTTTGGTCTACACCATTTGGAAGCACAGGAATGACATCATTTTTCGAGCCGTAAAGCCGTGCAAACATGCTATGAAGACTTACTTGTTCAAAGCAGTTACGGACAATACCTATGCTAGGAAAGAGCGCTTCAATGAGGATGAGAAGAAACTATTGGCCAACTGGAAGATCAAACTGGATGGCTAAGTTGTTTGTATATGTTCATTTTTTGTGAGTTATGCATGTAGTGGTTTTACTCGAGGAAAACTCTTTTAATACTTGTAGCATGCGTGTATGCAACTCTGCATAGAAGTTTAGGCTTTTAATCATTAGGCAGGGAGATGAGGGGTATGGCTTATGTTGAGTCATCCCTTCCATAACTTATACATAACCTTATTATTTTCAATGGTAAAAAAAAAATAAAAAAAATCAATCCCATCATTTGTTTATTTTCTCTTTTTTTTCTCACTCCTCTAATTTACAAAAATCAAAGGATAATTTAGTTTTTTATATTAAAAATCAACACATATATATATTACCGTGTCAAGTCACACAATTATAAATCTATTGGGACGGAGGAAATAACAATTTGTATGTAGAGGAGGGATGTGGATCCTCTGCTGTTTGGAACCAACAACATAATGAGCTGTTTGGTGTGCTTTTCTTTTAAAAAAAATTGAAAAAAAATTAACCCTAATAAGAAAATATCAACCCTAAATTTTTTTAAAAAAATCTTAATAAAAATAACTTCATAAAAAATTATTTTCATAAAAATCTAATTAAATAACAAAAATAAATCCTGAATCATTAAATAAAACTAAATCATTGGATCGAAAATCCAATAAACCAGATCATTGACTGCACCAATAACACCAAAAACCCAATAGCCGTGGATCCTAATCTGCAGAGGAGTCATTAGAAACATATCGGGATTTCATTAGAAACATGATACGAGTACAAACTCGGACGTAGAGGAGTCATCAACTGTCCAGGTCCTTCTGCCCAGCCCGGCTCTTTGGACTAGCCCATTTGATTTTGACGGGTCATGGACCGACTTGGCCCTTGGACACGGGTTGAGCAAGACTCGTATACCCAGTGTTGGAATAACATGTGTATCATTAATTATATAATATAAAAATTCAAATATTTTTATAGATTAATTAATTATGAACTTCAAACGAACATCACAATATCATCGATTTTTTCTCAGAACAAAACTTGTTTGGTGACGTACGAATAAGGGTCAAACTAGAACTCAACAACACGTACGAATGTCATATCTTAGATACTACAGATAAATCAACGGGTAAAAAAAACTCGATATCTTTACGTGAATATGTGTGATTATAATTCAAGAGGTCAACCCTATGGCTTAAATTTATAGAGATATGAAATGTGCAATAGAAGATGTTTATCAATCCATTAACTTAATTGATGAGGTAAAATATTTTCAAAATATCTAGTTCACATGATAATTTAATATATCATCCATCTCATATTATTGCGACACTTTTTATTTGGGCCGTCCTGAAATATGTTACAATATACTTCATTATCTCCACTCATAATTGTAACGGTAAGCCCCACTATCACATATAAATTATCCATTCTTTATCAATTTATAAAACTTCAATACAAACATAAATTATCATGTCAGATCAAGATGAACGGAGGGAGTAACATAAATGCATGGGCCCAGACAACATATCATTGTGTGAATTAATTTAATCTACATATCACGTGTCGTTAAACACGTAAATTATTTCCGTCTAAAACTACGCAATATAGTAGTGAGGGATATCAATCCCCCGAGGAATTAATATTAATATTATAAATATCTTATGAAAATTCCACTGGTGAAATGTTCATAGTCAACTAAACTCAAATAAATTAATTAGGGGACAAATTAATTTTAAATAATAAAGGTAATTAAATTAAAATAAGCTAAAGAATTAACCTAATCTAAACTATTGCGAACTAATGAATGTTGTACTTTCAAAAGAGAATATAAATTAAAAACATAACAAAACATATATGAAATTCTCTAAGGCTATATAGATAAATCACGGATAATTTTTATACTATAAGTTAGCTTAGTGATTAGATAATTATGGACCAACTAAAATAGTGATGTCACATGCATCCTCTTATTCAATTAAACATGTAATGTAATACTACATTACTAATTCAATTAAACACAATAAAAATTTAATTTAATTATCCTTTTTTTGAAATCGTTGGGATTGCCGTTGATCCCAATTCGTCTGATGGATGTGTATGTGATGAATTGAAAGTTTGTAAGGTTTGAGTTTCAACCTAGAGAAAGGGGGGGGGGGGGGGGGTTGAATAGATTGTTTGAGATTTTTTTAATTTTTTCTACGGAATAATGATATTGTGCAGACTAGTATTGAGTGCAGACTAATTAGGTAGTCTGCAGATGATACTGTCTGGTCTGCACTAGAGATTTGCAACTCCTTGAGTCTTTATCTCGAGTTAGGCTATGATAATTTGTTGAAAACAATTCTAAGTATAATTATAAAGAAAGCAGAAAGTGGACATAATATTTATACTGGTTCAGACACTCGATATCAAATGATGATCGAGAGCTTAGTTCAGTCTTCCCTTGATGACTAGTGTAGTCAATCCAAGAGGTGAGTATCACTATCTTCTTATTTTTGTTTACAAGAAAATTTCCTTTTACAATTTATCAAACTCGTATGAAAAGCGAAGAACCTAGAGACTTTGCACAGATCCGAACTCTGGATTCTGCCGCAAGATTTTGTTCTTCTGCAGACTAGTGACACTTTCGCAAGTTATCTTCACGACTTGCCTTTCTTGAGTAATCTTTTTGTTGCTTGATTGCTTTGCACTCTTTTGCTTTTTAATCAATGTTCGACAACCACTCTTCAATAAGCCTCATCGGTTCCCTTTTAAAGGCTTAAGGAACGAACCCTTCTTCCAACGTACTATTCCTCACAGTCCACTCATGTTCCCCATTATCTCGTTTCTAATGTTGGCAAGCCACTGATGTCTCAACTATCTCGTTTCTGATGATGGCAGTCCATTGACTCCAGAATTAGTACCGTTGATACTTTAACTTGGATCTTTACTTGACTGACTTCAACCCTCTGACCCTACACCGACAATCATCTCTACTGCAATTTAGATTGCTGCATGATCTCGTCTGCGCACAGTCTCTGTTGCAACATCTCGTCTGCACACAGTCCCTGTTGTAACACCTCGTCTGCACAGTCTGTGATTCAGTTTATGTCTTGCTGTGTTGGTCCTCATTTGCAACCTCACTCTTTTGTTGTGAAGCCTCCATGTTCTTTCGTTGCATGTCAATATATTAGTTGTTCATCCAAATTCTTCGTAGTAGTATGCATCTGGTGGTCTGCACTATGCATCTGCATCTGCAACCATCTGCACTCTTGCATCTAACCTAGACTGTAACTACCTACCTGACTTCTAGCATGAACATCCTAACTATATTACAATTAATACATTTAAATTTTGTATTAGACATTTAAATTCTAGCATGAACATCCTAATTATATTACAATCCTTTACAACTTTTGCCTTTTTGATAAAGTCGAGTACCTCTTCGTCGTATATTCTGCTTGTTTCTCACTTAAGTACTTGAGGTTTGTGTCCTGAATCAGTTAGGATATTTCTCTCACTTGTTTGATTCAATCCTCAATGTCTTGAAATAAAGAACCACTCCAGTCTGCAATTCAATTCTTCTTGTTGGGCTTCGTAACTCTTGAGATTTATCGCTCTTAAGAGGAGTGTTAGATCGAGTGTTGGTCATTTTTGAGTGAAATCAAAGAGAATTTTCAAGTTCGTGAAAATGAGTTTTTAAAATTTGCAAAGTAGGGTTTTGTAGTATAGCGCAAGAGAGATAGAGTTAGAATTCTTAGAGTAAGAGAGTAAAAGTATTTTTGTTTGAAATTTTTTTCAAATTTATATCATTTGAAAAAGTTATCGTTATCATTTAACAATTAGTCTTTGCACAGATTCAGTCACTTATTTGACTGTTGTGAAATTTTAGACAATCAGTTTTAAAACGTTATTTCTTTTCAAAAATAAAAATACAATAGAGTAAGAATAATACTGGTCTGCATTGCACATGTACAGTATAGCAATAGAATATTTTGGCCATTTTACTGAGTCAAATCAATCATACCAAATTCACCTCTAAATTGAAGAAATTTGCTCTCATCAAAAAGTTTTATAAAAAAGTATGTAATATATTTTTTTGTTGGAATATATTCGAATTTAATATGACATTTTTGTACATGATCTCTGATAAAATGATATCTGACATCAACATGCTTGGTCTTAACATGAAAAACTGGATTTTCTAAACATGTCATTGTAGAGTGTTGTTACAAAATATTGGAGTTTTAGAAAATATTATACCGTAGTTTACAAGTTGTGACCTTATCCATAGTACTTGTGAATCAACACCTTCCTCTAGTTATATATTCTACTTCTGTAGTAGAGGTTGATATTATGATATGCTTTTTGTTAAACCATGAAATTAGTCTTACACCAAGAAATTGACATGATCCACTTGTGCTTTTCCTATCAACTCTACAGCCTGCAAAGTCTTAATAATCTGTTAGTATAAAATCTAAGATACCATACACCAAGATCTAGAGTTCCTTTGAGATATCTCAAGATTCTCTTTACTACAGTGTAATGGGATTCTTTGGGATCAGATTGATATCTTGTACATATGCAGATTGAGTATTAGATGTCTCGTCTTCTTGCAATAAGGTATAAAAGTTAGCCTATTAGTACTCTATACATTGTTTGCCTTATTTCTTTTCTGCTCTCATCCTTATTAATTTTTATGGCTACATTCATGGCGATTTTCATGTGGCTTGTATTTTCTAATCCATATTTCTTGACTATGTTTTCAGATAGTTGGCTTGACTTATAAATATCTCAATTTCTAACTATTGTACCTGAAGTCTTATAAAGTATTTCAATTCTCCTATTAAACTCATTTGAAAGTTAGATTTCATTAGTGCAATAAATCTTTCACACAATTTGTTATTAGTGCAGCCAAATATAATGTCATCAACATAAATTTGTACTAAGAGTATATGTTCTTTATATTTCTTATGAAATAGGGTGGTATCTACTTTTTCTCTCTGAAAATTATTTATCATATAGAAAAGTTGAGAGAGTTTCATACCATGTCTTTGGAGCTAGTTTTAAACCATATAGTGTCTTGTATAACATGTCGACATGATGTGGATGTTTAAAATCAGGAGGCTATTTAACATAAACATCCTTTTGTAGCTTTCCATTGAGAAAGACACTCTTCATATCCATTTGATAGACTTTGAATCCTTGGTATGCAGTATAGGTAAGGAACATTCTTATTGCTTCCAGTCTTGCAACAGGGGCAAAGGTTTCATCAAAATCAATTCCTTCTTCTTGTGAGTATCCTTTTGCCGCTAGCCTGACTTTGTTTTTGATGACTGTTCCATTTTCATCAGTTTTGTTCCTGAGCACCCACTTGTATTCAACAACTGGATAATTCTTGGCTTGACACTAGATACCATACTTTGTTTTTTTTGAAACTCATTTAGTTCTTCATTCATGGGATCAATCCAGTTTGGTTCACTTAAAGCTTGATTGGTTATCTTTGGTTCCAGTTCTGATATGAAACATGCAGACACTCACTCTCTCGTTGTTGCTCTTCTGGTCTGCACAGGTGTATCCTTGTCTCCAATGATGTTATCTTGTGTATGTGCCTTGATCCATCTCCTTTTGTCTTGATCAATAGTTGTGTGTTCTAATCTATATTTCCCAACTATGTTCTTCAGGTATTTGACTTGATTTATAAAAATCTCACTTCCTAACTCTTGTACCTAAAGTCCTAAAAAGTATTTCAATTCTCCCATTAAACTCATTTAAAATTTAGATTTTATTAGTGCAACAAATATTTCACACAGTTTGTTATTAGTGTAGCCAAATATAATATCATTAATATAAATTTATACTAATAGTATATTTTCTTTATCTTTTTTAAGAAATATGGTGGTATCTACCTTTTTTCTTTGAAAGTTATTCTCACAAAGAAAAGTTAAGACAATTTCATACCATGTCTTTAGAGCTTGTTTTAAATCATATAACGTCTTGTCTAACCTGTAGACATGATGTAGATGTTTAAAGTCTTCAACACCAGGAGATTGGTCAACATGTACCTCCTCTTGTAGCTTTCCATTTAGAAAGATACTCTTCACATCCATTTGTTAGATTTTGAATCTTTGGTATGCAGCATAGGCAAGGAACATTCTTATTGCTTCAAGTCTTGCAACAGGGGCAAAGGTTTCAGCAAAATCAATTTCTTCTTCTTGGGAGTATCCTTTTACCACTAGCCTGGCTTTGTTTGTAATGACTTTATCATTTTCATCAGTTTTGTTTCTGAACACCTATTTGCAGTTAACAACTGGATAATTCTTACGTCTTGACACTAGATATCATATTTTGTTTCTTTGAAACTCATTTAGTTCTTCTTGCATGGCATCAATCTAGTTTGGATCACTTAAAGCTTCATTGGTTGTCTTTGGTTCTATTTCTGATATGAAACATGCAGATATGCACTATCTGGTTGTTGCTTTTTTGGTCTGGACAGGCGCATCCTTGTCTCCAATGTTGTCGACTTGTGTATATGCCTTGATCTATCTCCTTTATCTTGATCAATGGTTGTGTGTTCCAATTGTTGTTGTATTGTGGGCTGCTCCGACTCTGCTGTATTATTGTTCTCTTCAGTGTGTGCATACGTTTATCCTTTTTTACAGCTTCAGGACTTTCTTCTATATCTCGTTCATCATCTATGCATGCATATTCCTCATCAAAGACATTAGTATCACGCATGGATATTTCAGATTCATCAAAGAAAACAAGAATTAACTCCTCAACTGTCTGTGTTTTGTTGTTATATATTCTAAAGGCTTTACTAGCTGGGAAGTATCCTAAGAAGATTTCCTGGTCTGTTTTAAGGTCAAATTTTCCTAGATAATATTTATTATTGTTGTGTATATAGCATTTACATCCAAAGACATGAAAGTATTTGACACTTGATGTCTTTCCTATCCATAATTCATATGGAGTTTTCTTGTGTAATTTATGTATGAAACATCTATTTTGGACATAGCATTCAGTGTTAACTGCTTCTACCCATAAAAGTTTTGGTAAATTTGCATCAGCAAGCGTTGTTCTAGCAGCTTTTATAATTGTCCTATTTTTTCTCTCTCATACACCATTTTGTTGAGATGTTCTAGGTGCTGAAAAGTTATGTTTCATACCATGATCATTGCAATAAACATCTACTCCTGTTTGATCAAATTCAGTGCCATGATCACTCCTAATTGTGATTATTTCAGTGCCTTTCTCATTTTGAACTTGTCTCAAGAATGTAGTTAGCAGACTGCAAGTTTCACTCTTTTTGTGCAAAAACATTACCCATGCATATCTTGAATAGTCGTCTAGTACAACTAGGGTATACTTCTTTCTATTTAAATTTTCTAGTTTTACTAGACCAAAAAGATCCATATGCAATAGCTCTATTATTCTACTTGATTCTGATGAGTTTAGAGGTTTGAAGCTTGTTCTAGTCTACTAGCCCTTTTGACATGCTATGTCCAGAATATCCACTGTTTAGATATCATGTTCCTTCCTATTGTTCTTGCAGTAGAGCATTGAAATTTTGTACATGATACCCACTCGTATGGGTCCTTATTTGTTAGTTTTGGGGATCTACACTTGAATTACTTTATTGTGTGGAGTCCAGCATTCGAATGACTTATGATTAGGTTTGCCACAAGTATAAAAGTAGACCCTTGGTCTTATTTCCGTAGGTGTGCTAGTATTTCTCCACCTCTACTGCTGCATTATGCATGTGTAGACGGGCTTCATATGTGATTTTCTCCATATAGTTTTGGAAGTATTGTTCCATACCGAGTAGTTTAGTGCATAATGGGGTCTGTATGGTCTTTTAGTGGTTTCAATCTTATGATTCCAGATCTTCTGCACCTTGTGGCGTTTTGCACCAGTTCGTGCTGATCCTTTACTCAAGGATTTACCTCTTTGGGTTTGAGCAGTAGAAGCCTTACTATTCTGCTCACCTTGTGCAGCAGAGGCTTTACCCTTCTGCAAAACTTTTACAGAGGTATCCTTTGTCTTTTTCTGACTGGTTGTGACATTATCAATCACTTTTGAGTGCGAAAGATCATTCAAACAGTCCTTGTATCCTAAGCATGTCTTATCATGTGAGGATTGACCCATGTTTAGCATCTTTTGCAAGCTTAGAGTTTTTCCATTTCATGTATCTACATGTGCTTGAAGCTTAGCATTTCTTAATGTTTTTGTTTCCACTACTATATTGAGAAGTTTTACATTCTGATCCTATTTTTTTAGCTCATTCCGAGCCACTGTTAAGTCACATATATCAGTCTCTTTATATCTGAGATTGTAATTCTCTCTTAGATTTATAATCAACTCGAGATCCTTTTTATGTTTCCTTGAGAGGGAAATAAAGCTTTCAGAGGTTTCTTGAAGTGCCTCCTTCAATTCCTCCAAGATAGCATCTGAGTTAGTGAAATCTAATATCTATTGCTTTTCTTCACTCTTTTGCCATGAGATAGAGTTGAGCATTGAAGATTGTCCCTTCATCAACTGAATCTGTCTCACTCCATATTTTAGCAGCATAGGCCTTACCTGTTTTTTCCTTCCGGAGGTCCCTTGCTGTATTCTTTTTTGTTGTTTAATTAATTTAATTATCCTTTACTTGTGTACTTCATTTGATGGTGACAACTTATCACATGTGAACCTCAAATCTTTGATGTGATTGATCCTCAGACTTCTATCCAAACGTTAACAACCATCTCTGCTACTCTCCAGTTTGCTGTAACTTAGTCTACACTAAGTATCGTTGAGACTTCGTCTGCACCCAGTCACTGTTGCAACCTTGTTTGCGCCCAGATTTGACGCAATCCATGTATTGCTGTGTAGGCCCTTATCTGCAAGATCAATCCCAGATCCTGAAGCATTTGTAGGTTTTTTGTTACACATGCATGTCTTAACAGCTTATCTGAAATTTTTTATAGTAGTCTGCATCTGGTGGCTCATAATGCTCTCCATCTGTGGCTGTATGCTCTCCAGCATCTGATCTAAAATGCATATACCTACCTAATTTTCAGCCTAAGCACACTAAGAATATCATGATTAATAGTTCTAAGTTTTGTTCATCGAATTTTATACAAGTGGAGGGATTGTACATTTTTATCGTAGATACAACTTTTCATCAGTAAGGTTCCTCTAAATCAGATCTTAAGACAGGTAGAACATGTAATTTATACATAGTGGTCATTACAGCGTTGAGACATGACAGTTTCAGATTGTTGTGCTTATAACTTCGCTAAAACCAAGTCATTTTTCTTGAAATCAAGTCTGGCTTTAGATGGTATGTAATAGGTTGCTTAAGACATAACACCCGTAATAAACAATATGTGGAATAATCAGATTGTTGTCCAAAGAGTGTATATATCATATATATATATATAAGAAATCTAAACCGGATATTTAGTAATATCAAAAGATATAATATGATCATAAATTTTTAATTAAATCTTTGTATCAACCAAGATCTCGTATAATATCGTTCATAACATAATATCCTAATTATTGATAAGATATATATATAGATATAATATCCTTAACAATTACGAGTTCAATATAAATGTCCAAGAAAGCCAATGAATTATTTATATTGCCAAAAGAGCACAAGTCGAAAAACATAATTCATGAACATTGAAATAAGAAAATTAAACTACATAGTAAAGAGCCTTAAAAATATTCTAAACTCAATAACTAATAAAATTCATAAAAGAGAAAAGCTTCATAAACATGTGCTTCTTAACAATTGATGTCTTCTATTCATAAAGTAGATTATTTCAACTCCTCCATTCTTGTCTATACCTATGAATACAAAACATGACTTTCATTAAACAATGATATCTTATATATGCATCACAATATGCAGTTTCTAGTCCAAAAATAATTTGAGAACTTGGAACTTCTAACTTGACAAATAAATGGAATAGAAACAAGCACGATCTAGTCAAAAATATCATTAGGCTGATCTCTAATAATTTTCAATAAAACATTCGATGTTTCAATATGGAATCCTTGAATATTTATTGACACTATGCTATTTCATTATATGATCAAACGTGCAATTAATATCATCAAATGTGGAATGATATTAGAAGCTCAAGAATCATAGAAACACATTAGACAGTCCTCAATTCAACGTGAAATAAATCATACTTTTAAGTTGATCGATGTGAGAAACTTATCTTGTTATCAAATGTGGAATGACAAAGTACTTAAAATTATGACATCAAAACCCATAGTGTAAGGAATATCATAGAAGAGAGGATTGTCCTCGAATGCTTATTTGGATAGATTAAATGAGACTAATTCAAAATAAGTTTTGGGTTGTGTAGACCATTAAAACATAAGTCTTTAACAAAATATGTGAGACAAGATCCAACTTTCAAATGATCTTTAACCCCATTTTCCTCATTATTTTAAATGTCTATTAAAATCTGCTGATATGATATAATATGTCTCCATCATGTTCAAGAGAAAATTAGTAACTATATCAATCATTGAAACTTTATCAATAATAATAATGACTCTAATAATAATTGTAATAATAATAATAATAATAAATAATCAATATTTTATCATACTATTAACAATAAGAGTTACTTTATTATCATGAAAAGAAACATATCAAGTTCACATCTATGACTACGAGATATTAAACTATTTTCAAAGTAGGAAATCTGTTGACATCTTTCAGAGTAATAATGCTATCTAAAGATAAAGTCAAACTAATTGTTTCAACTTATGTGATTCCAGCTATAACTCCATTAGCACCTATAATGCTATTTTTGGCATCCTTGAGTTGTTCTTTGTTCCAAGAGACGTGACATGTAACACCAAAATCAAGCCAACAAATAGATGAATTGTCGACACTTATTGGTGTAACCATTGCAACGAAGTGTTTAGACTTGATTTTGTGAACAATTATGTTAACGTCTTTTCTTGTATCGTTGGCTTTGACTTGAAGCTTATATTCATGTTGGAATGTCCCCATTTTCCAAAATTTTGATATTTAATTTTCTATGTTTATTTTTGTTTGACTCAAAACGTTTAGGTTCATCATCTCTTCTTGGTGAAGATTTGAAACTATTTGGTTCATAGGAATTTTTAGGAGCAGTTACAACATTGACATTTAATATCGGCTTGTTTTTCGAAGCTTCTAAGCCCTTGTTTCTGCTCTTCTTCAATACAAACAAAGCATTTAAGCTCATCTAACTCAGGTAAAGTTAATTGTCTATATATCTTTGTTCTAAATGCACTCCATGAAGATGATAATTTGAACAGAATGACACCGACTAGAAAATCATAAGCAAGGGAATATTCTCCATACTCAATTTATCTCTTAGGATCTCTAAGTCATTGACTTGAGAGAGGATGATTATCTTCTACAAAAGTAAGTCAAAAAATTTATCTATGATATGAACTTTAGAACTTTTTTTTCTTAATGAAATTGTGCAATTAGTCTTTCCCAAATTTCTTAATTAGCGTTAGGAATCTTTGAGTATATCTCAACTAATATAGGTACGACAATATATTTGATCTAATTGTTATTGGGTCTAGCTCACATCGGTTTTAGAGTTCGTAAAGTCAATTAAAATGATATAATAAATATTATAATGTTGCATATTAAACTCGACTTTCCTTGTTCATGCATTGAAATCAAAATCATTAAAACCTTGTAAGATTGGTGCCAAAAAAGAAAGTTGTCCACGTGATGTCATAATTAATTAATAAAAAATCATGAAGAAGATCGAGAACGAAATCACCCGAATGCCTTCAATAGTATAAATTGAAAAGCTAGAGTATCTTGTTGTGTCAATTTATTTGATCCGTAAGCTTTCGTGCACAACCCGCTACTCTGGTCTGATTTTCTGAAATTCCTCCCTTTGCAATTCAGGACTTGTTAGATACCCAAACCCACAATCGTACCGGAAGCTTGAGTTAGGACCACACCAACAGAACTTGTGGTACTTTTGTCCCTCAATTTTCCTCTCCAGGACTCGACAGAAGCTGTTGATTTCAAAGTTTCAAATCTTTTTGAAAATTAATCGTCTTCATTCCTTCGGGACACAATCACAAAGCGGATCTTTGGTGAGAGTTGATCACGTATGACTGATTCCCAATTAAATTCGATTCTAGCCAAAGTAAAAGACTTGAATGCGATCAGTTTGAGATCGAAACTACAATCGTCTTCTTGATGACGATGGAGAATCGTAATATTTTTTTGTGTGTGTTTCAAGATTGTTGAGTGTGGGCCTCAGATGATATGCAATAATATAACATCTTGACTATCGACTATCAATATGTGAAATAATCATGTTGTTACTCTAAAAACATATATATATATATATATATATATAACATACATAAACGATATAGACCGGATATTTATTATTATCAGAAATCTCTAGTTAAACATTCGTAATAACCAAAATCTCGTCAAATATCAAATATATAACATTATATTTAAAAATAAATAATTATTTATGAATATCATTCATAACGTAATATCCTAATTATTGTTAGGATATTTACGCGGATATATATCCTTAACAGATGATTTTCGATGTCCATACCTCATATCGATAGGTCTATTTATTGGGAAAATATGAAGAGTTTGAGTTGGTAATCGAGGAGTGGGAGAGTGGAGGTGAGGCAACATGGTTGTTAAGCCCCATAGTCGAAGACGTGGAGTTGAGGATGATACGATGAAGTTGTTGATGAGATTCGATTGTTTTCAGCATCTTGATATTTACTTTTAAAGTTTTGTAGGTTAGAGTTTTTATTGCAAAAGTGCCCAAATAAATTGGATTGTACTTAGGGCTTAATGTTGTGGTTTCGTCATGTTGTTTTTCTAATCATTTTGTTATGTCACATAAATGTTCAACATTATGTTTAAGAAGTATTAATTAATTGGTTGACGTTTTGGTGTCTATAGCTAACGATAATAATTAAGTCAATAAATTTTTCTCTCAATTAGTACTTACTACCTTACTATGTACTAATAAAAATTAGCACACTAATTGGTTTAGTGGTTATTTTTGGTAGCCATTTTATATATTGACAACTAATTTTGATTTTTGTAACTAAATTAACGAGAAAAAAAATCTTATAATCGATTCCGACTGGTTGAGAGAAGAGTGTCGATTCCGACCGGTTCAACAGAACTCTTTGTACATGCTTATAATCGGTTCATCGTTCAATCTGTTGATTGTTGTTGAAGTCCTTGCATATATCTGAAGTATGTATGCATCTCTTAAGTTTTCTTGAACATCTATTTTTGTCTTCTTTCATATCAATGGGGCCGAATCACTTATTGGTGTATGCAATTTGAAAAGTGCATTAGTTTATGTTTGTTGTACACTGAGCGATTTACTGATTGGCACAGCTTGATTAGTCACATTGTATCTAGTCTGAATAGAATCATCGGTTGGATGATCAACGAAAGGTACATGAAATAGAAAAGAGAAAAGGAAGTGAAGTGATGTGAGGTGTGGAAAAAAAACATATAAAAAAATAGAGAAGAATAATGGAATATAGCCCAGACTGAGATCCAATTTTGTTGGAGAGCACAAATTTTCATGACACGATAAATTTAAACATAGACATCATATAAAAATCACTAACATGATTAAGCATATAATCTCACGATCACGATCAGTTCTAGATTCATTCACATGATTTCGTCAATCGATGTACTCGATACACATCACATCCATCACAATCGCATGCATCTTCATAATGAAGAACAACATCAATGAGTGTCTCAACCATTATAAATCCTGTGTTTTTTTATTTATTTTTCATTGTTATAAGTTATTAGAACTATTAGGAATCAATCAACACAACAAATAGAGACAAACTCTCAAAGTTTGAGTCTATGTTACTGACCACCTCAATAATCTATAAAGAACATCAATGTATTGAAATTCATTTTTCCTATTATATTACACTGATAAATTTCAAAATAATCTATTCACCTTTCCCTCCTCTAGGTTATACCTGTGGACCTTACACTTTTTTTTGTCACATTTGAGGCTATTATTTTTCATTCTTATTTTAGTTTTAGGTTTGGAGCATTGCACAGCGGTATGAATGTTTTCATTGCATATTAGATCGAGAGAAACGATTTTTGGTGGTTCGTGATAATGGATAAAAATTATTGGAGATGACCATGATGAATTGTGATGATATGATGATCGTTGATGATGATTTCGATGATTAATGGAGATGCTTTTGTGATGGCATTTGATGTTCAAAGACGTTTAAAGCTAAACCGATGCATTTGATGCTATTTGAGCATGGATGAACCATAAAAGTTAAACAACGCATAGATGATGATTCAAAGTCATTTTGAAGGTGCAAACAACGTCATTTAAAGTGTTTTATGATGATACAAAGGCTAAATAACGTATATGATTGATCAAGATGAAGTTGCGAAAAAAATGATGTTTTTGGTGAGTTTCGGGTCCGTAACGATTGTTACCCCCTCTGTAAATGGCGTTATAGTCGAAGAAAACAATCCATTGAGCTTTTTAGGTGCTGTAATGGCCGTCACAAGCTTGGTCGCAACCGTGATGAAGGCTAGGATTATTCCACACTACATAGCATGATGGTCACGACCGTGACGGACTTGGCCATGGTCGTGACACTACTTATCCGAAAGATTTTACGAGATCACTAGATTTTCTTGGGTTTTTAGTTTTTCTCTAAATATCATGTTATGTATTCATTTATATCATCGATTTCGTCCCTCTTTTACTGCGAAACTCTTTAGATTAGATCGCTTTTCATATTTTCCTTTGTTGCTTTGGATTGGACCTTGGTGTTTGGTGCTTCGTTTGTTGGATATTGCTACGGATCATGTTAATTGGACATCGAATCTACATTTATCATCGTTGTATTGTCTTCTATCCTTTCAACGTCTTGGATTTGCTGATGATGATGCATGCTATGTTTTCCAGGATTATATTTAAGTAGTTTACTCGTAGGGATCAGTTGATGTAGTTTGAGTTGAAGGATTGCTGAGTAAGAGGATGACTGACTTCGCCACCAGGATCCTTTTTGCACAGTGGTCAGGGATGACGCCGAGGTCGTGAGATGGCTTACGGAGTTTGAACAAAAGGACTGAATACCACTAGAGAGAGGGCCGAGCTTCAGTGAGGACACCCAACTCATTTTGGGTCATCGATGGAGGTTAGGGGGGGCGGGGAGCTCCAGATAAACCGGTCAAGATCGGTTTAGAAGTGCTCTCAACATGAGCAGAGGAAGAAGGCGAACTCGCTCGAGGCGAGTCGAGCTCTCAGAGATGTCCATGAGGCCGGAGTCGAGGCATTTATAGAGCTGTGAGGGAGACCCAAAGAAGGCAAGCAGACGATAAGATCAAATTCATCTAAGCAAGGAAAGAGATCAATCAAATTATTCGATTCTGGATTTCAAGAATGGAGAGAATCTTCATGGTTAAGGAGATAATCTCGAAGGTTTCCGCTGTTAGATAGTCTTGACTCTCATTCTTGTGTTGTCTAGTTGTTTGGTATGAAAAATCAAGTTAGGAAAAAAATAGAAAGAGTATAGGGATTTTGATCAAACCACGGACTGCCTACATACTTGTGGAGCTCAAGCTCAGGCCAAACGTAATTCAAATTATGGTCGAACCTTCTAATAAGTCTTTCTACATATTCAAGGGATCAGATCATGTGTAGTTCTTAGATTTTGACAAGTTCCGTCTGTATCAATTTTAAATCTAGTTTACTCCTTATTTCGATCGAAACTTGACAGTGGCGTGTACTAGTTGACCCATTTAGTGACTCAAGGACTAATCCTTGACAACAAGACTCCTTGATAATGCAACGATCTCATCGATGAATATTTATCAATAATTTCAAAAGTCGATCCCTACGGATCCAAGAAAAAACATCAAGGATAACTTTTTCGACACATGACTCTAATTAGACTGACTTGAATTAGTTCTCATGAGTTGTTTGCTTTCATCATTTTTGAGTTAAGATTTATGACCGTATGCCCTTTTATTTTTATGAAGACCATGCCGTCAAATTAACCCCCTCTCAAAATATAGTAGTGGTCAGTAGGGATTGTTCCCACGGAGAGAGCTGAAATGGAAGAGACAACCAATAAATATTAATATTCCTAACTCCAATCAAGCTCAAAATAAATAGGAGAAGATAAGATGATTCAATAATGAAAATAAATAAAAATTGAAGGATAAAGCGGTAGAGATACTAAGGTTGTGAATTTTATATAAACGTGACAAATCAAATTGCTAAGATAAAAAGAAACATGTGAATTGTGTCATCCTTTAGGAATAATCATCGACAAGATTATGATTGATAATTAATATGAGGTTGTGATTACTATAACATAATAACATACATATGATGTAAAGTGATCCAATATGAGTATTAAGATCCTCACATGAATAAATAGGAAACTAAGCCATAGCTACATAGTTCATTCACATGGAATAAGGTTTAGTCATACCTCATATTATATCAAAAGTGTTCAATGGAATAATGAATGTGATGTACCCATCTAGATTAAACAGTAAAAGAATTCAACACATTAATCAATCAGATTTGCTTCACATTAATCATAAAGAGTTATGATTAATTGCATAATTGAAATCGATATTAAATAGGTAATCAAGATACATAATTCATGATCTAAATAATTTAGTCAACGTCATATTCATCACTAATTCAATCATACACGAAGAACAACTCATATCTCATATTTCAGCCATGGATGATTTCATTCACAATCCCTTGCTAATGGATCTACTCACATGTAATCATCGAATCGAAAACAAAGAAAGGAAAAAATAAATAAAATCAAACTCATTATCGAAAGAGAATGATAATAAATCGATGAACAATCTACAATCCAAAGTGTTGAAATCTTGAGCTATCCTTGAGCAATTGCGAAACAACACTAGAAATGTTCACAAACCCTAGTTCCAACTAAGAGTAAACTAATTAAAACTAATGAAAATGATATGGAATAAGTCCTTCAAATATATCATGGGAGAAACCTATTTACAAAGGAACGCATAATCTTGAAATCCTAGGAAATCCACAACAAAAAACAGTTTTTTCGTCGAACAGGATTCACAGACGTGAAAATGATCACAGGCGTGAAAATGATGTTTTGTAAATTGTTATTCTCGGACAAAGAGACCATGTTTCGGCACTTTCACGGGCATTCATTTTCATGACTATGAAAGGGACATACAAAAATGATTTACTGATTGCGAGCTCTGTTTTGATTCGTAATGCTATTTTTTCCCCTAACACTTTATATAGAGATCTTATGCTTGAAACAATTTCATAATTTTCATGAAAATAATTCCAAAAGGCTCTCCAAATGCTCATCCAATTTCAGTCATGATTTGATCATCATCATTAAGTGTAAAAAAACTAAAATTTACACAAATCACAACAAAACGTAGCTGTACCAACGTTCTACACAATTTGAACTATAATCGACCATTTTTATGAGATGATAAGGTAAAACAAAGGTTAGATAGCATGAAAAAAGATGCATAATTAGATGGTTAACACTTTATGATATTAAAGTTGTTTCCGTTTATTTTCGAAGATGGTATATATGCCATAGTAGTGTATATTTTAGTCTCATTCTTAACCCATTATCCCACAACATATAACACATGTACAATATTATTCCCCCTTTCCCATCACATAACAAGACTCATTGGTAACCCGATTTCCCCAATATATATAAACCTAGCCCTCGATATTTGTTATGTTAGTCGGAGATGGGGCCATGGCTTGCCCCCGTTTATTAGATACTTTCTTCGTCTCATTAACTTTGCAACATTTTGACTTTAGATGCGCGTAACGACGATCAAATGTATTTTTTTTTATAAATTTATTGTGAAACATAAATGATTGTGTAAATTACGTATTTCAACCTAATATATGTTATGAGACGATTAGACGTGATTTGATATGAAAACGAGATTTATATTCATGCGTTAAAAAATTATAAAATATGTACATGTTATAAAATTTATGAAACGGAAGGAGTATTATGGAATTGAAGTCTTTTATGTGTGATAAATGACTAATTGGTAAATAAGATAATGATATATGATCAATTGATAAATATTTTAGATTTCAATGCTTAATAAATAATTCTCTCATTTTTTTTAAATCCTTTGAAAATTCGGTGGTATTGGTCCCTTTCAATCGCACGTCTTTAACACAGAAATAGCTTCATGTTCTATTATTGGTTAACCAAGAGCCAACTGATACGAGATTGTAGAGTCTTTAGACCAGGAACCTTTTTATTTCAAATCCAATTATAACCTGGCGAGAGGATGCTATATTCAAGGGATTACTTGCCGGGGGTCTCATTTCAAGTTGGTAATTAAGGCGCAAGTGAAGACTTCTTCAACGACCGAAAAACAAATGATCAGCGATGAAGAATATACTTGTGATTGATTCAGTCAATGCCAGTGTCAGCAATCATGTGTAAATTCAATGTGAATATCACTGATATCACGACTTCGGTTTCCAAACATGTACCTAAAGAATTGATTCGCCAATCTGAAATAGTAGGCCAGGTGCCAGCAATGAACAAAATCGACATATCAGATGAAAAAAATATATCCAAGTATACATGTCGGAGTCTAATCCTCCAACTTCAACCGTCTGTGGCTGGCAGACCGAAACATACACAAAAACGAAAAGAAAGGTTTCAATGCCGTGGCTCAATCCAAAGACTCGACGTAAATCTGCTACACATCTCCCCTGCGTAACAATGCTCCACTCTGGAATCGGACAAGTTGTAGATGGTAAACCGCTTCTCTTCTTTAGAGCACTCCAAGCGACAGTGGACTGAATCATCCGCCAGGTATATGCAATTTGCCTTGCATCCATTTCTCATCGATGCCTCTATGGACATGGAATGATTATCGCCTAGAAACAGCGCCATGTTCCCTAAGTCATTAACCTCCTGGGCCTCCCCACTGCGCACATGTACTTCTAACACCGAAAACTTAAGGTTATCTTCGTTGGCAAAGCTTCTGGGAACTACTAATAATTTATTGCCTGATTCGACCAAGTATGGGATCACGAACTCAGGGCAGAATCCGCTCACATCGACTACCACATTTGCCTTTATAGGAGTCTTTGTAGTTTCTCCGATGCCTGGTTTCGATCTAGTACAGGCCACTGCCAGGACTCTGCATTCGCAGTCCACAGCGTAGAAATCACCTTGAAACCATGTGATATCTAAGAATGCCCCCTTAAACATGTGACCAGTGGCTTCCACCCTCGTCCACGCATTATCTCCTACGCTCCATATAGCTAATCTACTGAACTTGCCGTATATTATCATCACTGAGAAGTCATCAATACCTGAAGACGGGCTAGACGAGAGAGCGAATTTCTCGACAAACTGAGCAAACATTTCATTACAATCATCATCATCATCATTAGTGTCATCAAAGACATCATGATCACCAAGGGAAGTTTTATCAGGAAGCTGAATTTGTCGGCCGGAGAATGGATTGTAGAGGGACATGGAGAGGTCCCTAGAGACCATCAGCAGCCATCCGTTGGATGAATAGCAGCGAACGTCATTGATCTTCATTGGCATCATGCATTGGTGGTGAATCATCCGCTTCGACAGACTATGGAATCGGAGTGATGTAGTGCTCGCATCGTCAATGTTTTCATCTTCCGCAGCAGGCAACATGAGCCACGGCACCTGAGGCGACCTGCCACAATAACTCGTGCTCCTAAGCGACGATTTCCAGTGGCGGGAGACCTCGGCAACAGACTCGAAGTCATCGTAGTGCCCTACACGTTCCCCTATCTCGATCACAAGTTCTTCTGGAAGCTCAGCCCAGTTTGCCATTTCAGAGAAATCAAGATTTTGATTTTGGATGATTGAAGAAACTTGACCCAAGAGACTATTTATAGAAAAATGAGACTTCAATTACATGAACCACACAAATGTCAATTTTACTTCGTATTTGGCTTACTTCGAATCTTTTCGCATAGTGTTCATATTAAATGGTTCCTACCACGAAAGACACATGCTATCGAAAACAAAATGTGCGCCGTGTGTAATCGAGAGTTCTAGAAAAGCGTTTTTCCTTTTAAGGAAGTTAACTCGTATACATCCACGCGTATTCGACGAAGATTGTAGCATACCATAGATTCATAGAGCGTGTAGCACAGGAATCCGTGTATGGTTTTATCACAAGAAGTTTCCTTATTGGCTTATAGATATGGCCTCGCCACATTTTAAAGATGTTTTGTTCCTCATGTTTCGGATACAGGTCGCATATTCACATCCACGACAGCTCCCGGGCCACTAAAAGTTTTCTTCAAGTTTCCTTCTATTTGAATATATTATACATAGTGGATAATATTATCGTTATATGATATTTTTTAACATATTCTTCACTATACGTCCTATAAATAAAAGACTTTTATACATACTCCAATCACACTTATTATTACTTCAATACACTTATCATGGTATCAGAGCCATTTTTATTTTTTTTTTACAAATACCCGATTTTGAGATTTATTTTTTGGGGTCTCGTTGATTGTTTTCTCGGCCAACTAACACTAAAATTGTGTTCCTCTTTCAGAAACGATTCCAACGACACAAAAAACACCAAGATTCGGCCACCACCGGCTCCCCCACACCACCAACGATCCACCTTGTCTAGCCACCACCGCTTCAGCCACACGACTCTCCACCGCTTCCTCCACCGACACCACCACATCACCACCATCACCAAATCCACCCGACCCCGATCCAGATCCACCAGTTACTACCACCGCCTCACCTCGTTCGACCACAGATCCAGCTAGCACGAGACGATCTTGACCACACAACGAGCCCAAGCGCATCGCCATCTCACTTCCGATCTCACACCACGAGGCTCCTCCCCATCAGCTACCACCATCGCGCATCGTCGCCGCCGACCTTCCCCAAACCAAGGTGATCCCGGATGCTGCCACCAGCGATCTTCACGATGGTAGACCAACCAACAGCAGCCACGACGAGCTCCCGGATCTCACACCCGGCCTCAGACACGATCTCTCGAGCTCCCATCGATCTTCGTTGCTTATCATTGTGCTGTCGCCGTCGCTGCTCCAGCCGTCCCCGTTGCTCCGGTTGTCGTCGCTGCTCCAAGAGCCGCCACGAGGGATTGCTGCTTCCTTTGTCATTTGGCTTGCACCAAATTTCTGCTTGCTAATTCTTCTGCTCTTACAAGCTGAGATATTCTCCAACAAAGCTGAAGTGTTGCAGGAACATATTCTCCAACAATGCTGAAGTGTTGCAGGAAAATGCAGGAACATATTCTCCAACAAAGCTGAAGTGTTGCGCTCCTTACGGACAAGTATCCCTAGGTGCTACAGGTTTGGTGCTCTTTGCAAATTGTTTGCAAGTATTTTCTGGGTTGTTTTTCCCAAATTCTGCTTCTCTGTTGTTGTATTCTCTTAGTCAGCCACTTTCATGGCTTTTGTGCCCAATTTCGATGTGACGTATCCCATCAGTATCATGCTTGATGATATCAATTATTATTTTTGGAAGCCTACTATGCGTCGGTTTTTGCAAGGTAGTAAATTTTGGCGTGTTATAACCGGTGAACGTGTCAAACTTGAGCTTGAAAAAGATGAACTTGTAGCTAAATATACGGACCGGTTGAAAGATTGGGACAGTCTCAATCATAAGATTGTCTCGTGGTTTATCAATATGTCTATTCCATCTATTGGGTCTATTCTAAATTCTTTTGATGTTGCCCAAGACGCATGGGATTTCCTGGGTGAAGGGTACACTACCACTGATCTTGCTCATCAGTATCAATTTCTCATTAAGCTACAACATCTTCGACAGGAGGTGAGATAGTCATTGGATGCTTTTCATTCTCAAATGAATAGTCTTTGGGATCAACTTTCTATCTCTCAGCCCAAATGGCAGTGTATTGGAGATGCTGCCTTGTTCACTACCTACAAGGAACATCTGCACTTGATTCAGTTTCTCATGACCTTGCGTGATGACTTTGAGCCAGCACGAGCCAGTTTACTTCATCGTCTGCTCCACCGTCCGAAATCGACTTATTTGACGTCTGCTCCACCCAAGCCTCAATATACCCGGGACAAAGGTGAAAAGTCCAAGAAAAAGTGCAAGTATTGCAACTATTTCGTCTGCCACTCCAGGTACCGGCCCTTGGCTTATAGACCCTGGTTATTTTAATCATATGTCATCAGATTCCTCGATATTCACCAATACGAAACCTATCTCTCAATCTTTTAATATTCGTATTGCTAATGGATCCACTTTAAAAATTAGTCATGTTAGAACCATTGCCACACTGGAACTCACTGTTCTCGATACATACTTTGCTCCTGACTTATCTTTCAATTTATTATCTGTTGGGCAATTTTGTGATCTTGAACTTGATTTACATTTTTCTACACATGGTTGTGTGATACAGAATTCTTATACTGATCAGCAGATTGGGACAGGGCGTAAGTTTGATCATCAATTCGAGTTAACTTCATTAAATCTTCCTAGCTTTGTGAATATTGTAACCTCTACAAGAAACTCGCCATCTTTAGAGATATGACATTCTGAACTAGGTCATGCTTCTTTATCTTGTATTCGTAGACAAACATCTAGTGGTTATTTTGGGTCTGCTCATGATTGTGATTGTATTTTTTGTTAGTTGGGAAAACAACATGTTTTGCTTTTTAATTTAAGTGATTTCATTTTTTTCTAACCCTTTTGATATTGTCCATTCTGATATGTGGTGAACGGTTCCTATTGCTACTATTGGGGGATCTAGATACTTTGTCATTTTTGTTGATGACTTCTCTCGATTTACTTTGTTTACTTACTGAAACGAAAATCAAACTTTTTACAGATTTATCATGAATTCAGAAATATAATCAGAACTCAATACTCCAACATTATAAAAATATTTTGTTCTGACAATGTTGTAGAATACACTGATTCAGCGTTTCTTGCCATTCTTCATGAGGATGGTACCATTTCTCAAAGAACTTGGTCTGGTATCTCTAAACAAAATCAGCGCTGAGAGAAAACCTGATCTCTTCTTCTCCCATATAATTTTCCTGAACCCTTTTGGGGTGAATTCAAAAATATAATCAAAACTCAATACTCCAACACTATAAAAATATTTCGTTCTGATAATGCTGTAGAATACACTGATTCAGCGTTTCTTTCCATTCTCCATGAGGATGATACCATTTCTCAAAGATCTTGTCCTGATACCTCTCAACAAAATAAGAGCACTAAGAGAAAACATTGACATATTTTGGACACCATCAAATCTCTTATTCTCCCATATAATTTTCCTGAACCCTTTTGGAGTGAGGCTGCTCTTACCGCAGTCTACACCATCAATCGGGTTCCCTCCTCCACTATTTACAATCAATCACCTTATGAGCGTCTCCATGAGAAACTTCCGAACTATAATATTTTGAAGGTATTTGGTTGTGCTTGTTTCTTTCTGCTCCAACCTCATGAGTGAACGAAACTCAAACCTCGATCTCGTCTTTGTTGCTTTCTTGGTTATGGTATTGAGCATAAAGGATATCGTTGCTATGATCCCATCTCCAAAAGGCTAAGAGTTTCCTGTCATGTCATATTCTGGGAACATAAATCAATTCATGGCTCCTCTCTTGAGTCATCAGGATATTTTACTAGTGTCACTATGTTTCCAGATGAGGTGCCTTCTATTTCAGGTCCTTCCAACTCAATTGACGACTTGTTTTTGGCCTCTTCTCAATCTTCTACTTAGCAGTGAAGCCGCCTGTACCTCAGCATGTGGACCCTTCCGCTCGCCATAGCACTCGGGTAAGCCTTCCTCTTTCTCATCTTAATAACTATTATTGTTATCATGGTCTTGCTGCCCTTCATGAGCCTCAGTCTTTTCGATAGGCCTCTTCTGATCCTCTTTGATAGCAAGCAATGAATAAGGAACTACATGCCCTGAGTAAGACTCGAACATGGGATCTGATTGATCTATCTGTAGGAAAATCTTTGGTTGGTTGCAAATGGGTTTATAAGATCAAAACCAAGTCTGATGGTTTGGTTGAGCATTACAAAGCTCGGCTAAACACACGCAGTTTTATACAGGAGTACGGCATTGATTATGAGGAAACTTTTGCTCGTGTCGTTCACATCACATCGGTAAGATCCTTACTTGCAGTTGCTACTGTACGTCATTGAGATTTTTTCAGATGGATGTCAAAAATGCTTTTCTAAATGGTGATCTTTCTGAGGAAGTGAACATGAAGCCTCCTCCTGATTATCCTCATCCACCAAACAAGGTTTGTTGACTTCGGAAAGCATTGCATAGCCTCAAGCAAGCTCCCAGAACATGGTATTCCAAGTTACACAGTACACTCGGGCAACTTGGCTTTACTACTAGCTCCAATGACTCAGCCTTATTCATCAAGAAGTTCTCTGCAGGTATTATTCTTCTTCTGTTATATGTCGACGATATGATCTCGGAATAATTTGAGATAAAAAATCTCGGAATGGTCTCTTACTTTCTTGGTCTGGAGGTCTCTAAATCCTCAACTCGTTACTATTTGTCTCAAACCAAATATGCATCAGATCTTCACTCTCGTGCTGGGATAACTGATGTTAAGACTACTGACACTCCCTTAGAGGCTAATGTCAAATTGCGTCCAACTGATGGAGAATTACTGAAGGATCCCACTCGTTACCGTTAATTAGTCGGAAGTCTAATATACTTGACTATTACACGACCAGATATATCATATGTTGTTCACTTGGTGAGTCAATACATGACATCATCATGGTCTACACATTTTGCTGCTATTATTTGAATCTTACGCTCGTGAAATATACTATCTTTTATGGCCTGCACTACTTATTCGCTTCGACCTTAGAACTATATGCATTCTCCGATGCTGATTGGGCAGGTGATCCTACTGATCGACGATCTACTACTTGCTACTGCTTCTTCCTTGGTAGCTCTCTTATTTCTTGGCGTTGCAAGAAACAGTTTGTTATTTCACGTTCCAGTTCAGAGTTTAAGTATCGTGCTTTGGCTGACACCACCGTTGTGCTAGTATGATTACGATGGCTTCTTAGCGATATGGGTGTTTCATTCTCCTCCAGCACACCTATCTATTATGGCAGTCATAGTGCTATACAGAACACGCACAATGATGTCTTTTATGAACGTACGAAACATATTGAGATTGATTGTCATTTCGTACGACACCACTTTCTTCTGCGGACCCTTCATACAAGTTGGAAAACTTGTGAAAAGGAGTTTCTTGTAAGCTGAAAAACAAGAAGATAGTGATATTTCCCTCTTAGGCTGACTACACTGGTCACTAAGAGAAGACTGGACTAAGCTCTCGATTATCATTTGATATCGAGTGTCTGAACCATTATAAATCTGTGTCAATTTACTACTTTCATTATATTGATTTTAGAACTGCTTCTCATAAATCATCACAGCCTAAATAGAGATAAAGACTCAAAAAGAGTCATAAATCTCAAGTGCAGACGAGACGGTCTCATCTGCAGACTACCTGAGTAGTCTGCATACTGCACCAGTCTGCACAAGATCATTATTCCGCACTAAAAGACCATTAAAGCCTTATACAACCTATTCACCCCCCCTCTAGGTTGAAACTCGAACCCTATAATTGGTATCAGAGCCTGACTTTTCAGACTTAGCAGTTATTGGAAAGAAAAGGTCACATATTATATCTGCAAAGAAGTTACTAATTGTTTGCCTGTGTGAAGATAAGATCTAGCAATGGCACCACCAAAGTTTACAAAGTGCCCCAACAGTGGAGAACCTCCAACGTGCTCCCTTGACAGATTCAACCACTGGAAGCTAAGGATGCTGGCACATGTAAATTCAATTGATGAAAGAATGCAAGACATGGTTCTAAATGCCCCAAACGTCGCCATGATGCCAGACCCAAAGGACTCAACAAGGAAAGTACCACGACCAACATCCCTCTGGACCAGAGAGGACTGGGATCTAGAGATGGTTGGAAGGAAAGCTCTCAATCAAATATATAAAGTCTCTGGATGACAACATGTTTGAAATTGTTGTTCACACCAAGACTGCACATGAAGCATGTGAGGCTTTACTAATGAGAAATGAAGGAACCAATTAGATCAGAGCAAACAAAAAGGACGTATTAATCCAATAATACGAACTGATCTCGATGAGATCTAATGAGAACCTGACTGCATTTTTTGAAAGATTCATCATCCTCATCAATAACCTCAAGATCTTAGGGAAGACTTTTGAAAACAAAGAAGTCAACCTAAAGTTTGTGAGATCACTTGGGGAAATCTGGAACACCAAGACTACTGCTATAAGAGAATCCAGGCATTTGACAAAAATGATCCTAGCTCAACTATATGGGGTGCTGCACACCTACAATCTAGAAGTTGAGCAAAAGAAGCAGATTGATGATGCAAGAAGAAAAACACTAGCTTTCAAAGCACAAGAAAGAGTGTTGAGATTTATGGCAGAAGAGGAAAACAGTGACACCTCGTCTGCAAGTGAAGAGGATCACTGATGGGAAAGAAGTTCAAAAAACTATTCAAGAAGAGAAACTTCAAAAAGAACTTTCCCTCAAAGATCAAAGATGCTGAAAAAGAAGTCTGCTACAACTGTAGCAAACCAGGACACTTTGCTACCTAATGCAGACGAGCAGCTCAAGACTCATCTGCACGTAAGTTCAAGAAGGATCATAATAAAGTGACTTCTAAAAGAAAGGAAAAGGGCAAGGCATATGCAGGAAAAACATGGAGTGACACAGACTCCGATGATGAAGACATTCTGTCAAATGCTTAGCTATGTCTTATGGCAAAAGAAGAAGAACACAAACAGGTATTTAATCTCTCTGAATCAGATGCCACTATAAAGGAATTGAAGGAAGCACTTCAAGAAACCTCTGAAAGCTTTATTTCTCTTCTAAAAGAAAATAAAGAAAACCTCAATAAGAAATGCAACTCAAATGAAGAGATCAAGAGCAGTCTTATAGATGCTCAAAATGATCTGAAGGAAGCAAATGAGAAAGCAAAACTTCTCAATGCAATAGTGGAGTCACTCACTGTGAGAAGCAATAAGTTCCAAATGTAGGTGGATGTCTGGAACGGCAAGACCTTTGATATACAAAAATTGATCAACACAGGAAAATCCTCCCATGACAAAACAAGGCTAGGATATAAAAACTGATTGAACAACAATGTAGATAATAAGGTAACCACCAAAAGAGTTAATCACATCACCACAACAATCCTTCAGAAAAAGGACAACTCTACTGCAACAATTGTGCAGGCTAAGATTGCTCATAATGCAGGGTTTGTGCACAAAAAGCAAAGGCTCTGCTGCACAAACCTTACACAGCAGCAATAGCCAAAATGCACCAACAACGCTAAGAAAGAGCAAATTTCTCAAGAGATCTCTACTGCAAAGTAAGACCTCTACTGCGCAAGGAAATTGGAGCAGACCACTTGTGAGAAAGTATTACAGAGAGCAGAAGGCAGAAAAGCCTAACTATTCAGTATGGAACAATCCCTCAAGACCAACTTGGAGAGAACCATACTCGAGATATACATGCTCATGTAGAGAGCAGCAGACAAAGTGGATTAGACCACTTAGAAGTACAAGACCAAAGGTCTACTGCTTCACTCGTGGAAAAATTGGCCACAAGTCATTTGAATGTTGGAACACACACAAGAAGATAATTCAAGTGTGGGTTCCAAAAACTAATCAATAAGGACCCAAATGAGTGGGTACCAAGGACAAGCTCTTTATGTTTTAATTGCAGGTAAAACAAAAAGGCTTATGGTACCTGGATAGTGGATGCTCAGGACATATGACAGGGGACAAAACCAATCTTGAAGATTACAAAAAAGAGCAAGGTTCTCTCGTCATATTTGGAGGAGGAAAAGCAGGTACAACTAAAGGTTATGGAACCCTTGGTACAGGTTCTTTAATCTTTAGAGATGTTACTTTTGTCAAGGGCTTAGAACATAATCTGTTATCCATTAGTCAGTTGTGTGATAAGAATTATGATGTGTCATTTACTCATGATACATGTCAAGTAATAGATAAGATCACACAAGAAGTCAAACTACTAGGAATTAGAAAAGGAAATATATATGCAGCAGAATTCTATTCGTCACAATCAGAACAGATTACTTGCTTTTATACCAAAGAAGCTGAAGATACAAATTGGGTATGGCACAAAAGACTACCTCATCTCAACTTTAAAACCATAGCTAGATTATCCTCAGAAAATCTAGTAAGAGGACTTCCACGAATAAAATTTAAAAAGGATAAATTATGCAGATCATGTCAAGAAGAAAAGTAGACTAGGACAAGCTTTAAACCTCTAAACTCCTCAGAATGAACTAGGATTCTTGAATTACTACATATGGATCTCTTTGGTCTAGTAGAGATGGAAAACCTAAGTAGGAAAAGATACACTCTAGTTATAGTAGATGATTACTCCAGATATACTTGGGTAATATTCTTACATAAAAAGAGTGAAACATGCAGCCAACTAACAAGATTCCTTAGACAGGTTCAAAATTAAAAGTGAATAGAAGTAATCACAATTAAAAGTGATCATGGTACTGAGTTTGATCAGACAGGAATAGATATCTACTGTAATGATCATGGAATTAAACACAACTTCTCAGCACCAAGAACACCACAACAAAATGGTGTGGCTGAAAGAAAGAACAGAACATTGATAGAGGCAACTAGAACAATGTTGTCTGATGCAAACTTATCCAAAACCTTCTGGGCAGAAGCAGTAAACACAGCTTACTACATTCAAAATAGATGCACAATTCACAAGCTTTATAAGAAAACACCATATGAATTGTGGAAAGGAAAAACACCTAGTGTTAAATATTTTCATGTCTTTGGAAGCAGTTGTTATGTACACAATAATGATAAAAACTATCTACAGAAATTTGATCCAAAGGGAGATGAGGGAACCTTCTTAGGATACTCAACAAACAGCAAAGCATTCAGAATATATAATAAAAGAACACAAACCATTGAAGAGCCAATACACGTGTCATTTGATAAAAAAGAAATATTCCTGAGAAATGCAAATGTATTTGATGAGAATATGTATGCAATGAACAGGCTGCAGAAGAGATCATTAAAGTTGTAGACGAGGAAGAGTCGTCTGCCCATATTGACACTGCATCAAAGGTAGAAGAACAACCTCAAGAACAAATAGAATCAAATGAACAAGACAAAGGACGATGGATTAAAGCACACACACAAGATAACATAATAGGAGATAAAAATGCATCTATGCAGACCAGAAGAGCAACAAATGCAGAATGTCTATCTAGCTGCTTTATATCAGAAATAGAACCCAAGGTAATAAATGAAGCACTAAAAGATCCAAACTGGGTAGATGCAATGCAAGAAGAACTAAATGAATTCGAAAGAAATGAGGTATGGTACCTCACACAAAGACCTAAAAACTATCCAGTTGTAGGATGGAAATGGGTGTTTAGAAACAAAACTGATGAAAATGGAACTGTCATCAGGAACAAAGCTAGACTAGTGGCTAAGGGATACTCACAAGAAGAAGGAATTGATTTTGATGAAACCTTTGCACCAGTAGCAAGATTAGAAGCTATAAGAATGTTCCTTGCCTATGCAGGATATCAAGCATTTAAAGTTCATCAAATGGATGTAAAGAGTGCATTCCTAAATGGAAAGCTGTAAGAGGAAGTTTATGTTGAACAACCTCCTGGCTTTGAAGACTATGAACATCCAGAGCATGTGTATAGGCTAGATAAAGCAGGATTAAAATAAACACCTAGGGCATGGTATGAAACTCTCTCAACATTTCTATGTGAGAATAAATTTGAAAGAGGCAAGGTTGATACCATATTATTCCTAAAAAGGCATAAGGACCACATACTGCTAGTACAAATCTATGTTGATGATATTATCTTTGGATGCACTAGTGATAAGCTTTGTGAAAGATTTGCAGATCTAATGAAATCAAAATTTCAAATGAATTTAATGGGAGAACTTAAATACTTCCTAGGACTGCAAGTACAACAACTTAAAGATGGAATCTTCATAAATCAATCCAAATACTTAAAGAATACAGTTAAGAAGTATGGATTAGATAATGCAAGTCATATGAAAACCCCAATGAGCACTTTAATAAAGATAGAAAAAGATGAACCTGGAAAGAAAATAAATGAAACCATGTACAGAGGAATAATAGGATTATTATTATACCTTACTGCAAATAGACCAGATATTCAATATGCAGTATGCGTCTCTGCAAGATATCAATCAGATCCCAAAGAATCCCACTACACTATAGTAAAGAGAATCCTAAGATATCTCAAAGGCACTCCAAATCTTGGTATATGGTATCCTAGGGAATCAGATTTTACACTCATAGGCTATTCAGATGCAGATTTTGCAAGATGTATAGTTGACAAGAAAAGCACAAGTGGATCATGACAATTTATCGGAGCAAGATTAATATCATGGTTCACCAAAAAGCAGACTACCGTATCTACCTCTACTACAGAAGCTGAATACATTGCTGCTGGAAGCTGTGTTGCACAGATACTGTGGATGAGGTCACAACTTGCAGACTACGGTATAGTATTCTTTAAAACCTATATATTTTGTGACAATACATCTGCAATGGCTATTTCAGAAAATCCAGTTTTTCATTCAAGGACCAAGTACATTGATGTTAGATATCATTTTATCAGGGATCATGTGCAAAAGGGTCATATCAAATTGGAATACATTCCAACAGAAAAACAAATTGCAGACATCTTTACAAAACCCCTTCATGAAAACAAGTTCATTCAATTTCGTAGAGAATTAGATATACTTGATTTAAATCACTAAGTTTGGCCAAGAATGCTTGACTGCTCTACTGCAGTGTAGATTGCAAACTAACATTTTCTTTCAAAATTGTTGCAGACGAGAAACTTTGCTCTACTACACTACTGCTTAATCAATACAGACGAGTGCAGACTAGAGTCAAGTATCTCTACTGCATCTATTTTAGGAAATTAAATTGTTTTAAGAACGTCAAATAACTACTTTCCTAAACTAACGCATAACGGTCAAACTGCGCAACGGCTAGAAAAAGCACTGACAACGGTCATATTTTCCAAATGAGTATAAAAATCACTCTCTTTAATCAGAAGAACACTGTTCGCTAATCACTTTCTTTGTGTTTCTCTCTCTCTAAAATGACCAAATCTCATTTTTTCTCTCTTAAGCACTATATTGCACGAAACCCTAACTTCTCTCAATCTCAATTCAATCTTTGAAACTTCTTCCAAAACATGGCCAACACTCCCTCAAGTACATCAAAGAGAAACCCGACATCTTCTGAATCACAGAGGAGTCCTTCGAAAAGGATTGAAATTCAAATAGGAGCTATGCTTGATTTCAATTCGATTCGTGATGAACAAGAAGAAGTCTGAGACATAATCAACCTCATTGAAGAGGCTGGACTGAAATCCCTATGTGAAAAAACAAGCTCGATATATGAAGAAGAAGTTATGGACTTTGTCAACAAGGGGAAAATTGCAGCAAATTTGCAACAAGTCACCTACACCTTTACTATAATAGGCGTAACTATCCAGATCACCACTGATGATTTTGCGCACTGCTTCAATTTGCCAAACGAAGGATCCGATATGATTCCAAAGAAGATCGTACAGCTTGGAAGAAAAGCAATGCTAAGTGAAGAAAATGGAACGAAGGGATTCGAACAATGAAGAAATTCCTTTCAAAGGAACACAAGCTTCTTGCAGATATTGTCAAGAAAGCAATTCTTTCAAGGGAATTTAGCACAGACCAAATCACCTCCGACCAGCAGGAGATCATATGTGCAATTCTCACTAAGACAAGAGTAAACTGGACAAGTTTACTAATGTAACAGGTTGCAAGAGTAGTAAGGAGGAAGATACCACTGTTTGGAAGGATAATAAGCATCCTTCTTAGAAAGAAATTGAAGCTCTCTGAAAAGGAAGGACGACAATGGAATCAAAAGAAGAAAATCGATGTGAAGAAGATTGGACAAGCTCCACCAGGACCAGCAAGAAATCTGCAAATGAGTCAAAGAAGCCTGTGGAACTGCAGACGCGAAGGAAGGTCAAGAAGCAGACCACTGGTGTAGTGCAGACGAGTGTAGTACAAACTTGCTTTGCAAAGAAACCAATCAAGAAGATTCCAGCAAAGCAGAAGATAGAGGAGTCTATGCCAACAAAGAAGAAGTTTATAGTGCAATCCTCTGAAGAGGAAACAGAGTCTGATCGCCCTACAGACGATTCAAATGCCGTAGTAGAAATTGAAGTTCAGTCTGCCACAATGTAGACTACAGAGATCACTGACCAGTCTGTAGTAGTGCATACTAGAGTAATCACAGAACCATCCTCATCCAAAGTACCACCAAAAGCATCAGAAGTTGCTGTACTTCAAGATACAAATGTGGCCATCCAACTACTAAAGGATGGAATGACTGAAAATCTTCAAAATCTGACCTTGGAGGCACAATTCAGCTTTTAAGAAGTACGAGAAGGGCCTAGAGCTGAATTCAGACAGGATCTTGCTGCACAAGGCTATACATAGCAGGAGATCAAGGACATTGAGGCCAAGATGTCCACACTGCAGACTACTCCTCACTCACGTACCTCTACTGCACCATCCCTCTCAATTCAACTCCTTGCAGTAGAACCCTCAATAACACTAGCTGTTGTTCCATTCTCTGAAAGCATAATGATAACCACATAAGTTGCATATGTTCAACCAACTACTGCAACTAATACATGGACGACAACTACCACAACAGCTCCAGAAAACTCTCTTGAGAAGATTATTGAGTCAGTGATGAAGACTATCAAAGAAGCTGAGGCTCATCTACGACAGCAGAAGACCATAGACATTCAAATCCTTGGATATAGGACTCAAGGAAAGATGCAGAAGAAGATCCAAACCAAAAAATTAATTCAAGAGTTTGCAACACAACACAAACTACCTATGAAAAGGTCCAGAACAACTCTCACAACATCTGCTCTGCCAGGACTCTCAACATCTGCACCACTAGCATCAACAGTGGAACCCTCAACCTCACAAGCACCAACTTTAACTAGAACCACAAGGAGGATCACAAGGTCAGCAAGACGAAAGCTGATTCCTCAGAAACCCAAAACCTTGTACCAGATCAATCCAGACCAATCCAAAACATTGATTGGTGATATAACTGGTATGACAGAAGGGCAGATTCACCAACTGGTTGAACTTCAAAAGCAAGACGTCAGCCGCTCCACAAGACCAAAGGAAGCTCATTTCCTGAAAAATGGAGCTCTTGAACTCAAGACTCAACCCTGAAGACCAAAAGACTCAGGTATGCTCTCCTTAGGCTTGTTGAGTTTATCAACACTCTTGAGATTCAAGCTCAACTCAAGCGTATCCTGAAGAAACATGTCAAGGCTGCCACCGAAGAGGTCAATGAATACCTCTCTCGACCTAATCTGGGTGAACATGAACCCAAAGGAGATGATGGCAATGATGATGACAAAAGTGATCATTCTCAACCAGATCTTTCTGAGGATGAAGATGCCATCATAGATCAAATAGCTGCTGAAGGAGTGCCAATGCAAACAACTACAGCTAAGAAAACTGACTCTAAGGAGGCTACAGATCAGCTCTTAGCCGCTGCAGACGAGGACATGGAAGCTGCAGACGAGCCACTGGAACCTGTCAAAGAATCAATGAAGGAACAAGAAGGTGCTCCTTCTATCCACAATCAAGAAGCACAAGCAAAACAACAACATGAAGAAAGAAATGATACTTCTAACTCAACTGACGAATCTGTTGCTGAGACGCCAGTCATAATCGCTCTTGCTGCGGGACAAGCACAAAGTGAGCATAAAGATGAAGCTCAAATGACAGACGAGCTTCCTGCCATTGAAGATCACTTCTCTGAAAGTGATATCCAGTCCTTTGAGCTCCCTTTACCAGCCGATGAGATCATCAACTCTGCAGATGAGATTGCAGAAGGCATATCACATCCAGAAGACAAAGATGACCCCCAAACTACTCCACTACTAGCCATTGAGGATATTGTATTCACTCCACCTACTGTATTTGGAGTCACACACATAGCCTCAGCAAACCTGGCGCCAATGTACAGTGGAACCTCAACTCCTACGATGACTCCCTCCGCTGTCAGAGACTTAAAAAAAGTCTTTGAGGACCCTGAAGTCCAGATTTTATCTATTCAACCTCATGAACAGGGCACACGACTTTCATCTTCACCTTCAGAGAACTCAACTCAATTCAGACTGCGTCAACTTGATCAAGAGATCTACGACATGCACTCTTGGATAAGGACTGCATTCAAGGATCTACTTGAGACCTTAGAACTAATCGTAGAAAATCTGGAGGAAGAAAAAGAAACTCGCAGAACCACATATTCCAATTTTGGTGCACAACTAACCACTCTCTCTACTGAAGTCATCAATCAGCAAAAGGAGACCAAGTCTTTACATCTTCAGACTAGAAGAACAAACATCTCTGACTTCCGACAATTCAAAGCACATCAGTCGACATCACTTCGCAAGCTCAATGACACCATGCAGACGACACAAGGGAACATTGATGAGCACATGAGAATCAATGACATCGAGTTTGGCCTTCTCGAGACCAAGCTCCAAGTAGTCCAGAAACACATTCACTCTGAACTCAAGGAGGTCAGGATGGCTCTTCAAAACCTCACCTCTGCACTGAGTGCTAACAAAAAGGGGGAGAGACCTTCGAAGAGCAGTAGAGACCTGATGCAGACGAGCAACAACAAATCCCCTCTGCAACTCAGGGGGAGAAGGAGAAAACCTCTGAAGCAAAGAGGAAAAACTCTGAAGAACAAGGAAGAGATCCTAAGAGACAAAGACATCACTAAGAAGACAAACATAGGAAACGCAGCAGGGAATCCAAGGAGGAAAGGCGATATCAACGCAGACGAGGGAAAGAGCATCAAAGGTAAGACTAAAAATGTTCTTAGTCCAAATCTCATTTTCAGTTGAAATTTAAATTCAAAAATGTACAAAATTTGAATGAAACAAGAAAGCTTATTGTATTACATAGAAGTTTTTGTTAGTATCAATTTAGGGGAAGATTGATAGGAATGTCCAATCCCTTCGTTTGTATAGAAATTATTGTAGCAAACCTTAAATGTATTAATTATAATATAGTTAGGATGTTCACGCTAGAAGTCAAGTAGGTAGTTGCAGTCTAGGTTAGATATAAGAGTGCAGATGGTTGCAGATGCAGAGGCATGATGCAGACCACCAGATGCATGCTACTATGAAGACTTTGGATGAACAACTAGTATATTGATAAGCAACGAAAGAACATGAAGGCTTCACAACAAAAGACTGAGCTTGAAGACCAAGACCAACATGGCAAGACATAAACTGAATCAGAGACTGTGCAGACGAGATGTTACAGCAGAGACTGTATGCCGACCAGATCATGCAGTAAACTGAATTACAGTAGAGATGATTGCCAGTGTGGGGTCAGAGGTTTGAAGTCAGGCACGTGAAGATTCAAGTTAAAGTATCAACGACACTAATTCTGGAGTCAGTGGACTATCATCATCAAAAACGAGATAGTGGAGACATCAGTGGTCTGCCAACATTAGAAACGAGATAATGGGGAACATGAGTGGAATGCCAGGAATAGTACGTTGCAAAAAGGTTCGTTCCTTTAGCCATATAAAAGGGAGCCATTGAAGCTCATTGACGTAGAATTGTTGAATGAGATTGAAAGGCAAGCGTGGAAAGCAATATACATTCAAAGCATACTCAAGAGAGGTGAATCGAAAAGATACAGAAAAGAGAAGTATCACTACTCTACAAAAGAACAACTCTTGCAGTAGAGCTCAAGACTCAGAGCTGTGCAAAGATCTAGTTGTCCTTCATACAAGTTGGAAAACTTGTGAAAGAGAGTTTATTGTAAGCTGAAAAACAAGAAGATAGTGATATTTCCCTCTTAGGTTGACTACACTGGTCACTAAGGGAAGACTGGACTAAGCTCTCAATTATCATTTGATATCGAGTGTCTGAACCATTATAAACTCTGTGTCAATTTACTGCTTTCATTATATTAATTTTAGAACTGCTCCTGATAATCATCACAGCCTAAATAGAGATAAAGACTCAAAAAGAGTCATAAATCTCAAGTGCAGATGAGATAGTCTCATTTGTAGACTACCTGAGTAGTCTGTATACTGTACCAGTCTGCACAAGATCATTATTCCGCACAAAAAGACTATTAAAGTTTTATACAACCTATTCACCCCCCTCTAGGTTGAAACTCGAACCCTACACATAATGTAAAACATTACCGTTGTAGTTGAGAATATTACCGTTGTAGAATATTTTATAACATATTCTTCACTACACGTTCTATAAATAAGAGACTCTTATACATCCTCCAATCATACTTATTATTACTTCAATACACTTATCACCTTCATCTTTGACACTGACATACAGAAGAAAACATTAACCTCCATGCATTTTTGTTATTTCCAAATGCAATACTAACGCTTCGATATGTACAAAAAAAAAAAAAAATCTAAGGACCGAATAAGGTTTTGTTATATTGATTTCCTATTGCAAATTGCATCTAGAGGACCGAACCATTGAACTTTTTGTCAAACCAAGAATTGTAACAGGCAGCTTGCAGAAAGTGCGAAGCGATGACATTATCCGAGTCAAAACAAGGGAACGGTCCCAAGAATAGGCAATTTGTACAAGTGTAACTCTACTCGTCTTTCGTTCGATGAATACTTATCGTGTGAACTATCATCGATCCCATCTAAGGGAAAAAGTTCATAGGCTGTTGTTAATCCGCAGAGTTGCATGAATTTTTGACCCCATCTAAGCGTGCTAGGTGTTGTCATCAACTTTCACGAAATAAGAATGAACCAATTGTTCTTGAGTCTTGGTCGTCGAAACTAATCCAAACTCATAACTGTGCGAACATGAGGCAAAGGTATTACAGGACCATCCTAATCATTGCTATAAATCTCTATTATTATTGCTCAATATGTATCATCTATATTTGATTAGTACTGAGCTACAGATAAAGAGTTGGGAAAATTCCTCGTGCTGAATGATTGATCCAGTATGTTATAGAGTATATCACTATACTGGTCAATCGATCCGTCAGCCTTGCGTTTGACCTTTATGCCCATACGGAAGATTAACCATGTCCCAGACTTTAACTATAGAGGATAATCTTCTTGTATGATAGTATTCCATTCGTTGCTTGCACTTGAAGAGAGTGCAACCCAAGTAGAAGCAGGCTCATTTTCATCAAAAGCAACGTGGGCACACATAAGAGAATCAGTCCTCTCAATCTCAAATAGATGACGAGGAACCATATCACGTGCATTTTTTCTCACTTGAGTCTCACTAGTACTTGATATGCCATCATCGACAAGCACACTCACACTATTCAGTACACTTCCACTTGATTTTGAAACATCTCTACTATCCTCAACCACGTTAGAGTGAGAAACTAATTCCCTTCCTTAACTTGTTGCAGTTTCCTTTGCGCTTGCCTACATTGACAACAAGAGCTGTAGCGTGGGTCGGTTCCTCACGCTCTGCCTCAAGCTCCACATGGCGAGATATGTCAGTAAAGTTCTTTATACTCTCATTGTGGGTCAGAATCTACTTCATGTTAATCCATGAGTCAGGTAAGGCACGAATGACAGCTAGCACTTGTTGCTCGTCAGAGAGCTCATTACCACACTTGCCAATTCCCTAATGATGGAAGACATGATCCTTAGGTGGTCTTTCATCCAGCGCTTGGGATCCATTTTATAAGTCTCAAACTTCAGTCCCAAACTGCGAAGTCGAGTAGTAAAAATAAAGCCGGTCCCTTATTTTCTTAGTAGTGATATAATGCTCATATACACCAATGAGGTCATTGTGCATGCAGCTCAACAGAATGAAACACGAACTATGGTCTCATTTGGTCCATGCCTCATATGCTTTATTATCCTGACGATGTTGGACCGTCTGTCCCTCAGATGGCTTAGCCATAACCGTTTTGAGATGCTCCACAAGTTCTTACTCATTCACCGAAAACCGCATCTTCTTATACAAAAGATCATAATTGGTGCCATTCAATTTTTCACACTTAGTCAAGTCAACGACGATATTTTTAGAAGTCATTTTACTGTTATCATAGAGACAAAAACATGACATCAATACGTATTTTTCACAAGTTTGCTACCAAAAGATAAAAATATGAATATTTCAATTTAATTACACAAGGCAAGATTGAAAAAATCTTTTAAGTTCATAATCATTACCTATACAAAGTGAAATAAATAGAAATTCATACTAGCTTTGAACAAACAAAACATAAAGAGAATGGTCTTTTATCTCACTATAAACCACATTCCATGACTCTCATTTTTATTTTAATAAAATTTGTCACGCAACACTTTTTACTTTGTCCATGACTCAATTTTTAGGCGTAGAATATGAACATGGATACACACTGTCACCACATATAATACCAACATGACCACATACATAGAACTCAAGCTATCTATATAAAAGCAATTATACTTCATGCATGTTCTAAGCCAACATAACACGATTATATTATGCTCACATATGTAAGTAGTTCAATTTTCTGTGTTCTGATCATGGTGGTAACATACAACATGCATCCAGTTGTCGCCTAAAGGTAACACACCTAATCTTTTAGACTATTTAAATTAACTCTCACCATCCTCTCTAGTGGGAATATTTTAACACAATAATATTAAATTTATATCATTAACAGTGCATGATCCCAGTTACCGCACTTCAATAAAAAAGTAACGTTTTGTTTTTTTAACTTTTCCTTTAATTAATATTAGTTTGATCAAATCTTTCACATTTACCAAAATATGAAAAATTAACAGAGGAAACACCAATTATGAGTTGTACTAAAACCATCAATATCTAAAACTCAGATTTGTTATACAACCAACATATGTGATTAATCAAACATGCATATCTCATCTGCTAAAAAATGTTAACTTGATTAATTGCAAATTTCATAAAACTTAACTGTTCATTAACTAATCGAGTTTAGTGAAATCAATTCATAGGCGATTCTTCATGATCCATGACTTTGATACCAATGTTAAATAATTAACTGTACTTGGTGTGCTAACTTCTTACTAACAATCAAGCAGCAGCGGAATAATACGAATCTGCATGAAGTTATAAACCTTCTTAATTTCACCACACGATTGTGCTCCTCTCGTTCATCGATGCTACATCGTCTCTTTCTCGTACTTTCACTCGTCTCAATGGAATCTACGTGAAGTTATAAACCTTCTTGATTTCACCACACGATTGTGCTCCTCTCGTTCATCGATGCTACACCGTCTCTTTCTCGTACGTTCACTCGTCTCAATGGAATCGACGGATTAACTACTAGAATTACTCCAAGTGTCTCCATGCTCACAAATCTCAGAAGACATAGATGATTTCTTTAGAGATAAATTTTGGAGAAGAAAGAGTAGAGAGAAAAATTTTCATTGTATATTTTACGTCTGAGTTTTTGTCCGACTTTATAGGATAAACCAGATTTCACTATAATATGTTGTACATAAGATAGTGTTTACATTATAGTGTTTGTAAAAACGCTGCGATAAATAGTTATTGTAGCGGTTTAAACCGCTATTGTATAATCCAAACCGTCCTCGTAAGATTTTCTTCAAACTATCTTGAAAACACATAAAACGACAAAGGAAAATTTCTTGAAAACATATAAAACGATGATTTTATAAACATTGCATATGATTAGACCGTTATAAATAAAATATACAATGGCACTGTATGTATAGCAGTTTTGAACCGCTACCCTATATGTTAAAACAATATTCCCCACCAAAGAAAAACTTGACGCGGTTTTTTTCCCACATACATCTTCAAATTCCCACCTTTTCTTTTTGTCTTAATTAAACAATATTCTTACACTTAGTTTCTAAAACCTAAAAAGGCAAAACTGCCTTATTTGCATCGCCCCATCTCTTTTCACTGCTTCTGATCAGGCCCCAAATCCCCCAAATCTTGCCTCCCGCAAGGAGCACGAAGGTCTCGCTTCATCGAGTCTCGCCTCACTAAGGTCAGATCTTGCCTCATCGATTCTCGCCTCACTGCTGTGATTTAGTTCAAGTCGACATCGCACAAGGAGCAGCGCTCGAAAGTCAGGTCTGTGATTTAGGTCATTAATTGCTCAAGGTACATCTTTGCAATTGAATGTAATGGATCTGATTTTGTTCCTCATGGATATTCGTTCAATTTTTTGTTTTCCAGTTTAATTTAATTTTTGAACCAATTCTATGAGCGAATTCCCCTTTTTCTAAGTTTAGTGGGTTCGTCTAATTCAATTCAGAGTTGTTACAAATTCGTTTGCATACTTCAATTTGCGTTTTGTTGTACAATTCGAACCCTAAGACTTCAAGTTCAAATTCAGAGATATTATGGATTCTCCTCTCTTTTTGTTCAAATTGTTTTCTTATATGTTCAAATTCAGCATATTTTTATTTTATTTTTTGTTTTATGTAGTTAAAATATATGATTCCGGATGGGTTCTTGCAATAATTAATGCTTCTTGGCGGAGACACAAGATGACCGTCAAGGAGAAGTATTATAAGCCTTATAGTGACGACACCGATAGATTGCTGAACCGACCAGTGGGAATACCCGAGGATCATTTCAAAGGTTTTCTGAATTCCAAACGGTATAAGGTCTGTACTCTAAATATTCTCTATTAAAGAGCCTTTCGAAATGGTCTCTCATACATACTGAAGTCAATTTTCTACAAATTAAATCATCTTTTATGCATTCTGGTCATGTTAATTGTTCTGCTAACACTATGATTCTTTTTGCAATGTGTAGAAAATAACGAAAAAGAATAGGAAATGTAGGAAAAAGCAAAGACACATGCATACAACTGGGCGGACCAGTTTTTCTGTTGTTAGGAAAAAGTTGGTATGTTAGTTAACGACTTTATGATTTTAGATGAATATTGGATTGTGCTATTTTCTTATTTCTGTTTAATCTTGACAGCAAGTTGCCAAGGAAGACAAAGAACCTTCTACAAGAGCTGAGATGTTTTTTGCGACACTTGAGAGGAAAAAGGGTCGATGTTATAAGGAGTCATATTTGGATACCCAGTCAAAACTTGTAAGGGCTGCTTTCATTGTCTTGGAAGAACAGAAAGAAAATGTGTTGGATTATTGAATGAACACTACCTTTATTCAATTCAGGCCCAAATGACAGAGTTGCAATCTCAAGAAGTTGGTGAGAGCTCTAACTCAGGAGATCTGTTTGCTATGGTGATGCCGAAGGAGCATCCAGGCCGTGTTCGCTTAGAAGGGAGAGGTGTTACTAAAAACTGATCTAAAGAGCAAGTTGTCGTCATCTAGCAGTGTGTCAATTGATGGTGTCCCTGTGAAGTCGATCTCACAACGAGTAGAAGAACAAGTAACTCACAAAGTCGTCTCAATGGTCTTAGCAAAGCTTCAAGGTGTCCTTCCTAATTTTGACGAAGAGGCTGCTGCTCGGTTGATTTTTGAGTTACAACGACCTGACGATTGTTCAAGTGGTCAAGGGATCAGGAATAAGAACTCTTCGGCAAGTACTTATAGTCCGACTGATGAGGTAACTCTGTTATTAATTTTATAATTAATTGGATTCGATCTTTTGCTTAAACCACCTCGCCTTGGTATCCTTATGATTCTGAGTTACAACAACCTGGGATGCAATTGGTTTGTTTTGTTTCAGAATGTGAAAGTGTTTTCTGGGTCCTTGGACATGATGATGTTGATCATGTGCACTATAATATGGTGATCATGAGTCTTGAACGCTTTATTTAGCATAGTTTGTATTGATAGGAATATCATTGTGACTCCTTGTAGGGAGAAGAACTTGTGGCAGAACTTGGGGGAGTTGGGAGCAGATCAGGAAGCAAGCAGTAAGGAGCAGATCTTGTTGCAGAAACATGCATGTTTTATGTTGTGATATAAGTTTTTTACTTGTATTGTTTCCGCAGATTTTGTGTTGTAATGTTTTAGAGATTTTAGAAGAATTATGGTTTCTCTTGTTTAAGGATTCGTGCTTCCATATTAGTATAGCTAGGATCTTAAGTTTGATGACGGGACGGTTGATGCTGGATTTTATCATAATGCGGTCGTTTAATGATTTATATTATTTTGGTGTATTTATTTGTTGGCAATGAAGCTAATAGCTTAATAGATTTAGCCTACAATGCTTTATGTTATGCGTTAACTAGAAGATGAGTGTAAATGTGGTCGAGGTACCTAAATGGTTGGTATATTCATGAAGCGTTGTCGTAGGTCAGTCCAGTCGTTGCTATATGGGTCTTGAAGCGTTGCCGTAGGTCAGTCCAGTCGTTGCTATATGGGTCTTGAAATGCTGCCGTAGATCATAAGTAGTGTTTCCATAGGTTAAATAAAACGTTGCTATAGTGTAATAAAAGTGCTACCGTATGGATATAAAACCGTCGTCATAGGCATACAAAACCGTTGCCATAAACATACAAAACCGTCATCAAAATATTTCTAACAGCCGCTAAAAAGAGATTTGTAGCGGTTGGGCAAGCGTTACTGTTGATGACCATAAGCGTCAGGATAGGCTAAGACGACGACTTTTTACAACGGTTGCTCTAATAGAGGTATTGTTTTTGGATTTTTTTTAAAAAATATCCGTATATTTTTTTATTTCTAACGAGATTAGAGTTGTTTTCTAGGACTTTTCAGTCATCTTTGTCCTCTCAAAACTCTAATTTTTTTTTTTTAGGTTTTTGGAGATCAGATCTTGATGTAATGCTTTATTATCCTTCTTATTGTATTTATTTATCATCGTATCTTCGTATTTTTACGTTGTATTATCCTTTTTTTCTTTGTTTTTTTACAATTATATATGTGCTGATGCATGCAATGATGATGTATGTGATGATGATTGATATAATGAGTGAATAATTATATATTTGGGATAGATTAATAAAATTCTATCTAATACGGATTATGATATGAGTTAGATCATCAAAATCAGTTTCGTATGTTAAGATTGATACATGAAATTTGACCTTGATCCATTATATATTATGAAATCTAATAACTTGATCACCTATTGACGACATAACCTATTTATTAATCTGATTAAATGATTAAATTGATAATAAATAATAATTTATGATCTAAACTTATTATCATAACGTTATGATTGATTGTATTTGAACATGATAGTTTAACCTCATTGCCATTAATGTTTATGTTTAGTATATTCTAATGCATTGATTTTATTTATTTATTTTTAACATATACGAACTCATCGGTATGTTAGGGATAGATAAATTGGGTTAATTGTACAAACTCATTAATAATTATCAATCTCGCGAAAGTGATATTTTATGCTCAAAGATATCACAACCAAACCTATCTAAATAATGAATCCATATGATATTCATCAATGATTGATCCTAATAAGATAGAATATAATTAGTCAACCTCCATATCTTTTTATCACATACGAAAACACTTCAATCCATTTCTTCCATATGTATAGATTATTTTAATTTAATTCATTCATTTAATTAGTTTCATAAGAAAAAAACAAAAAACCCCCCAAATCTTAATGTTCATATTTATAATAATTCTTTATAGTGACTAAAAAAAGAAGAATAAATAATATTACGATCATTCATATGGGTTCGACCCATAATTCTACTACTGTATTATTTTAAATACTCTTAGAGTATAAATGAGTGTATAAAAATTCTAATTTGACGTGTCTACGAAAACACCCATCAAATTTTGGTGTCGTTATCGATGATCGCAGGGAAGGCCAGTTGAAAAAAGGATTCTTTGTAGGAAATCAACAACAGTTTGGAGGTGGGAGCCTAAGGGTAGTTGAGGAGGATGATGATGGGAACTTAGGGAATCATTTCTTGCCAAGGAATGGTTGTTGGGATCATCATGTTCAAGGTAACACTCATCCTTCTTTTCCGAGACTTGATTTTCCTGTTTTGATGGTAGCAATGCCAAGAATTGGATTAGGAAGTTAATTTTTCTTTTTCTTTTTTTCGATTATGTGTTGTTAGTGATGTGATTCTGTTTTGTATGTTCGTTTAGACGGGGTTGATGTGTTCTTATAGGACAAAGTTATGTTATAGATGATAATCTTTCTAGGGAAAAGTGCATATAATCCCGCTAAATTTTCACCCGGGTGCACCCCCTCATCTATCAAAATGTGTAGATGACTCGCTCCTTCCATTTGTCCATTAACACCGTTACATTGATTGCAAAAGATTGTTAGATCCACAGGTTCATCCTAGAGGGGGAGGTGAATAGGTTGATTTAAATTTTATCAGTGCAATACAACGGATTTGTTGGTTTCAATCAGTGATGTTCTTTGCAGACTATTAATATAGTCTACAGTAGAGACTCAAACTCTATAAGTTTGTCTATGTTTTACCGTGATGATTGACTTCTAACAGTTTTAAAAGCACACAACAATGAAAATAAATAAAGAACACATGATTTATACTGGTTCAGATACTCGTTATCAATTTTATTTCAGTTTTCCCTTGGTAATCAGTTTAGTCAATCTAAGAGGTGAGTTCACTATCTTCTTGTTTTTGCCTCACAAAACAACCCTTTTTATAAGTTAACTAACTTGTCAAAAGGAGAAGAACTAAAATCCTTGCACAAATTCTTCACTGGATGCTACTGCAACTTCTGTTCTTCGGTACAGATTAATGAACCATTTTCCTTTTTTTCTCAATTCAGTGCAGATGGTTGTGATGCCTTTGCTCACTCTTGTAAATGATCATTGCCTATGACTGGGGCCATGATGTCAAACTGATGAGAGACATCAGACTCTAGAGCTCGTGAAGTGATGTCCAAGTCAGGATCGGAATCTCGATCCATGCTCCTCCCCTTACGGGAGACTGAAGCTCGACACGATGCTGATCCTCCACCAGAGGCTCCAAGGCTGCCTCTAGATCCGCTAGAAGAAAGCATCTGAAATAATACAAAATCTTTTAGTAATAGTCGTTTCATATGAAATAATTATTACAAGTTCTAAACTTATGTGATTTTTATATTTTGAAAAACACTTTTAAAATAGGAAAACCTTTATTCCTCTTCTTCGTCATCGTCCACTTCATCCCCTTTCTGTTCATCCTTCCCATCTCCTTCTCTTCCTCTTCCTTTGTTTCCTACTCTTCTTCTTCTTCATCCTCCTTTGCTGTTTCAGTCGTCTTCGGCTTGTTCTTCCTCTTGTTCTTCTTTCATCTCATCATCATCATCATTCTCATATTCTTCCTGATCCAAAGCTTCAAGAATAGGCGGGTTCATAGTCAAGTCTTCTTGATATGCATCTTTCATGGCTTCCATTGCATTAATTGTTGATTTTGATTTTATTTTGAAGACTGCCCACCACTTGGATTGTCGTGGTGCACATCCTGGATAAGGAGCGCAGTAGACCTGGATAGCTTGTATGGCAAGGATAAAAGGATCATAGAGACCTCTATATCTTGATGTTCGATCATTATCCACAATCTCATAGCTAGGATAAACAATCAATCCCGAGATAAAATCAAACCACTCACACTTGAATAAAACTGTCTCCAGACTTCTAAATCCTAGGACTATGTATTGAAGTTTCACAATATCAATGAAAATCTTGTAATAGTCAAAATCGCCATCCTCTTTCACGCACACTCCCAAGTTGGCCGTTGCTTTTCCTTTTCCACGTTCATACGTGTCGAAAAGAAAGTCATTCACAAAATATTATGAGAACTTTTTCAAATAAATTGCAGGTCCAGAAGTTATTACTTTGATGATCTCATTGTCTTGGAGCCACATCACATAATTTTTCAACCAAACCGACCAAATATGACGACCCTAGGTCCATGCTTGTTCGACTGTGTTCACTGAACCATTTCTAACCATGTCCTCCTCAAACAAACTGTCATTAATTTTCCCACATCAATAATGGGTATCACATTTCTGACCATTTATGAGCATTACATATTCACATTTGATTAATACTTGGATTAAATACCTCTCAAACGGTGTAATAAGATCGCAGTTGTTCAAAATATATTTATGAGCTGCCTCGAATCTCAATCGCCAAGTGTGAGCTTCTTATCTTCTCTTTTATTCGTTTCCTTCTTCTTCTTAATCGCAGCATATCCTCCATTTTTGCGAAATACATCTGGAAAACCAGGAGCTTCCTCATCATCGTCATCTCTTCTACACACCGAGAAAGGTCATTAGCCTTTGAATCCACGCTCTCTGGAAAATATAACTTCGTGAAGTTGCAAGCTTCCTCCAAAAGATAAGCTAACCACAGAGAACCTTCCACATGTGCTTTGTTCCCAATCTTCTATTTTAGATGAAATAAAAACCTAAAATACATAGTGGATCAATTTGATAGTTCGTAACAAGCTCCATGGAAAGCCACAACTTCAAAATTTTTACCTTTCAAAGACATACATCCACCTGTAATGTACAGGTCCGACCATACTCGCCACGGACGTCAAATGGATTGGGATATGTTCCATGGAGTTGAGAAAACTAGAAGGCAACATCCTCTCCACCTTATAAATTATCTCTGGAATGAACCTCTCTAACTGGTCCATATCACTCCGAGTAATACAATTTGCACACAAGTCCCTGGAAAAGTGGCTTTGCTCCGTGAACGCTTTCCAAACATTGGGTGGCAAAAACTCCTTAAATACAGCAAGGATCAATCGCTGCATAAACACATGACAGCCATGACTTTTCATGCCTCTTATCTACCAATCAGGCTCTCGAATGCAACGACGTAGGTTGGAAGCATAACCATCTGGAAACTGCAGACCCTTCACCCACTCACACACCAAATTCCTCTATTTCTTCTCCAGATCAAAAGGAGCTCTCAAAATCAATAACTGTGGCTTACCAGAATTGCCAATACTTCTAACCACGTGAAATTGAGGTCTCTTGCAATGGAGTTCTAAACCTTTTCTTGAGTTGATATTGTCTTTGGTCTTTCTAGTAACTTCCATCACTGTATTGATCACGTTGTCAAACACTGATCACGTTGTCAAACACGTTCTTCTTTATATGTATCACATCAATATTATGACGGATGAGAAGTTTGCTCCAGTACGGAAGCTCCCAAAAAATACTCTTCTTGCTCCAATTGTGTCTTCTATGAAAACCAACTGTATTCGCTGAAAGGTCATATTTGAAACGCTCCATTGTGGTAAGAATTTCTAAAAGACTTCGAAACAACTCATCTCCACTACGAATCCCATTCTTCCTAAATCCACTCTTACTTTTACTGAATGGGTCTCCCTATGACCAAAAAAGATGATGGCAATCAAACCATGAATGTTTCCTTCTATTCTTGAGGTAGAATGACTTCATCCTCTCCATGCAATGAGGACAAGCCAAACGACCGCTAGTGCTCCAACCAGACAACATCCAATATGCAGAAAAATCACCTATGGTCCAAAACAATGAGGCCCTCACCTGAAAGGTAGGCTTTAGAACATCAGTGGTGTGCCATGTAAGCATGTTGTTAGTGCTCTACCAGTTGATAGATCTCAGTATTCATATCATGCCCATGATTTTTATCAGATAATCTGAATATCAATAATCCTGTATATTATCTTTTCCCGCGGTTATGTCATTTTCATTTCTTTAACTTCATTTCATGATTTATTTGTTTTTGTTACAGAAAAAGTCATATCTTGATTCTTATCCGTTCAGCATTTGTCCAGTGCCTAGTCCACCAAGCTGGATGGATTCAGGCTCGTCACCTCTTATGCCTCGCCTCCTTTTGTCAGGACCCCCATCAAAAAAGGAAAGAAGAAGGGGAGGGGATAAACCAAGAAAAGATTCAACAAGGGCTAGTAAACAAGGGATAACAATAAGATGTAGGAAATGCTTTCAAACAGGACATAATGCTAGGACATATAAGAACCAAATGCATCCCAAATCCAAATACATTACTGGCCAGGCATAAAAAAATATCCCTAATTTTCAAACAACTAACTTTCAAACTTTATGATATGTTGAATGTTTTTAATACCGTGGTATAATGTTTAGACTTCAGGATCAACCTCAGTATCAGCATCTGCAGATAATCCTCCTGGTTCTAGAAATGCAGGAGGTGTAGAAGCTGTAGAAAGATCTATGCAAAGAAGTATAACAAATGTTTCTATGAACTTTATCATGTTCAAGATTTTTCATTGGTTTCAGTTACATAAGTTTCATTTTCATTATCATGGCATCATAAGTCCATTATCTATTTAGATCATGCACATGATTTTTATTTATCTCTTAAATGTGAAGGGTTATCCTGCTGTTGAGATGGATAACTCTCAAACTGGCTCTATTGGACAAGGAAGCCAAGTATCCTGATCAAATACTCACAGGCCTTCACCAACTACGCAACTGAAAAATTCTTCACAGAGGGGCAATTCAACAACTACTCAAATATCTACTGTAAGAGCAAGAATGTATGCTAAATCAATAATTGAAACTGCTAGTGCATCAGGAACTACTACTGCGATAGCCCAAGCCAGAGCAAATATTAGTATCTATGCTTCTGCCACAGCTACTGTCACATCCTACTCAAGAGTAAGAGGATCAAGGGTTAGAAATTCAATGGAGGTTGCTGTCAATAGAAATGTGAGGGTGGATAGAGGTGGAAGACCATTTGCTGAAGGTTTGGATGGTCAGTAGTTATGAGAGATATATTTAGAACCGGTTTGTGTCTTGTTTATCACTTGTGAGATGTTATTGTGATCAGACTTTGTTATGTATGGAGATTTATGTCATGGTTTCTATGTACTATGTGATCATGTGAACAGACTTTTTTTATGTATGTACCTATTATGTATGCTGATTTGGTTATGCATTAATCAATTCATGTATGCACCTAAATTGTCTATCAGACTTTATTATGTATGTACAATTTCAATTTGGTTATTTTTGTAAGCTGCTATGAGGTTATGCTCTGTCCTTTTAGGTTAAAGATCGATTGTTTCAGGACGATTCAGATTGGTTTCAGTCCAGCTTATTGTTCAAGGCTTTGCGATTGTGTCAAGCCAAAGATTTATTGTGTTGATGCTCAATAGCACATAAGATCAGTTCAGCAACAGCCAACATAAGTAGAAGATGCGTAAAACATAATTTCATTCAAACCCATGTTTCGTACATGAATCTTACAGATCAGTATCGAATGTGCTCAAACAACTAAGCACATAACTACAAAAAGATTCAAGAATCTAACTAAACGTCATCACTTCATAATAAGAGCAACACCTAGAATTACAATTGCAAAGACACATAATTCTAGTGTCTTCACTTTGTTTGCAAGTTGAATGCACCCACATCCACATTTGCAGGTGGTTAAGTGCACCCGAGTGAAAGTTTAGCACGGTTATATATAGTTTTCCATCTTTCTAGAGATATAGATACTGGAATTATTTATCTAGAGTGGGTCTATGATGATTAATGGTATAAAAAGAAAACATATTCTAGATTGTGGTAAAACAAAAACAGACCGAAGAAACTTTTCCCAATCTATTTATTTCTAGATTAATCTATTTATATCTAAATTGATGATATGTAAATAGACATCTTTTTTCGTGCATAATCACTTCATAATTTTCAAAGTGTGTAAATAGACATCTTTTTTTTCCTATCAAAAAAAATGTGACAATAATAAATACGTACTAGATATGTATATAATTTTCCCACATTGCAGGTGGACAGAACATTAGAGGTTATTAACATGATAAATCGGACCATTTATTCAAAGCCCTGTAAATCTCTCATCTTGGCCTAATTTATGTGAGCTTTCTTCATACTCCAAGCATCCAATCTTGTGACTTCAGCATTCTGTGAACCATAGTTGAACGCATACAATTTGGCGTTGTTGTCAATTGCCAATGTAGGATAAACTCTTGCTGTGATTACGTTTTTACCCTTCCCGCCAAAGCTCTCAACCATAGAGTGATCAATCTGATAAAACAAATGAACACAAAGAAGATTAAGGGCCCGTACTAAAAGTAAAGTACTTATATATAGTACTTATGTCTTCTAGTCAAACCTGTTTATAAGAAATAAAATCATAAGGTCTAACTTATTTGTAATTGCTAATAAAAAATAAGCACTTGAAATGCTAATAACTAATTTTGGCAAATAGTCATTTAAATGTTGAAAAAATATCTATAAATCAACCTAAAGTTGAACCAAACAGGCCCCTAGTACTTACCAAGGTCTTCAAGGACAATTCCTCATGAAGGGGATCCACGTTCACGAATGTACCATAAGTGGTTTTGTCGTTAGTTGAATCAAGAGATGATCTGCAATGATTTCAAATGAATCAATCAAGCAAGATTAAAGAAATTTTACAAGTGAAGAACAAGATTGATATTTGGAGGATAACAGAAAACTAGAGTGCAAATGGACATGAGCCAAGACTTTTTTTTTTTTTTTTTCCCCACTTTACCTTCGATGGAGTGCTCATTCTCTCTCATTTCTTTAATCTCATCTAGTACTTAATGAGATTGTATCGAAGATAAATAACTCTAGTATATTAGTGCAATTCGGGTCTAATACTTGGACCATTTGGTTGGGAAGGGATTGTTCATCAACGAGGTACCTTTCTCGGCATCTCAGGTGAGGGGGAAGAAACACAATATCATGCTTTAGACATCTCAAACATCCTAAACTTTAACCAATCAACTATGTTTTTGCACTATTTTCCCTTCATTTTCTTTTCTTCTTGTTTACTTGAGGCAAGTATCATTCACAAGTCCAATTCCTTGTGCAAACTTATGACAAGACATAAGAAAAGAAAGAGAGTAAATACATAGATTTATAAGATCAAGGACTGTATTCTTATCATCTGTAAGATTTATTTTATCTCGATGAAATCTTAATTTCAATTCTAAAAAGAAAAAGAAAAAGACAGTCTTTATCGAACCTGCTTTGGTCACTGCACATGAGAACAACATACTTGCCGCCATCCTTGAAAATTCTGAAGTAAACAGCCGTATACTCTTCCAAGTCTTTTGATGCCAAAGTGAAGAGTCCAAATGGTCCAACCGAGCCTTCGACTCTTGCCTCCTTTTGGCTGCATAGTAGCTGTGGATCAGTCCATTTCGGGTCAAATTTCTCTGCTTCTTTCAAGTTTCTTATTCTGAATGTGACCTCCACATCTGCCTGTAAGAAGCAAAATTCGCCACAAGTGTTATTGGACAAGACAATGGGAACCTCACATTTGACGATTTGTTACATTGGGAGAAAAATCATACGGAAATGATTGATGAAATGATCGACGTGAAATGGAGGATCCGTCACGATTTGAGAAACTCATATTAATGAAGTAGGTTCCCCTGTTTGTTCTATAGAGACAACATCGCTTCTATTGATTGCTATCCAAATGGAGGAGAAATAAAAACGTAAAAATTTGCTGTCTTAAAATTGTTAGTTTATTTATGTGAGCCTCATGATTTTTAGTTTAATAAATAATAGTGTTAAATTCCTATTTATTTAACTGTTTAATTTAAGTGATTCCTTATCCTTATGTTGATGGAACTTAGAATAACCGTTGGAGCATAATCAGAAAAGTTAAGGTTTTTTCTTTTTAAAAAGGTTAATCGGTCCTCTCTATCCGTCAATACTGATCGTGAGTTCCATCAAACACACATCAATTAAGTTAAAGGCCAGGAGAGTGATTCATTGGCGCTTAATATTAATTTCTACTGAGATCAATTCTACACGAAGCGCTCAAGGATCAAGATAAGTCATTTCATCGATAATTATTATTGTGAAAATCACTTGATCTAATATCCTGCCTAATTGATCAGGGTTTCGATGCCTATTAATGATCATGAATTTTTTCTAACAAAATCGCCAACAATAGGCGATGTTCTCTCTTTGGAACCAAAAAAAAAAAAAAACAAGATTCTGATTCCATATTAATATGTAGGAATTGTTGAAACTTTTCAATATAAGATGTTCATCTTGCATGGGACTTTTCAAGCTCATGATTTCAGGGTTTTTGTTAGTGAGTTACCTGTGCAGCAGTGATGCTGGGTACTTCAATAAGTGATCCTTGCTTCAGCAATCTACCAGTTATATGGACTGCCCTTTCCCTCAAGGTTTCGAGCTCCTTCACCGGCCATTGTAATAATTGTTTCCCTGATTTATCGAGCACGATAGTCCTTGGGATCGCCTGCAAAATCATCACATTTATCAGACATTTCAGATTGATGATCGGTTAGCTAGGCACGCCAATTGACATATGTAATGGTAATGTAAACTTACGTGAATCCCCGACCATCCTTTCTTGATATCAGCAGCCACACTAGAGGACTCGTTCACCCACCCTAACAATATCCTCCTTTTCTTGGCGCCATCGAAGAATGTCTTCGAGGCATAGTATTTCCCATAATCATACCTCAAACCCGCATCACCTTCAGTGGAACCCTTATCAGGTGTGTAAATATCACTGTGAGAATCGTAAGTACCGATAGTATAGCAATCGTGCTTAGTATCATCCAAGCTAACCTTCAGCACATGCTTGAATTCCGAACCAACGGCGGATGTATGAGCACCCGTTAGACTATCCCTATACACAGGGTAAAAATCGGGACACTCCCACATTCCTGTATTCTCTGCGGAGTGAAGGGGCCTCTTTGCCTCAACCCAGTGAATGAAATCCTTGCTATGGTACAAAATGGCCATCCCGTTATGCTCAACTTTGCTCCCAATAATCACGCGCCATTTCTTATCAGGCATTAGCCATGCTGTGGTTGGATCGCGGAACGAACTTGAGTTAATCTTATTTGTTGCTGTAGGATACATTAGAGGGTTCTGAGGCACCTTGGTCCATTCGAGAAGGTAAGGGTCCGAGTAGTTCTTTGGCACTGCTAAGTTCTGGACTTGCTGATTCGCAGGATTGATTCCTGTATACAGGATGGCAGGCTTCTTGCCGTGCAGCATTGTCGCGGATCCTGACCAACATCCATTTATGTCGGACTCTATTGACGGCTTGATGCCTATCTCGTGTGGCGTCCAGTTTACGAGATCGGTTGATGTGGAATGAGCCCAAACAATGTTACCCCATACTGCACCCTTGGGATTGTACTGATAGAATAGGTGATATATTCCCTTGTAAAGCATTGGTCCTGCAATGTTACAGTGAAATTTGATTACATTTGACATATGTCATATATATACATCGTATTCCCAAAAAAGACACTGCAGATCCTCTGCAGTTTGCCAAGAACGTTAGAGACACGTCTTTCTCCTCTATCGTTCGATCTCATCAAGTTTAATTAGACCCTTTTATTACCAATGATATTGTATTACAGTAGGAAAACAACGTCTCTTCTTGACCAACCTTTAAAAAAGACGTCTCAGGCAAAAATTAAAGCTTCATCTGGTTATTACATTTGGCTGCATTGGTGGACCCTATACATATCATTGACTTATGTGCCGTTTAATTTGAACACGGTTTAATTAATTGTAATAGATCAAATTTAAACCTTATATTCTCCTGATAAACTTGATTGTTGTCCTTTTGTCTTTGGCTATGAAAAGGTGAGGTTTATCTCTAGACTTATCTACTCATTTGAAGAATCCCAGTTCAGATACGGATATGGAAGTGGAACCTAATCCTCACATTTTCTATTCATCCACGTAAATACTCCCTGTTAATAATGCGTTAACAATCTCATTCAAAATATAAAACAAACTTCGATATGTATAGTACAACGATCAAATATAATTTTTTTATATATTTTTTTATAAATTTATTATGAAAATATAAAGATAATTTAATTTATATATTTTAATCGTATTCGTGTTGCGTAATGATCAAACATCAAACTATCAAATTTTGAAATCAATAACAAGGATTAAACTTATTTTCAGATGAAGAGTAAAGAAGACTAAACCTTAAATCTGAATCATCGATCATAAAATTTAATGTTATATAAACTGTCATAACCTTACACACAACTACTTATATATTGTTGAAGATTAGATCGAGGTTTGATCCAAATTTAAATATTTTGTAATTTGATTAGAATATTTTTTATGTAAAATATCTCTAGTATATATGTTTGAGTCGGATATCTTTAAATTGATAATTCTCTATGAAAACTTAAAATCGAAAAAGACATTCGATGCTAAACGGTTGCCTTGCAACGATTTCTTGCGATCTAAGAGAAATTCGAACACCCTTTTAGTCAGCCTCTCCATTGCCATTGCAAGAGAAAACCCTCCAAAATCTTGCATAGCATAAGCAATAGCACGTCGGGATTTTAAGGCTCCCAAAGAATATGTGGCAGGAAAAGACTCCAGATGTAGCAGTATGTCTATGACTAGTGGAGTGATGCAGGTATGTAGATATGTCATGGTCGTGATGAAGGTTCAAAAGATGGACAACCAATTTAGGTTAACTGGAAACACAGTTGTGGAGACAACGCTTCAAGGACAGTCGTACAAGAGCCAATATAGAAGGCGACGTTGGAGTGTCAAGAAGTTAAGAGATGGTTCAATTGACAAGGTCTCACGTAATTCTCGTACAGATAGAGAAGATCCAGTTAATCATCAGGGGACTATCATATTTGATGGAGCCAAGATTGCATAGTGTAGATTGCGTAGGAGGCGTAGAGCACAAGTTGTACAGATAGCGAAAGGCTTATAACACAGGTGGTGCAGGTACCAAAGATAAGCGGATGAAAGAGAGAAATGAGGAAAGATCTTCAAGACGGTTGGATATAAATAGGTATCGAAGAAGGAACAGGAGGTGGTGAGCCTCGAGGTTGCTCTCTCATTCTAGGGTTTAAACAAAACACAATGTGAGACTTAGTAAGTTGAGAGAGATTAACAGGTTGTTAATCCTTCGGTTGATTAGTGTTTTGTTTTTTTGTGGAGTTTTCAGCCGCGTGAGGGTTTTTCCACTTGATATCTTGTGTGCTTGATTGTGTTATTCGACGTATTAGTTTCTCGGTCTAATTTCGTAACACATATCCTTAAATCTCTTCTTATTTAGGCTATATAACTAAAGTATGTTGTCGTCATCAATAGGTATGAGGGATTAATGGATTATGTGTCAAACTACAATATCATCAAATGCTCATTTTACAATTAAAAAGTTGATATTAAATCTTCAAATTAAAAGGCTGAATCCAGAAAACTTTTGTAACAAAGTCATAACTTTGAAAAGAATAGTTTAGTGTTGAGCATTTTTCTACCGACTTAATCTCCACGTGGTTTATAGACGGTAGAGATATAGATTAGACTCTAAATCCTACACGGAAAATGAGGGAAATTTACTGTAGTAGCATCAGTATTTTTGGTGCTATTACAGATAGGTATAACGATGGAGATGTGTTTCTCTCCGAAGACAACTACTAACTAGTGCCACGAAGCTTAGTGACTGGAGCTCATTGTCGTAGGTTGTGCCGAAAGCACCAGTCACTAAGTTTTACATCATCAATGATGTGAATCCCAGATATATAATGTAAGGAAATGTTTAAATTATTTGATAATATTATTTATATCAATAAGGTGTATTTTTTTTTCCGGTAACCCATCATTTTAAAATTCTATAGTTAAACGTGCTTAACGTGGAGTAATGTTGAGATAGATGACCTCCTGAGAATTTTCACAGGAGTGTTACAGATCAGGAGTTAGTTTATGTCTGAGTTAATTTTTCTTTTTTGTTGATGATTTTTCAATTTTAAACTAGATTAAACAAGAATAATAAAGCGTGAGTCCATGATCAAACATGACTGGGCATATTTGTGTTGATGCATATTTATACTATAGATTTCTTGGAGAAAATGACACTACAACGAAGATTAGACTTGAAAAGTTCCACCCTTCACGTGATAACACCTGAGTATATTAAAACAAAAGCGACATAATGCACCACACGTTGACCTGAACTGTTAACATATTTTTATAACTAAGATGAAAAAAAGGGCAGAAGATAATGCATCAAAACTCACCATTGGGATCTGGAGAAATTCAAGCATAGCCATCCCACATATTCATCCACCATTGAAGCAAGTCCACCAAGAAACACAAAGAAAAAGAAAAACGAAAACAAGTTATCATGGATTGGTTATAAAGTATAGTACTCATAATATAAGTGGTTAAAGATAAAAACAAAAATAACAACCCATATAATTCTGTAAAATTCGAGATTTGAGTATAAATAATATATAGAGACCACAAAATATAACATTACAACGACTGTTTTCATATATTCTCAGTGAATGTGATCCCTTGACCCAATTAATAAACCCATAGCAAGCTATGAACTATGTATGACGACGCTGACAAAAGTGATCATGAATTCATAACGTACCGTTGATCCAATGTTTGGGAGGCTGGAAATGGTAATGCGTCCTATACGGTTGATGATCTTGTAGATGAGATGAAGCTTCAAGGGAAGGCTCGACTTGAAGGTGCCGATCGTAGACATCATGTGATGCTTCGAGTCGAAGAGTTGCATGTACAAAGAAGAAACAAAACAAGAGGAGTAAAAAGCTACGTGAAATGTAACAAGGGTAGGAGTCCATGGCTTTATGTCTCCGACTATGGTTACTAATAGAACCACAGAACTTATTTATATAGGTTGGATAGGAAAATAGCGTGCGTGGCTCACTTATTCACTCTAGAATAAAGTGCAACAACTAAAGAAAATTTGGTAACCATTAAAATAAGTCAAAGAATGCCAAAGAATAGAAAAGTATTTGATGAAGTAGACTTTGAAAAGGCTAGCTGTTAGAATAGAAGCGGCTGCTAGAGAAAGGAAGAAATTAAAATATTAGACTGATTGATGATAACTTAAAACTCAAGTAGTTTGTCTCTTTCAAAGTTTGATTATCAAGTGTGAGATTAAACTAATTTATCTGGAGGATCTTGCGGGATCCCTCCTCTTATTGCTGGTTTTATATATTGTACTACTAAATATTACTCCAATTAAAGTAAGTTCCATTCGTCTAATGAAAAATATGAAAACTTAGGATTATTCATCAAATTGGTTACGGCACCATCCAAGTGTGTCATGTCATATCAAATCATCTCGATATTTTAAAGGTGAAACTATAAACAATTTATAAGGATTGTTTTTAAAAACATTCATTTGCAACCAAAATGTATTTAGAAATTAGTTTGACCAGTTTAAACCTTGACCAAACAAGTCTGAAAGGATTTCGATCCAGCTTAAAAGTAATGAACGATCATATTTGCTAAATGAAAAAAATATCCTGACCAATCTCGGATAGGCCTGTTGGGATTGGATAAAATTACGGAACACCAATGTTTAAACTTAACGAGGAATTATGAGGATAAAATCAAGATGATACAAAGATTTTTACGTGGAAAACTTGAAAAGGAAAAAAATCACGGGATGTTCGATCTCTAATCCTAGAAGATTTCACTAAAAAAAATAGAGAAAGATTATATCCTTCGTCTATCTAACCTTCTGCACAAATAGAAGATCAAAGAAAAAACTCATCGATTGCTCATCTCAAATTGTCCGAGTTTTTCTAAACGATCTTCTCCTAATTAATCTCACCCAACAAACCTTTTTGGATCATCCCTTTTTATATATAAATTGAGAGAAAGTTTTTCTGATGTTAAAAAGATTTAACTATCCATAAAAATAGAACCATCTCATAACCACTTTTATTTTTCACATTGTGAAAATCTTTCAAATAATAATTATCTTGGTCTTGTTAGTTACGTGCTTCACGTTCCATCAATCACACACACGAGTATTCTCTACATAGGAAGGGAACCACTCCCAACAAATCTCCCCCTTCCAGACTAGGTGAAGAATACCACCATTCTCACGATCTCCATACAATATTCAGACTTTTTTTCTTGGCAAACTTTTCGTCAACATGTCAGCTTCATTTTCATCTGTATGAATTTTTCTGAGCTCGACCCCCTTTTTCTCCAATACATCTCGTATCCAATGATATCGAGTGTCAATATGTTATGACTTGTGAAATGTAAAATTTTTGTCAAGGTGAATTGCGCTCTGGCTGTCACAAAGTAACACATACTGCTCTTGCTTAATGCCTAGTTCATCCACGAATCTCTTTATCCAAAGAAACTCTTTGCAAACTTCAATAACTGTAATAAATTCTGCCACCGTCGTAGATATGGCAACACACTTCTGTAACCTGGATTATCATGTCATAACTCCCCTTGCAAACATCATCAGATATTATGAAGTCGATCTTCTCGTGTCAAAATCTCTGGCCATGTCAGCATCGGTATATCTGATTAGTTCTGGTTTGTCACTTTCGAAACTTAGTTTTCAACCCGAAGTGCCCTGCACATACCTCAATGTCCACTTAACGGCATTCTAATGCTCTCTTTCCGAATTAGAAAGATATCGACTCACAATACCTACTGCTTGAGCTATATCAGGTCTCGTGCATACCATTGTATACATTAGGCTCCCCACGGTTGAGACATATGGTACCTTCAGCATATCAACTTTCTCCTCATCGGTCGATGGACATTGATCCCAATTGAGCTTAAAGTGAGATGTAAGAGGAGTACTTACTTTCTTTGACCTTTCCATCCAAAACATCTGAAGTACCTTCCTAACGTATCTCTCTTGGGATAACCGCAATTTTCTTGATGATCTATCCCTGCTGATTTGCATCCCGAGAATATTTTTGGCAGCACCCAAATCCTTCATAGCGAAGGCTTTATTCAATTGATGCTTCAGGTCTACGATTCTTGAAGTGTTCTGTCCGACAAGTAACATGTCGTCCACATAGAGCAATAAGATGACAAAGTCATCTGTTGCAAAAGTGTTTCACCAATACACAATTATCCATTGTGTTTTTCACATACGCTAGCTCCCCCATCAGTGACTCGAACATTTTGTACCACTGTCTTAAAGCTTTCTTCAAACCGTATAGACTCTGTTTCAGCCTACACACATAACTTTCTTTGCCCTTCACAAGAAAACCTTCAAGCTGCTCCATATATAACTCTTCCTCTAAATCGCCATGGAGAAAAGTTGTCTTCACATCCATATGCTCGACTTTTAAATCAAGTCGTGCTGCTAGACCTAAAATACTGCGAATTGAAGACATTTTCACAATTTTCGAAAAAATTTCATCAAAATCTACTCCTTTTCTGTTGACCGTAACCCTTGACTATCAACCTGTTTTATTTTGACTATCCACTGATTTTTCAAGGCCCTCTTGTCTTTTGACAATTGCACTAGATCATACTTGTGGTTGCATGCAAAGAATTCATCTCACTTTTCATTGTTCCCATCTACTCATATTTATACTCATCTTCCATTGATTTCTCAAAATTTTTGGGTTCACCCGTATCTGTCAGGAGCACATGATCACTAGCGGAGTACCTAATAGATAGCTGACTCGCCCTGTTGGACCTTCGAGGTACAAAAACTGGTGTCTGTTGGTGACCATCAACAATTTCATCTTTAGACTCTATTGCTTCACCCTCCTGAATATCTTCTTGATTACCAATTGGATCAAGATTCGTAGCATCAACGTGTACTGGCTCCAATGTCTAATCTGGCTCAAATCCAGGGCTTGGGGACATCGACTCTGAATCAATCCAGCAACATTAAGACTACAATTCCCGAGATAGAGAATGTTAAGGATTTTATGAAATCGTGAAGGATAGGTCTCAGTCACAATCTGCTAACAAGTCTCTTGCCGGGACATTAATGGGTACGTTGACCACCATGAAATATGATGATTTACGCACCATGCATGAGCATGTGACTGAGATGACCAATATAGCAGCAAGATTGGGTAAACATGGGTATGAAGATGGAAGAAAGTTTCCTTGTGCAATTTATTATTAACTCCTTGCATACCGAGTATAGTCCATTCAAAATCAATTATAATATCATTAAGGATAAATGAAATGCGACAGAATTTCATAGCATGTTCATACAGGAAGAAACATGACTTAAGAAATAAGGAGTCCACACTGTCAATTTCATGGGAACCTCTAAAGCTAAAGGAAATCATTTCAAGAAGCATGGAAAGGGTTCTAAGGGACCCCTAAAGGTGAATGAATGAGTCATCTCCAAATCCAGAAAAAGAAATCAAAGAATGATAGGTGTTACTTTTGCAATAAGCCTGGACATCTTCAAAAGGATTCCCATAAACGAAAGGCTTTGGTTTGAAAAGAAAGGTAAGCCTAGAATTTTAGCATGTTTCGAATCAAATTTGACAGAAATTCCTTATAATACTTGGTGGATTTTAATTCTGAAAGATCCACAGAAAATTTAAAGGCTAGCTGTTAGAACTTAAAGGAAGAGAATAGAAGCGGCTGCTTGAGAAAGGAAGAAATTAAAATATTAGACTCGTGACTGATGATAAGTCAAAAGTCAACTTGTTCGCCTCCCTCAAAGTTTGATTATCAAGTGTGAGATAAAACTAATTTAGCAGGAGGATCGTGCGGGATTCCTCCCCTTCTTGCTGGTTTTATATATTGTTCTACTAACTATTACTCCAATTAAAGTAAGTTCCATTCGTCTAATGAAAAATATGAAAACTTAGGATTATTCATCAAATTGGTTACGGTACCATCCTAGTGTGTCATGTCATACAAAATCATCTCGATATTTTAAAGGTGTAACGACAAACAATTTATAAGGATTGTTTTTACAAACATTCATTTGCAACCAAAATGTATTTAGAAGTTAGTTTGACCAGTTTAAACCTTGACCAAACAAGTCTGAAAGGATTTCGATCCAGCTTAAAAGTAATGAACGATCATATTTGCTAAATGAAAAAAATATCCTGACTAATCCAGGATATGGGTCGGAGAAAACAAGGAAGACTAGGAAAGCTAGACAAAACAGGGTCGAACGCTTCCATAGGAATTGCACATGTCCCCATCGTTACTATTGTACATGAATAATATAATGCCATTGCAAGCACAGGGGGAGACTGATGAACTAGTAAACATTAAGCATAGAACTGCCGACTACAAGTTGGTTTGATGATTTGATCACATGCTCACGTTGCACAAACACAAAAAACAGAGATGATAGAATAAAAAAAAAGAAAGTGTTTTGTAATGTATCCCATATGACCATTGACATTCTATTTGTATTCTAAATCTGTGATATTTTTGGAGTGTGTCTTTCAAATCAAGTCACAGACTTGTGATAATAATAATAATAATAATAATAATAAATAACATAAAAGATGTTTTGATCATTTTTCTTTGTTTTTGTGTGTTTTGAAGAGATATGAGATTTTTTTATGATGTTTGAAGCCTTTTCATGTGTTTTTGAGCCTTTTCATATGTTTTGAGCCTTTTAAGATCATTTAAAGACTTTATTGATAGTTTTTTTTAATTTTCAAAAGATTTCAGATTGTTTTATTATGTTTATAAACCTTTTCCATTTGTTTTTGAGGTTCTTAAGAGATTTCTTAAAAGAATTACAACACTTATTAGATTGAAGTGTCCCAACTAAATTATAATATTATTCTATTTAAAAACTTTTTTTCTTTAAAAATATCAAAATAGCTCTATTATTTATTTTATATTACATCTACCAATACCATTATTTTTTCTTCTTGTTTTCTTTTTCTCATTTCACCCATCCAAATCAAATTGCAAATTATTCTTTACAACAAAATTCTATACACATAAATTATATGACAGATCTATCGATTGGAATTAAAAAACAAGTTGAGCACATTTGCTTTTGACTTGTAGTTTTTCTACTGCAATACAACAGGCTGTATCATTGAGCATGTAGCCACAATTATATTTAACAAAGAAGCTCAGTCGCATTATATTTAACAAAGAAGCTCATTGAGCAATACAACATGTATCATTGAGGAAACTCTTGAAGGGTTCTTTACTGGTTGGTAAAGAAACGAAGCAAATGATGTTATACATGATACAAGGAAGGTCGATCAAAAGAAATGCGAATGTTATTGAGAAATCCTCCTTTATTGAGCTCTGGTATAAGAGACTTGGTCACATATCCTTGTACATAAGCAACTCCTACCTGACATGAAAGGTATTTCAATAAAACCTTGTTGATTGCATAATTGGAAAACAACACAAAGTATTATTTCTTTCTTCTTATCCACATAGAAGAAAGAATATACTCGACCTTGTGCATACAGATATTTGAAAACTAAAGATCAGGTACTAGACATGTTTAACGAGTTCCATGCTAGAGAGAAAAGACAAGCATAGGTCCTTTCGAGGAATATTGCAGGAAGCACAACATTAGGTTTGAGAAGACGATTCCCAAGACACGTCTCCAGAATGGAGTCACAGAGAGAATGAACAAAACCATCATACAAAGCATCCTACATCATTTTTGGGGAGGCGTTGCTGATAGGTGCTTACTAGATCAACCATTCTACTTTCAATCGTTTGAATGGTGATATTCCAGAAATGGTTATTAGACCTTTCACTTTTCTACTTTTCTAAACCTTTCACTCTTGTTTGTAACATGGTTATTAGAGCTTCCCGCTCTTTTCCCACCTTCATGAATTTATCCAGCACACCTTTTCGCGTTGTACTTCTTTTTGTCGTCCTGGTATGAATGCCATTTGTTTCTTCTTCCGCGTCGGATCCCTTGCTCTCAATGAGGTTTCTAACCTCATCCTTATTGCAAGAGATATCATCTTCAGTATCGACCCGGTTTTCCCCTACGAGGGCATCAGGTTTCTTGCATTTCAGATCCACATTATCTTGTGGATCAAGAATAGTGCTAGATTTGATAAGGCATCTATCATTGTATCTGCGCTGTCTGTGCGTCCTTGTTCTTTGACGATCTCACCATCGTTGTCGCCGAACTTCGCCATTGTTGGTGTCCGGAGTTTGTAATGATATGCGCAAAGTCGTGCTAGATGGACTTGCCTCTCTTGCCATAGGTGGCGAACAACCTGCACCATCGGTTGACTTTGTTGCGTCTTCCATACCTTCCTGCTTTTAGAAGCTTGCTAGGAGACAGATTGGTTTGGCTAACTCCAAACTAATCTTGTAAAGGCGATTCGATGTGCGCTTCACTAACATCAACAACTTGCCGTTCTCATAAACCTTTATGACTTCTCCCACCATGTTCACCTCGTACCCATTCTCTGTCATCTGTCAAAGGCTGATGATATTAGTGCAAAATTTAGGAATGTAGTATACCTCATGGATGATATACTGATTTCCATTCTTGCACTAGAACATGACCATTCATTTGCCCATGACGTGAACGACATTGCCATCGCCAAGCCTCACCTTCCCGGTGATCTTCTCATCCAGCTCCTGGAACATTTCTCGTCATCCCGTCATATGATTGTTGGCACTGTTGTCTAGGTAACAGATATCCTTAGTTGCTGTGTCTTCTCCTCGTCATGGTGAAAGACTTGCAGCACCCTTTCTTCTCTAGGCAGTTGGGCGTCTTGCGTCTTACCTCGTGTCTCCATTTGAAACACAGAAAACAATAATACTGGTTCATCGGGGGCAGCACATGTGTGCTTTCTTTCGTCGTTCCACCGCTTGCTACAGTACTCTGAAGCATAGTGTCCCATCTTCCCAAAGTTGAAACACGTAATGTGACTTTTGTCACGGCTTCTGCTGCTGTCGGTACCTCCTGCCCCTTCCTAGCGTACTGCAAAATTACCGCCTCGATCGCTCCGTCTGTGACCTCGTCCACGCCATTGGCATTTACCTCGGTCTGAGGTGTCGGATTCGCGTCCTTGACCAGACAACGAAGTTTCCCCAGTGTTGCTACTCTAGGATGTCTGCCGCTCGTTACGAGTGAACATGAGCTGTCTCTCACCACTACCAGTGTTCCGCGGAGTCGAGCTCTCTCCTCGAACGCCTTCAATCGTCCTATGGCCTCCTCGAACGACATTGTTTCAAGATCGAAAAATTATTCAATCTCGACAACGACTGTGAAGTATCTGTCTGGCACACAGTTGAGTAGTTTTTTGACTAGTGCGGCATCGCCAAGATCTGCACCAAGTTTGGAAAAACAACTGGACATACCGCTATGTTTTTCGGGGAACTCGTCAATAGACTCCTGGTTCTTCATCCGTAGAGCATCAAATTCACTTTTTAATGTCTGTAATCGTGCCTTCTTCACTCGATCAACTCCCAAGTACCTCGTTTTAAAACTTTCCTAAATTTCTTTCGTCGTCTTCTTCTTTGCAATTTGAAGAAGAATATCTTCACTGATTGACTGGAGGATGTAAGCATGTGTCTTTTTGTCCTTTCTTTGATTAACCTCCTCTTCCTTTGTTGGTTCGACCGCCTTCCATACATCCTGGGCATCTAAGATTGCCTCCATTTTTATCGCTCATACCGTGTAATTGGAGGAGTTTAGCATTGGAAAATTGAAAGGCATTCCGCCGCTTTCTTTTGACGCGTGCGGGGGAATAATTGACATTATTGGAATTTTAAAAAAAATCTTTTGTTGCTTTTTTCAAAAAAAAAGTCCCTTTTTTTTAAAAAAATTTAAACAAAAATATCCTCGCTTTCTCCTTTTTTTAATTTAAATCACAATATCCATTTTTTTATAAAACAAATATCCCATTCTCTTCTTTTTTTAAACACACAAATCTCCCCCACTCTACTTTCCCCTTTTTTTTTCAAGCACATAGCACACCACCCACTCAAAAAAGAATCTCTGCCTTTTCCCTTTCACTGTCACAAAAAACAAAAAACAAGCACGCTTCTTCTGCTTTCACTCTTTTCCTTCCCAGAAAAGAAGCCTCCTACCAGCCTCCTAACCTTCTCGGACCTCTCTGCGTCCTCCTTCCCTTCGCCTTCTTCAACCTACACCACCGCCTTCTTCTTCACTGGATCTGCTGCATACACCGCCACCGCTGTGGATGGATCGAGGTGAAAGAGGGGTTGTGCTACGGTGACGTCGTGGTTGCTCCGGATGGTCGATCTAGGACTGCTGACTCGTGGGATGACGTGGATCTCTGATGGCGTCGTCCGGATCTGGAGGTTGCGGCTGGGCCGACGTGTGGGCTTGTTGGGTGGCCTGGCTCGTGTTTGTGAGGGTGGATGTCGGCCACGCGGTTGCATGGTGTTTGGCTTGGATCAAGATCTGTATACGGCAGTGGTGGTCGGATCGTGGCTATGCTCTGATACCAAATGTTGGTTTCAGGATCGTTATGGTGATGCTGGTGAGCCAAAAAGATTTGTGGGAAAATCTCATATTTTTTGATTTTTACTTTTTATTGAGCTCTACCCCAGAGCTTATGAATTAAACGGATCCTAACATCTATTTATAACATGAAAGAGGCGGTGAATGAACCTAACAAGACAATTCGGTCAAGATCTTCATTCCGGTGCCTAACAACGACGGACATTGTTCATGATCGGTTTTACTTTTCTTCATTTATGAACAACTTTGCTTTTGTTTTCTAATGTCAAGGATTACGGCAGTATGAATCCCACAAAAAGTCTAGAAGATATGAGGAAATTCCACCTCCACAAGCATCCATGTTGTCTTACAAAAAAGTGCATTATCAGTGATTACTTGAACAATATTTTGCAGTCCAAGTTCATTGATTCAAAAATATAAGTCTTATTCGTATACTCTTTGGTGTCATCAATACCCTTCAAAAAGACTGGTCCTCCTTCCGTTGTCGCCATAAAAATAATTTATGATTTTCTTTGAGGATCACTCCATCCATCATTCACTAAAGTGATCCCTCTTTCATGCCAAGTACTTTTCACTGGCTGCAGTAACCCCTCAATATTAGCTTTTTCTCATTGCAAAAGTGTGCTTCTTAGAGCATTGTAATCCAACATGCTAACTAGTAGCAGCCATGTTATAAGAACTAACATAATATAGATTGCTTGCAAGGTTGAATGGAAAACCACGTACATAAAATATTTTAACAATAATTAACATAAACGAATAAAATAATCAAAAATAATACAAAAAACATAATAATGAAGTAATCTAAAGAAAGTTATACCTGAATAAAACAATCTTGAAATATCTGGCGTAAGTTGATCAAGAGTTTCAACGTTGAAAGCTTTTTCTAAGCTTCCTATTACCTCTCCGTTTTTTGCCATCACCCGTATTAGTTGCTGAAGGGTTTGTATGAGATGGCAAAGGAACATGCTTCGACTTTAACCTCTCCTCGGCTTCCTTCACAATTCTTTGAAGTTGATACTAAGACACGACGCAACACAAGATCAAAATAAGGTGAAAGGAAAACAACTCAAGAGAGGATGTCTTTTCCTCTTGTTGGGTTTGAACATTCAAGAATACCAAAAGTTGCATTACATTGCTGCTACAAGAAACTTATATATGGATCCGAAGACCCTAATGACAGGAGTTACGAAAATGTCCCTAAAACATGCTTATTATAGCTAAAAACATTAAAATGTTAAAAAGATGGCCTAAACTGTCGGGTGCTGTGCATTATTCTCCCCTGCTACGGAAAGATTCGTCATCGAATCGGTTTCATCATCACTTCCTTCCTGCTCATCTCCAACACCATCAGATTCATAAGGGGATAGATCTGCCACATTGAAAGTTCCAGAAACATTATACTCGCCAAGAAGATCAATCTTGTAAGCATTGTCGTTAATGCATTCAAGACCTCGAAAAGGACCGTCTGCTCGGGGTTGCAACTTCCCAAAACGTCCAGCGGTTAACCTCCATTTACTCAAATGAACCCATACCCGGACCTCTTCCTCGATAAGCAGCTGCTTACGCCTCTTGTCAGCTTGCTGCTTATACTTTGTATTTTGCTGAGTAACTCTGTCATGAATTTGTTAGTACAACTTTTAATCTGTTTGGCATGGACCTCAGCGTCAGCACTGAACTGTTTCCGAACTGGTAACAGCACAAGATGCAGCGGCGTCAATGGGTTCTTGCCATACATTATCTCAATTGGCGTCTTTCCAGTCGTTTGGTTGATAGACCTGTTGAACACAAACTCAGCCTACGGTAGTATTAAATCCAATTTCCTTGAACGATCACCAACCAAGCTACGCAATAAATTGCCTAGACTAATCCTATTCACCACTTGTGTCTGTTCGTCCGTCTGCGGATGATATGTAGAACTAAACTGTACCTTGTGTTGAGTTGTGGAGTCTGATTTGGGCTTCGCTGTTGAATGGGTTTTTTTGGCCCAAGTTGGGTGATGGGCTTTTGGCCCAAGTTGGGTGTTTGGTTATAAATACCCTGTAATTGTAAACCCTAATTATGAGAGTGAAATTCCTTGTGTTGGTGCGGCCGTGGATTAGGTCAAATTGACTGAACCACGTTAAATCTCTGTGTTCATCGTTTCGCTTTATTGTCTTACATTTGCTTGTGTGCGTTTGAGATCTCGATCAATATACCCCAACAACTGGTATCAGAGCAAGGTTCAAGATTGAGATCGAGGAATCCCGGCGTGAACAGTACCTGCGGGGGAACAGTGTTCCGGCGACGAACATTCCGGCTGGTGAACAGTGTTCCGGCAACGAACAGTGTTCCGGCGGTGAATAGTGTTCCAGCGACGAACAGTGTTCCGGCGGTGAATAGTCTTCCAGCGACGAACAACGTTCCGCGGTGAATAGTGTTCCGGCGTGAACAGGGTTCCGGCGGGTGAACAGTGTTCGATGGAAACGATTTCGGTTTCTGGAAGATGCAGATCGAAGATTATCTGTATCAGAAGAAGTTGTACCTTCCTCTGGCGGAGAGGAAACCGGATGGGATGGACGAGGCAGAATGGAACTTACTGGATCGGCAAGCTCTCGGCGTTGTCAGATTGACGCTGGCGAAGAACGTTGCGTACAACATCGTGAGCGAGAAGACGACGTATGGTTTGATACAGGCGCTATCAAACATGTACGAGAAG
>LIEC01012547.1:29016-110014 GCA_001925005.1 Drosera capensis | reverse complement strand
CAGTCTCCAAGTGGGAGATTGTTGAGTTGTGGAGTCTGATTTGGGCTTCGCTGTTGAATGGGTTTTTTTGGCCCAAGTTGGGTGATGGGCTTTTGGCCCAAGTTGGGTGTTTGGTTATAAATACCCTGTAATTGTAAACCCTAATTATGAGAGTGAAATTCCTTGTGTTGGTGCGGCCGTGGATTAGGTCAAATTGACTGAACCACGTTAAATCTCTGTGTTCATCGTTTCGCTTTATTGTCTTACATTTGCTTGTGTGCGTTTGAGATCTCGATCAATATACCCCAACACCTTGGTCCCTATCATTCGCCACAAAGTCCTCCAGAAATTGCTCATGAACTTAACATCCCTATCAGAAGTAATAGTTTTTGGCACCCTATGCAGCTTGACCACAACCTGAAAGAACAAGCGAGCAACCTGCAATCCATCAAATGTCTTATTAGTAGAACAAAATCGAGCCATCTTGGAAAACCTATCCACCACAACCATGATTAAATCTGTTAGGTCCACAGGTTCAACTTAGAGGGGGAATAGGTTGATTCAATCTTATATCACTTCAATGAAGCGGATTTTATTCTTTGAACACTACTGTTCTTCGCAGACTATTGAGGTAGTCTGCAGTAGAAACTCAAATTTTATAAGTTTGTCTCTATTTTGTTGTAGTAATTAATTTCTAACAGTTCTAACACATCAAAAAATGAAAGCAAGTAAAGAAAACATGATTTATAGTGGTTCAGACACCGTTATCCTAATAATCGAGAGCTTAGTCCAGTCTTCCCTTGATGATCAGTTTAGTCAACCCAAGATGTACGTTCATTATCTTCTTGTTTATGGCCTATAAGATAACCCTTTTTACAAAGTACCTAACTTGTCAAATGGTTAAAAACCTATATCTTTGCACCTATCCTTCACTGGACTCTGCTGCAGCTTTTATTCTTCTATGCAGACTAGTGAACTCTCTTTTTGCTTTCTTCTCGGTTTAGATCACTTGTATAATCTTTGAATCTTAGATTATTTTGCAAGCTTTCACTTGAATATCTTATTCAATAGCCTTATTCACTGAGGTTCAACGATCCCCTTTTATAGGTTTAGGGAACGAACCCGTGACTTATGTACAGTATCTAATGTGACAGCTGGTCACATGTGTGCCACATCTGATGTTGATAACTCACCTTTTTCAGATCCTTGTACAATCTCATTCTGAACCTCAAATCTTCGATTTGACTGAACCTTAGACCTTTGACACAACCTTAGCAACCATCTCTGCTGCACGCTAGTCTGCTGCATCTTAGTCTGCACTCGGTACTGTTGAATCCTCGTCTGTACCCTGTCATTGCTATAACCTCGACTACACCTAGATCTGATGCAATCCATGTATTACTGTGTTGGTCCTCGTTTGCAAGTTCAATCCTAGATCCTGAAGTATTTGTAGGTCTTTTGTTACCCATGCATGTCTTAGTTGCTTAGTTGAAATCCTATGTAATAGTCTGCATCTGATAACCCACATAATGTTCCCTATCTGTGACCGTTTGCTCTCCAGCATCTGACCTAAATTGTAGCTGCCTAACTAATTTTCAACCTAAGCACACTAACGACATCATGATTAATACTCGTAAGTTTTGTTCATAAATTTCTATACATGTGAGGGATTACACATTTTTATCAATCTCTTCCTAAATTGATACTAACAAAATTTCTATGTAAAACAACAAGCTTACTATCTAAATTACATTGTTTTGAAAAATAACATGAGACTATAGAGCAGTAAAGAAACTTACCTTTACTAGTGATGCTCACTTGCTTTACTGTGCTTGTGAAATGATGTTCTTTTGATGTTCCTCTCCTAAGCTTATGAGATTGTTCCTCTAATGTTCTATGATGTCTTCTTCTTTCTTCTTGGGGCTGCTCCCCCTGACATCTATGGCTTGATGTCCTTTCCACTTGAGGCTTTGCCTGTTTTGCAGACCTTTCTCCTTCTGCTACAGCTGTTGATCTTCTTTTGAGGTCTTCTGTAGTTTTCTCCTTCTCTATAACTTTTTCTGCAAACCTTTGAAGCCTCGTTGCCTCTTTTCCATGCTCTGTGATCTTCTTCCTCTTTTCGTTAGCGTTAAGTACCGATGTGAGGGCTTCAATTGCAGTCCTTAATGCTCCGAGTTTAGAGAAGGTGGTCTGCTGAGCAATTGTGGCTTTGGTTGTCTCTAGTTAAAGTTTGTTTTTCAGCAATCCTAATCTGGTGTCATTATTACGGATGTGCTCTGTAAGCTGGTGGTGAGTGGCTTGCAAGGTTGTTTTAATTTTGCGTAGATCAATAGAGTGCTGTCCTCTTAGTCTATTTAGGTTGGATACACTGAGTAGATGCTGCTGGAGGTTTAGTGCATTGGCCCTTTGAATTTACTCTATAAGCCTTTCTACCATGTTGGAAAGGATTGCTTGGAAGTCTTCAAAGTGTTGTGTCCTTGTTATTTTTTCTGCTTCTAGTTTCCTTGTAACTGGTTGTAGGCTGCTGAGGAGTTTCTTGAATACATCCCTTGTCCATTGATGCATGTTGTAGATCTCCTGATCCAATTGTCTGAGTCTGTATTCCACCTCAGTTTCTGATAGAGATGATTCTTGATGTGTAAACGGTTGAGTCTCTGCTGCTATTCTTGAAGTAGAGGATGGCCTTTCTATGATAGGTGTCATTTTGACTTCTCCAAGAGCCTGGCTTATACTTTTGGCTGCAGTCTCGGGTGTTATCTGAAGATTAGATGTACCACTTTAAAGTATACCTTCAGAAAAACCTACAGATGATGAGTCTGCCCTAGTTTATACCATTCCAAAGAAAGAAGTGGTGAAAACTCGATGTTTAATGGGCTTTGGCCTTGCGGTTCAGATGAAGTATCACTCATCAGATGCTGATTGATTTCTTCAAGAATGATGCCTTTGTGAGCATTATCTTCTGCAGTCTCCTCCTCTGTTTGCGGTTGGTTTGCTTTCTTAGATTAATCTTCCACTATGACGATTTCATCTTTCTGAGTCCGAGTGAGGTCGAGAGTTATGACTAATGTGAATTTGCTGTCTTTGTAGTCTATAGGTAGTATGCAGGGATTGCTTCTGTGGTAACCTCTATTATTGATGATGTGATTGGGGAGCCCTCCTTTATTGGTGATTCCTCTACTGCGATTTCTTCCTATACTGTTAATTCTGATGCAAATGACTAGTGCAGGGCATTCGGTTGTAGGTGACTCTGCTGCTCGGCACTAGGCTACAGGTGACTGTGCTACCGCCTCTCATACTACAGATGGTTCTGCTGTAGATTGCTTCTGGATCCCTTCTTCAACTACTTCATTAGTGATGTCATCATCATCATCACCCTCTAGTTATGTGAATTCATCATCACCATCATCATCTTTCTGAATGTTATACTCTTTTGACTGTTGGCCTTGAGAGATAATCATATATCTCTAAGGTTGCTGCCCTGACATGTTTGTCTACCAGCCTTTTTAGTTTAGCCCCCACTTTAGGAGTGCACACAAACTCAGCATGTTATAGTTGTGTCTGTCTGTACCTTTTTGTCTTGAGTGTTTAGTCCTTAACTTCCAGAACTTCACCGAATAAGATGTAAAGTTCAGTTGGTCTCTTCTTCTTGTTAGCTTGTCTTTTTTGAATCTGGACAAGTTGATGGATTTCTTTCTCTGTCATATCATCAACTATTCCAATCTCTGTTTTGAAGCCATTTGGGTTTATCTTTTATCTTGTGATTGGTCCTGAGCTTTCCGAGTCGGAGTGAGGTCGAGAGTTATGACTTATGTGAATTTTGTTGTCTTTGTAGTCTGCAGGTAGTATGTAGGGATTGTTTCTGTGGTAACCTCTGTTGCATCCCTAATTGGTGATACGATTGGGGAGCCCTTCTTTATTGGTGATTGCTCTACTACGATTTCTTCCCATACTGTTGATTCTGCTACAGATGACTCTGCTACTAGAGATTCAGCTGCAAGTGACTCTGCTCCTCGGAACTCGGCTACAGGTGAATCTGCTGCTGTCTCTCATACAACAAATAGTTCTGCTATTAATTGTTTATGGATCCTTTCTTCAGCTACTTCATCAGTGATGTCATGATAACCATGGCCCTCTAACTGTGGGAATTCATCATCATCTTTCTGAAGGTTATACTCTGCCGACTATTGGCCTTGAGAGATAGTCATAAATCTCTAAAGTCGTTGTGCTGACATATTTGTCTATAAGCCTTTTTAGTTTAGCCTCCACTTTAGGAGTATGCAAAAACTCGACATGTTATAGCTGTGCCTGTATGTGCATCCTTGTATTGAGTGTTGAGTCCTTGACTTCCAGAATTCCATAGAATAAGATATAAAGTTCTGTTGGTCTCTTCTTCTTTTTAGCTTCTCTTTTTTGAATTTGGACAAGTTGATAGATTTCTTTCTCTATCATGTCATCAACTACTCCAATATCTGTTTTGGAGTCATTTGGGTTTATCTTGTATCTTGTGGTTGGTCCTGAGCTTTCCGAGTCGGAGTGAAGTCGAGAGTTGTGACTTAGGTGAATTCTGCTGTTTTTGTATTCTGCAGGTAGTATGTAGGGATTGCTTCTATGGTAACCTCTGTTGCATCCCTAATTGGTGATACGATTGGGGAGCCCTTCTTTATTGGTGATTCCTCTACTGCGGTTTCTTCCCATACTGCTGATTCTGCTACAGATGACTCTACTACTCGAGATTCAGCTGCAAGTGACTCTACTGCTCGAAACTCGGCTGCAGGTGACTCTCCTGCTATCTCTCATACAACAGATAGTTCTGCTATTGATTGTTTCTGGATCCCTTCTTCAGCTACTTTATCAGTGATGTGATCATCATCATGGCCCTCTAGCTATGGGAATTCATTATCACCATCATCATCTTTCTGAAGGTTATACTCTGCCGACTGTTGGCCTTCAGAGAAAATCATAAATCTCTAAAGTCGCTGCCTTGACATGTTTGTCTACCAACCTTTCTAGTTTAGCCTCCACTTCAGGAGTGTGCACAAACTCGACATATTATAGCTACCTTCTTGTCTTGAGTGTTGAGTCCTTGACTTCAAAAATTCCACCGAATAAGATGTAAAGTTCAGCTGGTCTCTTTTTCTTGTTAGCTTCTCTTTTGTGAATCTGGACAAGTTGATGGATTTCTTCCTCTGTCATACCATCAACTACTCCATTCTCTATTTTGGAGCCATCTGGGTTTATCTTGTATCTTGTGGTTGGTCCTGAGGGGATGAGTTTTGGCCTTGCAGCCTTGGTTGTCCTTTTGAGTGAAATACTGTGATGTTTGATGAATTTCTGGATCATCTCTTCCTTTTGAGTCTTGCCTAGCATCTCAGTTGTCTTGGCTTTGTGTTCTTGGATCTTTTCTTGTATGGTATGGATCGTCTGCGGAGCTTTGATAATCTTCTCCTTCTCTGGAGACTGTGTGACTTTAGTTATTATTGTTGTGGCCTAAGCCTTTGACACAGTTGTGTGACAATCTTCTTTAATCATGGACAGATCCATTCCAATACTGTAAATTGGAATGATTGCAATTATGAAGGGTTCAGTTGCAACAGACCTGATTGTCATTGTGTTTGTAGTAAAGGTGTCTTGAGATTGCCCAGTGTGCATGGTTCTGTGTTTGGCTTCAATGTCCTCTATCTCTTTTCTTGTATATCCCTGTGAACTAAGCACCTATCTGAGTTGAGCTTATGGTCCTTCCCTTTTCTCTTGATAGCTTATGTAAGCTTCCAATTTGAGATTTTGAAGGTTTTCATCGACACCATCCTTCAGATACTTCAGTGCTACATTGGCATCATGAAGTGCAGTAAGCTCTGGTTCCTTTGGTGGTAAGGTTCTTGAGGATGAGCCCTTAATTGGTGGTCTAGTTTGCTCTTCTGCAGATGCAGACTGTGCTTCCACTTCCATCTTAGTCGGCTCTGTAGTAGGATAATCTGATATTGTTTCCTCGTCTAACGTCTGCAGAATGAGTCTTCTTTTTATCTCCTTTGCCTGCTTCATTTTTGCTAGTTGTGCCTTCCTCATTATCTTCTGCTTGACCTTCTCAGACTTCTTTAGAGGATGGTTTACAGCCTTCGTAACAGTTTGCACTACTGTTGGCTTCTTTGAGAATCCAATAGGCTGCTTGCCTATCATCCTTACGTCAATTTGCTTGGACACAGTCCATGACCTTCCTAATTTGTCGGAAAGCTTCAGTTTTTCTTTTAGGATGATATTGATGACACTTCCGAACAGAGGCTGTTTTACTTCCACAGCTTTTGCCAGTTGATATATGGGCAATTTTGCCCAGTTTAGTTTGTGCTTGGTAAGAATTGCATACATAATCTCCTGCTGGTCAGATGTGATCTGATCTTTGAAGAACTCTAGATAAGATCACCTTTTTCACGATGTCTGCAAGCAACTTGTGCTCTTTAGACATATACTTCTTTATCATTTGGATGCCTTCCTTCTGCCTTTCTTCGCTGAGCATAGCGTACCTTCCATCAGCTACTACAGAAGTTGGGATGCTTCTAGGTCCTTCATTCGAGACCTTGAAGTACTACTCAAAGTCATTTGGACCTATGTTGATTCTAATTTTTGTTGTGGAGGTGTATGTGATGAATTGGTGGTGATCTGCAACCTTCGCCTTCTCGATGAAGTTTAGACCTCTATTAGATCCACAGGTTCAACCTAGAGGGAGGTGAATAGGTTGATTTAAACTTTATCAGTACAATGCAGCGTATTTGTTGGTTTCAACCACTGATGTTCTTTACAGACTACTAAGGTAGTCTACAGGAGAGACTTAAACTCAGTAAGTTTGTCTTTATTTTGTTGTGGTGAGTAATTTCTAATAGTTATAAAAACACACAACAATAAAAACAAGTAAAAAACACATCATTTATACTTGGTTCAGACACTCGTTATCAAGTGATAAATCGAGAGTTTAGTTCAATCTTCCCTTGATGACCAGTTTAGTTAATCAAGAGGCGAGTTCACTATCTTCTTGTTTATGACTTACTAGATAACCCTTTTTACAAGGTAGCTAACTTGTCAAAAGAAGAAGAACCTAAATCCTTGCACAGATCCTTCATTGGACTCTGCTCTTCTGTTATTTAGTGTAGACGAATGAATCCTCTTCCTGTTTTTTCTTAATTCAGCTCACTTGATGAGATTTGAATCTTAGATTATTTTTGCACACTATCTCTCATTCTTCTTGCTCACTGAGTTTCTTTGATCCACTTTTATAGGCTGAGAGAATGAACCCATGATTTGTATACAAGATCTGATGTGACAGATGGTCACATGTGAACCTCAACTGACGTTGATAGCTCACCTTTTTCAGATTCTTGTACTGTCACACTCCGAACCTCAGTCCTCTAACCCAACCTCAAAAACCATCTCCGCTGCACTTCAGTCTACTGCACCTTAGTCTGCACTCAGTACTGTTGAGACCTCGTCTGGGTTCCTCATATATATATTCTACTCTTTCTATTTCTCCATGGTCGATATGGGTAAACCGACTCACAAATATCCTCAACAGTCCCTACTGCAACCTCGTCTGCATCCAGATCTGATGCAATCTATGCATTGCTGTGTTGGCCCTCGTCTGCAAGTTCAGTCTTAGATCCTGAAGTATTTATAGGTCTTTTGTATATATCTCCTACTGCAACCTCATGCAGATGCAAATGATTCTGATGCAAATGACTCTGATGCAAAAGGCGTGTGAATGCGTGTTATTGTCGAAGGGAGACATGGATAGGTTGCACGGCAAAGTTACAAGGTACCTTATCCACTGACGGGATGTGGGTTGTTGATTTATTCGATGATGTAATCATCCCCTTACCCTCACCCTGTCAAAAAAGGGTAAATATGGATCTCACAAGATATTTCATTTGGTGATGCTTGTCAAGAACTTGTGACTACTTTAAGAAATGAAGGACTTAAACTGACGTATATTTATAAGGCGATTAACGTCGGTTTTAACAGTGGCAGAGAGGAGATTACTTCAATGCATGTTTCTTCCATCGTAAGAGTAACAGAATAACAATATAGGAAAGGAGTGTTCCTGCATAATTGAGCATTTTAAGAAAAAGGCTTGTATGGATGGCTTAATTTATTTTTTTGTGGATTTGACAAAAGAGGGCTCTTTTCAGAGTGTATTTTGGGCTGATAGAAGATCAAGAGAATCATATAAGCAGTTTGGGGATGTTGTTGTATTTGATGTGGCATATAGGACCAACAAGTTTAATTTGCCTTTTGCTCCTTTTATTGGTGTTAAACATCATCGTCTGACTGTTTTGTTTGGAGCTGTATTATTAGCAGATGAGATAGAAGGTACATTCGCTTGGGTATTTTTTGAGCAGTTCCTTATGTGCATATTTAATACGGTCAATGTGCAAGGCCATCACGAAGGTGTTTCCATCTTCATGACATCGTTTTCTGTGCATGGCATATTCAAAAGCATGTCCAGGAGCATCTCCTTCCTTTAAGGACAAAATATTATGATTTTGAGGTACTGATCATATATGCACTAATGATTAGTTTTCTTATATTTATATTGTTTTACAGATGCGGATTCTAGAAGGATATAGGTTTCCTTCAAAAAGCAAATAAAACAAAAAGATACAGTTCCATATCAAGATTGCTTAGTGCAATGCTATATATGTGATGATTGTGAAATGTTTTATGTGTACTTCATACTTGTTTATTAGTTTTTCTTATGTTTATCTTGCGGAGTCTAAAATACTAACTTTCCAGATTTACTAACTATCCATTAATATTGCAGGAGGCACAGAAATCATGCGTAAAGAGTCATACAATAGAGCAATTAGAATCCCGCGGGATTGAATTAAAAGAGAAATATCTCATCAACGAAAACATTGTTGAGTTGTGGAGTCTGATTTGTCAGGGACCTCTTGTGCGCTACTTTTGCGGGAGTCCGAGGGCGCGAGCGCCTCGGCGGGGTGAATCGTTTTAAACCCTGTAATTGTAAACCCTAAAATATTATGAGTGAATCGTTTTGCTGGTGCGGCCGTGGATGTAGGTCAGATTCGAGTAAACCACATTAAATCCTTGTGTTCATCATTCTTATTTTTCGCTTTACTTTTTTGCAATTGCGAGTGTGTGAATCTGCGATCCTCAACAGCTGGTATTAGAGCTTAGGGTTATCTCAGACAAGTGGCAGCAATGGCAGAAGACGGCAAAGTGAAGATCGACAAGTTTGATGGGAACGATTTCGGTTTCTGGAAGATACAGATCGAAGATTATCTGTATTAGAAAAAGCTACATCTTCCTCTGGCAAAGAGGAAGCCAGATGCGATGGACCAGGCATAATAGAACTTGATGGATCGGCAAGCTCTCAGAGTTGTCAGATTAACGCTGCCAAAAAACGTTGCGTACAACATAATGAGTGAGAAGACAACGTATGGTTTGATACAGGCCCTATCAAATATGTACGAGAAGCAATCGGCATCGAATAAGGTTTTTCTTGATTTGTTAACTTGTTAATATGAAGATGCGAGAGAGTGCGTGTGTTACAAATCATGTGAATGAGTACAATTCTATACTGTTGAGATTGATGTCAAAACAAGTTGTCTTTGATGATGAAATACAAGCACTGTTGTTGTTATTTTCGTTGCCTGATAGTTGGTCAGGAACGGTCACTGCGGTAGCCAGCACGTCAGGAACTACCAAATTGACGTTCAATGGAATTAGGGATTTGATTCTGAAAGAGGATATTAGTAGGAGGAACTCTGAAGAAACTACAGGTTCTTTATTAAGTACAGATAGCAGGGGCAGAAGGTCTGAGAAAGGGCAGAGTTCAGGACGGGGCAGGTCGAAGTCCAAGAAGCGAGGATAGTCCAAACCTCGCAAGGAAATAACTTGCTGGAATTATGAGAAGAACGGTCATTTTAGAAACCAGTGCACAGCTCCTACGGTTCCGAAGGGAATGAAGCCTGACAACTTAGTAAATGCAGCACAAGTTCCTAGATCATGGATTCTGGTGCTTCATTTCACGCATCTCCTTGGAGGGATGCAATGCAGAATTTTAGAGTAGGAAATTTCGTCAAAGTACGTCTAGTAGATGACGAGGCCCTAGACATCACATGAATGGAAGATATCAACCTCAGAACCTTGGCTGGTATAGTATGGAACTTGAAGGATGTGAGATACATTCGAGGACTCAAGAGAATGTTGATTTCTGTGGGTATGTTGGATGGTCAAGGATATCGGGTCATATTTGGAGACGGCCAGCGGAAAGTGGTGAAGGTAAATTTGGTGATTGCTCGTGGCTAGAAGAAGGGTACTCTATACATGGTAGAGTTACCCGTAAATGAAGTAAACTCAGTTGGTGATGATGCTGGTCAGTGTTCTACTCTATGGCACCAAAAGGCTTGGGCGCATGAGTGAGAAAGGTATGAAGATGCTAGTCTCGAAGGGGAACATTCCAGAATTAAAGGAGGTACAAGTTGGTTTCTGCGAAGCATGTGTGTTTGGGAAGCAAAAGAGAGTCACTTTTGTAAAGTCAGGAAGGACACCCATGGGAGAGAAGCTGGAGCTTGTTCATACAGATGTGTACGGGCCAACATCAATCCCATCATTGGGTGGATTGCGCTACTATGTCACCTTCATAGATGATTCAACTAGAAAGGTATGGGTCTATTTTATGAAGCATAAATCTGAAGTATTTAATACCTATAGAAAGTGGAATGTTGCTGTTAAGAATGAAACTAGACTGAAGATTAAATGTTTAAAGTATGACAATGGTGGTGAATACAGTAGTAGTGAGTTTACTAATTACTATGCTGAGAATGGAATTAGAATGTTGAAAACTATTCCTGAGACATCGTAGCAGAATGGTGTTGTTGAAAGGATGAACATGACCTTAAATGAGAGGGCAAAAAGTACGAGGATTCATGCAGGGTTGCCAAAGACATTTTGGACAAATTCAGTGAGCACAGCAGCATATCTCATTAATCGTGGACTCTCGATTCCCATGGGGTTCAAGATTTCTGAGGAGGAGTGGCAAGGGAAGGAGGTATCTCTCTCTCACTTGAAATTTTTTTACTGTGTTTCTTATGTGCGTGTTAAAGATGCTGACAGGGACAAACTTGATCCAACAGCAAGGAAGTGTACTTTCATTGGCTATGATGCAGATGATATGGGGTATCGTTTCTGGGATGATCAGAATAGAAAGATCATCAGAAGCAGAGATGCCACATTCAATGAAAGTGCGGTGTACAAGGACATGTTTGCAGGTGATGCTGAGGGCATAAAGAAACCACCAGAGAAGGAAAAGGAGAAGACAGAGCTGGAAGATATCACAGATAAATACCTTGTTGGGAGCAGTGGGAGCTCAGGTGACAGAACAGGTGAGGAGACAGTTCCAGCCACACTAGAAGTGAGGGGATTCAGCAGAACCATTAAGCCTCCTCAGAGATACTCTCCATCAGCGAATTACCTGCTGTTGACTGACGATGAAGAGTCTCATATTTATCATGAAGCACTGTAGATGGATGATTTGGCTCATTAGGGGTTAGCCATGCAGGAGGAGATGAACTCCCTTGAGAAGAATCATATTTGGTTCTAGACTACCTTACCTGCAGGAAAGAAGGCTTTGTAGAACAAGTGGGTGTTCAGGGTCAAAGAAGAACATGATGGCAGGAAAAGATACAAAGCAAGGTTAGTGGTGAAGGGTTTTCAGCGAAGAAAGGTATTGACTATAATGAGATATTTGCTCCTGTAGTTAAGATGACTACCATTAGACTTGTTTTGAGTTTTGTTACTGCAGAGGACTTACATTTAGAGCAGCTAGATGTTAAGACAGTGTTCTTGCATGGTGATCTTGATGAGGACATGTACATGGTGCAACAAGAAGGTTAACAGATAGTTGGGAAAGAGAACTTGGTCTGTAAGTTGACCAAGAATCTATATGGTCTAAAGCAAACGTCAAGGCAGTGGTATTTGAAGTTTGACAATTTTATGAGCAGGAGTGGATACAAGAAGTGTGACATGGACCCTTGTTGTTACACGAGACATTTTGGTTCATCCTATATCATATTATTGTTGCATGTCGATGACATGCTAGTTGCAGGTTCTGACAAGATAGAAATCAACAGATTGAAGGAACAGTTGTCCGAGGAGTTTGAGATGAAGGATTTGGGTGCCTCAAAGCAAATTTTGGGCATGAGTATCAGCAGGAACATATCTGAAGGCTCTCTAATATTTTTCCAAGAGAGGTATATTGGGAAAGTGTTAAAAAGGTTCAGCATGTAGGATGCCAAGGCCACATGTATATCTTTAGGGACTCACTTCAATCTCACAAAGAAGCAGTCACCTAAGACGGATGAAGACAAGGCAGCAATGGCTAGAGTCCCTTATGCATCTGCAGTTGCGAGTTTTATGTATGCAATGGTGTGCACGAGACCAGACATTGCTAATGTAGTGGGAGTAATCAACAGGTTCATGTCTAATCCAGGGAGGATGCATTGGGAAGCAGTCAAGTGACTGTTATGCTACTTGAAAGGTACTTCCAAAACATCATTACGTTTCAGCAAGAATAATGATGTTTTTGAAGGTTATTCTGATGCAGATTTGGAACGCTGTTCGGACACAAGGAAGAGTACCACAGGATTTGTTTTCACAATGGGAGGCATAGCAGTTAGTTCGATGTCTCGACTCCAGAAGAGTGTTGCACTTTCAACCACAGAAGGATAGTACATGGGTATTTCAGAAGCAGGGAAGGAAATGATTTGGTTGAAAAATCTTTTTGAGGAGTTGGGCAGGAAGCAACATGACAGTGTTCTGTATAACAACAGTCAGAGTGCCATTTATCTCACGAAGAATCTTGTGTTCCATGCGAAGACAAAGCACATCCAGTTAAGGTATCACTTCATCAGAGGGTTGATAAGTGATGACACTTTGTCACTGAGAAAAATCCCTAGGTCAAAGAATCATGTAGGCATGTTGACCAAGGGAGTTACTACAAAGAAGTTGAAGCTATGCATAGCTTCAACTAGCATTCATGGTTGATTGTTGAGAAGGCACCGCACTAGCTTCGAGGAGCTGTAGTTTTTTGGGTTTGCTAGAGTTATATTGGAGTGCAGTTGACGTGATCAGCCTCCAAATAGGAGATTGTTGAGTTGTGAAGTCTGATTTGTTAGGGACCTCTTGTGCGCTACGCTTGCGTGAGTCCGAGGGCGCGAGCGTCTGGAACAAATTTTGATTTGGACTTCGCTGTTATATGGGCCTCTGGCTCAAGTTGTGGGCTTGACTATATATACGTTGTAATTGTAAACCCTAAAATATTATGAGTGAATCGTTTTGTTGGTGCGGCCGTGGATGTAGGTCAGATTCGACTGAACCACGTTAAATCCCTGTGTTCATCATTCTCATTTTTCATTTTATTTTCTTGCAATTGCGAGTGTGTGCGTCTGCGATCCTCAACAAACAGTTGATTATCAAGGATGTATGATTTGAGGACATATTGGCCGAAAGCTTATTTGAAAGATACATTTTTTTTACGGCATGATCACTAGAAGAAGAAGTGAAATCATTCATATGCCTTTTTTGATGCATATACTAATGCCAACACGATGCTTAATGATTTTGTGAGACAATACGACAAAGCATTGATTTCTCGAAGGACTGAGGAGGGAGATTCAGATTTCATCACTATGAATTCCAGGCTGACGTTGATGACAGATAGTCCAGTTGAGGAAACAGCTGCTGAGTGCTATACGAAAAGCATGTTTGATATATTCATGAAAGAGTGGAAGCCTGCAAATTGTGGATGTAACCTTGAGAAAATTGGCAAGGATGGTAATGTTATTAAGTGCAGGGTAGGTTCTTAGAAGATTGATAAGTCACTATGGAGAACAGTTGCTTATGATCCAATCGGCCCCAAATGTACATGTGCTTGTGGCAAGTTTGAAACTTGCGAGATGTTGTGCAAGCATGCTCTTTGTGGCTGATACCCTTCTGGAACGTTATATTTTGAAGAGGTGGACAATTGATGTGAGATATAGGTTCAGAGAAAATGATGGTTGCCTACAGATGGGAAGTGGGGATATGAACACTGAACACATGAAGTTGTTTGCGCTGCAAAGACGAATCAATCGCTTGATAAAAGGTGCAAGTGATTCTCCTTCGTCGATTGCTAAGATTGTTTCTTTTGTTGATGCATTTGAGGAGGAGGAAGTTAAAAGAACGTCCGCCAATGCACAATACAATAAGGAAGCTGAAATTTGTACTCAAACGGGCTCTAGTGTTGGGTTGTCTCAAATCGAAAATGTGTCTCAAATATCGATACGTGGTCCAACAAACTTACCTTGACGTAGCGGACGGCCAAGAAACGTCTCGAGGATCAAATCCAGTCTAGAAATTGCTACAAAGCCAATCAAACGAAGGGTGTGCTTGTATTGCTGTAATCTAGGTCACTATATGACTGGATGTATAATCCAAGGAATATTTTGTATTTTTAGCATGTCATTTTAAATTTCTATCAGGATAATTAGCCAACCAGCTTAATTATATGCTTTTCACCTAGTAGGCTAAGATAGCTAATGGGGAGTTGAGGCCAAGTGCAAGCACAGTCAAAGATCAATCTGACGACAGGAACGATCTGGATGAGAATGAGAGTTCTTAGATTATATCAAGGTCTAGGTGTTTGGAGCACTTGTTATGGCTGGCGTCGTGGAGTGATAATGCCTTAAGTTTTGTTGTTATTCTGCTGTTTTGACAGAAATAATGTGCTATCTATTGTATTAAGGTTCTTAGATGCTGTTTGAGATACATTTTGTACTTCCTGGTTTGATCTCCTGCTTTGGATCTGAGACAAGAACCATGTGCTGCAAACTGGCTTTGTAGTTCCATGTGTTATGAATTGCTGTAAGTGATGAAATTGATGATCCATTAATGCTGTGGTTCCAAGTTCTCGTTACTAGGATATGTTTCATGTTACATATAACTTCTTTAAACATCTGACGAGTCCCTCAGTTCAAGTCATCGCTGAATAGAGATAGGCATGCTTCATGGTAGAATATGAGGAAAGATCAAAACAAGATGCGCATCAACAAGAAATCTTTTATTTCACAGCATCTCACATGGAGTTCATACATAAGAGAAATTTTTCTAAACATCAAAAACTAATCCATCAATACACAACAGGAAATTCATTGTTTTCAGATAATCGACCAATTCAGCAGGTATGCTAGCAATCTTATAAGCATGGTCTTGATCAGCCTCATATTAGTCTCGTTTCAAGTTCCATGATCATCTTTCATCTTTGATCTTTCCTCATTGTGTCAGAATAATGACCTGAAAGAACTCGAACTTCTCAAAGAATAGTCTCTTTCAGTTGAATAGTCTTTCGCGGAGTGAAAAAGTTGGCATTTTGTTGATCTGTCGGCTAGAAACCTGTCTCGGATTATGACCACTGTGAGCTTCAAACTTTCATCACACGCCTGTCCCACAACAACACAATGGAGCCATCAATTCTAATCCTGTTGAAAAGAGCTCTTTGAAACATTCAATCGAACAAAGCCAAACCATTGAAGAAATTTTTGGGTCGGATTCACTCCTTTGTGGAGGAAGCCTAATGATGGAAGTCCAAATTTAATTATATAAAAGAGACTAATTTTTTATTGGTTGAATTAATTATTGCACCAAAATATATATATCTTGTGTTATAGATATTTGCCCTTGTCGATCTACTTTGGTGCGCAGCCACGGTTGGAAAAGGCGTGAGGTTTTGCTTGCCTTGGTTATCTCAGCAGCTAAGAAGGTTCTTCAGAGTGGATTGCAGCAGAACAGGGAGGAAACTGAATCAGTCCAGCCAAGTCCATCGGCAGAATTATGTGCAGTTTTCTGGTTGCTGCATCTGACTTCCAGCGATCAGATGGAGATTGAAACAGTGTTAGATTGTCGTGAAATTTGATCAGCCTGTTCATAATTCATCAATTGTCCAATCTTTTGAAAGTGAATTGGCTTAGTTATCGCAATCCGAAGTTGGCTATAGATTTTCCGACGTTTTTGGGTTTTCGCACTTGTTTGGTAGATTGTTGTTGCGGGTATTAATTGCAATCACAATTACCTCTAATACTATCTAGAGAGGATTTCAAGTGGATTTCAGTCTCTTGGTTTTTTACTCCATACATCGAGGAGGGATTTTTCACGTAAAAATCGTGTCTTTGTATCTATCTTATTTTACTTAATTGCTAGCCTTTGCAACTCTTTACCAGAGGGGTGACCATCTATATGCATGAGACACGAGTTCAAGCACATACTTCCTTATCCTTCCGATGAAAACCCAGCATATAAAGAAGAGTTGAGCTTTCATGGGGTCTGAGATAGATGTCAATGGTCAGAGAAAACGATATCAAAAGGGTCAATGAAAAACATCTTTGCGCACGAATTCTAGCCAAAGGTTAGCATCCATCATTCCCTTTTATTGAATCAACTTGTTCACAGGTACATGCTTTTTTGAACAGAGATCCATGCGAGTTGTTTCCTGACACGCAATTTCGGAATCAAGCTTTTGCTCCTGGCCTAGCAAGTTACCTGCTGGAAAGTATGTTGGGTTCCACAATATTAATAGCTGCCTTGATCGTCTATTGATATCCTGGACTTAACTTTTATCTTCTCGTCTAGATTTCCATGTATCGTCACCTAATTACCTTGATATTGATATCCTAGAGCAAATCATGTTATCTTGCAGAGCATATTTCAACAAAATGTGGAGCATGAAGATGTTAGTCATCATGTTGACGGTATCTCATGAGCAGCCACGACATGTAACAGAGACCGTGTTTTGGGCATTGAAGATATTGATTCTCTCGGCCTAATTGTGGAAGTAGACTCATGTGTAGAGATCGATCTTCTATAATTTTGTCATCATCCAATTGTTTTCGAATGGATTCAGTCAAGGGTGTAAAATATTAAAAAAAAGAATCAATTAAAAAATATCCACGAATTAGGAATTTTGAAGACGAGAACATTATCGGAAGAGAGGGGGTCACCCCCATCCCACATGGTAAACGACTCAGCCAAACTCCTCCAATAACGGGAGAGGAGTGCCGAGCTTCTTTGGGATTTACTTTTAAAAACATTATCAGAGGAGTATTTGAATGTCATGAAGAAGCATATGATTTTTATAATAGATACACATTCTCCCAAGGATTCGGGCCTCGTGTTCACAATCAACGTAAGATTAGAGGGACGAATGAGATATTCAGGAGGAATTTTGTTTGCTGCAAACAAGGTCTTAAGGCTAGTGGTGGAGAGAAGACGAAACGACAGAGAGATACAAGGACCGGATGTGAAACAATGGTACGGATTACAAGGATTAAAGGCGAAGAAAAGTGGATTGTTGATAAGTTCAACGATGTGCACAACCATCCGCTCATTAGTACACCGTCCAAGGTGCTGAAGCATAGATCTCATAGGAAATTTCATTGTACTGATTCATGTAAGAAGCTTGTTGCTACACTTTGTGAGACCGAATTAGGACCATATCAAATCAGGCGGTAAATGCTATTACTGGAAGCCATGAAGTTGATATCACCACAAAGCAATGTGGTCAGATCATGAGAAGCCAAAGAAGAAAGAACATTGGTAAAGAATGTTATTTTATTATCAAGTATTTTGAGAAAAAAGCAGATTCGGATGACACCTATTATTTTGCCATGGACCTAGGAGAGGATGGAGCTCTCAGATCAGTATTTTGGGCGGATGGTAGATCAAGATCATCATATATACAATTTGTTGGCATGGTTGTATTTGACTTGACTTATAAGACTAATAGATTGAGCATACCATTTGCTCCATTTATTGAGGTGAATCATCATAGACAATCGATATTATTTGGTGGAGCATTATTAGAAGATGAAACAGAAGATACTTTTGTCTGGCTATTTGAGCATTTCACCTTGTGTATGAATGATCGGAAACCTGCAACAATCATTACCGATCAAGATTTGGCAAAGGGTAACACATCATCGATATCGTGTGTTGCATATTCAAAAACACGAGCTGATCAATCTTGCTCCACTACAAGCGAAATACAGTGATTTTCAGCAGAATTATCGGAAGTGGATGAATAGTCAGACTATAGAGGAATTCGAAGCAGGATGGCAGTCTATGACCAAAAGGTATGGTCTTGCCTCAAACAGTTGGATGAGCAAGCTGTACAACCTTCGACAACATTCGGTAAAATGCTATTTGAGAGAAACTTTCTTTGCTGGCATGACTATTAGTGGACGGAGTGAAAGCATTAATGCTTATTTTGACGGATACGTTCATTCGCATACCATTTTAAATGAATTTGTCGTACAGTACGACAAGGCATTAGCAGCAAGAAGAGCCGCCGAAGATGATGAAGATTTCAAGACTTTGAATACAAGGCAAATATTAGTTACTAATCATGACATTGAAAAGGTAGCACGAGAGCGTTTCACGTGTAAAATGTTCGATTTTTTCCAGAAACAATGGATTGAATCGATAGGTTATACTCATAAAACACTCACTAAGAACGACAAGACCATTGTCTACAAAGTGGGACCGAGAGAGGTTGAAGAGTACAACTGGAGAACTGTAACATATCGGCAACCTGCAGGTATAGTTTTTGATCTTTTGTTTGCTTAATTTTTTGATTGATGAAACAGTCATATATGTTCTTAGCTTTCACTCCAGTATCAGCTTTTTTAGTTTTCAAAATCAGGAGCTTTCATGTGTATAAGTTACAATCGACTTGACAAACCAACTACATGGTGTTACTTCACTGTATTATTTGAGGTTAACAAAGTGTGCTTTTTATTGTCATCGTATAAGTTATATCGTGCTTATTTGTCAGGTTCTTTGATCACATACTCCAGCGGCAAATTTGAGACATTTAGTATATTATGCAAACAAATCTTGTATATCACGAGGGAAAAGGCTTTTTCAACACATCCCGATTGGAGTATTTTGTCTAGATGGACAATTGATGTAAGGTATAGAGCTGATCCAAATGGACTTGGAAAGGAAGTAGTGAATGAAGAAAAGCATGCATTATTATGGTCAATCACAACTACTTTTGAAAGGGCCGTGAAGGGAGAAAAACAATCAACTTTGAACATGAAGAGACTTCAAGATATTCTAGATGACTTTCTTGAAGAACTGGAGATGGGCGCGTGCCCAGAAGTAGCTGAAGCGAGTGCACGACCAATACCAGGAGATGAGCATGTTAACTCTTGCGTGACCATGTCTCTGTTAGAGCCCATTTCGCAAGTACTAAAGGTCGTCCAAAGGTGGCTAAGAGGATAAAATCTGGTTTAGAAGAGACCCTTGTCAACAGCAATCCAAGAACATGTAAATATTGCAACGGAAAAGGACATTACATTACGGGATGTCCGAAAAGAAAGGTACATTAAGCGCTCTCATATTTCAGTCTAACCTTTTATGTTTTAGAACATTGTCCAAGCGAAACGATCATATAAATGGCTTTTTTGTTGGTGTCATTCTAATGTAGGCCGATGAAGCTGCAACAGAGAAATAGATCTTGAAGCCTTTGCTATTATTTGTTGAGTGTCGATCATTTGTGAATGTGCTGATCGTTCGTACTATTTGCTGAGTGGAGGTTCAACATAATTGGAATCTTGTTTATTGACATTGTTTAAAGTTTGGCTTACTGTATTCAGGGTACACGTTATTCCCTGATGCAGGTATTTGGTACTCTGAGTTTCAAGTAGTGTTATTTTGTGAGATTTTACTTGCCTATGATATAACTTTAATTAGTTTCAAAAGTTGTAACTACTTCCTGGTGTAGGCATTTGGTACACTGAGTTTTCATGTGTTACCACCAATCTGGATGATTGTCAATCTTTACTAATCTTATGACTGTTAATTGTGCCTCTATTATCATTCTTGAGAATGATCATCCAAGTTCTCCACCAATTGAAGCACTTTCTTCTGTTTTAGTTGAAAGATGATATGGATGGAACTCCTCTGTACGAATGGACTGATTCGAAGTGGAGCATGTCTATCTCGATGCATAATTTGAAATGGGGCATTTTGGATTACACTGCCTTTTTTATCCCCCGAAGATGTGCTTCTTACAAGGCGAGAGCGCCATAAGATGTTCGAAATAGATACTGTTCCTCCAGAGAACAATTGGGAACTAAGATGTATATTGATGTTTGTAAGACATCTCACACCATGGAAACAGAACTCAGATACAAGTCGATGGCTTTATCATACAATCGAAAACTGTATATTCTGATTTAAAACAAGCTGAATCACGTATAGGAAAGGTAAGCATATAAGCAGATGCTAGCCGGTGCTTTCAGAAATTACAGCATCCGAGAAACTATTGATTCTTGCACACAATGATATTGGGATCGCGTGCAAGGGCCCTAAGATACAAAGTATGAATAATCTCACAATTAATCAACATAAACTTATAATACAGAAGCAGGGGCCCTAAGATGATGCTCGAGTGTGGGCCATGTCCGAGCCCTAGCAGCAGTTGGGGCTCGCACATGACCCACCATGGAAACCTGAAGCGCCTCCTCCTCATACGCCTTCCTCAGCATATCCTCCATCTTCTCTCTTTTCTTCACCCTTGCCACCATTGCTACCACCAGCAACCCCAATAGTCCTGCCCCTAGCACCGCCCCGATCACACTCCCTACCGCCACTTTCCACCCCTTCTCCCTCTTCATCTCCACCTGCACTGCTGGCACCTCGACTTCCACCACGAGCCCATAATGCCCTCCCTTTCTCACCCCGCACACGTACTCCCCTACCATACCTACATATACGGTAAGAAACACGTATCATTAGAACACAAACATTATATAAAAACCTGTTATGTTTTTCGTATAATATATCCATCCAAAGAATATTTGTCCTTTTTTGCTGTATTGTACTAACTATTCATACCTACCAACTCCACCCTTCCCACACTGCCATTGCTAGCATCATTCTCGAATGTAGCACAATACGGCTGCTGAGATTTCTTCCAGTTGGTGGAATTCACCTTCACAATACCTGTAAAATCGATCTTGATGGGGTTCTCGGCTCCTGACATGATCTTTACCTCAAACGGATTACTTTTGTGATCAATGTCGTCGCCGGCATTGTACGCCAGGAGTCCCAGGATAGGAGTTATCAGCACGTACCCATTGAAGTTGAAAGTATGATAGTACAAGCTGGAATAACTCTGACCAAGATTCTCTGTGATCACCACAAGTCTTTCCACACATGGATGGATGGTTATTCCAATGGGTACTCTGAACTGGTTGATCAGTGCACCGTATCGGCTTAGGCTGCCGCAACGGAACCTGGTTATGGTGACGGCAATGTCGGATAAGTCCGATGGGAGGGAGACGGGGTAAGGGACTCCGGTTTTAGAGGTGTTGGGGGAGTGTTTGATAGTGTAGTCTCTGATGAAGATGTCGAGTAGGCGCGGTTGTTGGGTGGGGTGTTGTGGTGCTGCTGTTGAGGGTGAGAGTGGTGGTGATGGGAGGAAGAGAAGGAAGAGAATAAGGGAGAAAAGGGTTGCCATGAGGTGAGAATGAGTGGAGTTGAAGGGTTCTTCGAGTTTGTCATGGTTTTAATTGTTGATATACAAGTTAGCTGGCTAGGAATGTAAAAGGCAAAGACGACAACTATGGTAATCATATATGCACATCTAACATAGGTCTAGTGATATATGAAGGGTGAGATACATGCAATCTTATCCTTGTAAACAGATAGATTATTTATTGATTTCCTTACGAAAATATTAAACCACTGCCCACGTGATTGCTTATTACTAACCCTGCATTTAAAAAAAAAAAGAAAAAAAGCCTGCATTTCTTCACAGTACTTTCTAAGGATATATTAGTGGAAAGAAGAAAGGGGAAGCTAGCAATGGTATGTCACTTGGGATGATGATGATGAGTAGGAGGAGGAGGAAGTTTTGAGGTGAACAAAAAGGGTGTTGGCTTTGAAAGTGTGGGGGAGTAAATGATGAGAGGCAAAGCGTGTTGTCTCATGAATTTTTTGAAGCAAATGATGCTCCACTTTGAGTCAGGGAAGTTGTCTGATCATAGTTGTGGTTATTCCTGGAGGTAGAATGGACATTGTCTCGACTCTCAACATTTTAGTAGGGTGAGAAGATGGCTTTTTGTGTCAATGACAATGCTACTGATTTCTTGTGGACAAATTGTTGGACATGGTTGCTGAACATACTGGAAGTTATGCTCAATATTACAATTTACACTCCAGTTAAGAAATAATAATGTTGTGCTAAATGTAATAATATGTTAATTAGATAGTGTCATAATTATTTGTTACTTTATATCTTCTAATCTTGTAAATACCTTACCAACACAAACATCCAAACCTTACTTCTAAATTACATGAGTCTCCATGTAACCATCACACAAGCGACACATGTTAAGGATATCATACCTATGTAAATATTTTAACAATTTAGGATATTAAGTTAAGAATGATATTCATAAATAATTATTTATTTTTAATTATTAATGTTACATATATAATATTATATAAGGTTTTGGTTGCTACGGATATTTAACTAAAGATTTATTATCTTATAATATTTTTTGATATTAACCGGTCTAGATCTTTTATGTATATTATATATATAAGATAACAATCTATTTATTCTACATATTAATATTCAAGATATTATACTTTAAGTAACATATTGCATGTCACCCAACGTCACAGACTCAACAATCTTAAAACAGCACAGACTTGTTGCTTCACTTCCGTCTCACGTTATCGATCAATCTCGACGCCATGCTCGTAACTCTGGGATCGAAATCCCAGGCTGAAATTGACTGTGTTCGAGTCTTTGTTCCTTGACAACAATCGAACCTTGCGGTCAATTACTCGTAGCCGAGTGATTGTCATCAAGCATCGGTTTTTGTCTCAAGGCCGAATAATCAGTTTCAAAGCAAGTTGGGAATTGAAGTGGAAAGCAGACTTTCTTGTAAAGAAGAAAATAAAAAGAGAAGGAATAGTGCGGACCCACCAAAGCTTGAATCGTGAGTTTGGTTTCTCCATCTTTACTTATCTAAAGGTTCAATCTTGCGCAACATATCAGGTGAACTCTTTCTTTATTATTTTCATCGATATATTTATTATTATGACATCAATCGGTGAATCTTTTTTCTCGATATCTATCTTGTAAGATTTTAATGGTTTTCATTTCTATGCATGGAGAAGGAAAGTCAAGTGTGGTATGTAACCTGATAATATTTATTATATCGAACTCTAAAATTGATTTATGCGAGGACCAATAGGAATTATGTCAAAGATATTATCGTTCCTATATTCTCAACAGTCTATTTGTAGTACTAGTCGAGACATACTCAAATCTTCCTACTGCTAAGGAAACCTATGACAGATAATTGCACAGTTCCAAAGAGAAAAAAAAAAATCTAAAGGTCATATCATAGATAAATTTTTGGGCCTTACTTTTGAAGAAGATAAAATCATCATCTCTCAAGTCAATCAATTAGCTATCATAAGAGCTAAATTGAGTGTGAAGAATATTCCTTTACATGATAATTTTCTAGTTGGCGTCATTCAGTTCAAGGTGCCATCTCCATGGACTGCATTTAGAATATAGATGTATAGACGACAAACCTTACGTGTACTAGATGAGCTTAAACGCTTTATATGTAATGAAGAAGAGCAGAAACACAAGGACAAAAACAAGTCGACATTAAATATCAATGTTGCGATTGCTCCTAAGAAATCCTATGCACCTAATAGTTTCAAGCACTCACTAAGAAGAGATGACGAACGCAATCGTTTGGAGTTAAACAAAAATAAAATCAGAGAAAATAAATACCAGAACTGTGACAAATGGGGTCATCCGAAGAAAGAATGTAAGCTTTTAATCAAAACCAACGATATAAGAAAAGACTTCAACATGTTTGTTGACAAAATCGAGCCTAAGCACTTCACTATAATGGTTACAAGAATAAGTGCCAATAACTCTTCTAATTGTTGGTTTTATTCTGGTGCTACATGTCACGTGTATAAGAACAAAGAAACACTCAAGGATGTCAATAATAGCATCGCAATTGCTAATGGAGTTACAGATGGAACCACACAAGTTGGAACAACTTAGTTGAATTTATCTTCGGGTAATATTCTTACTCTGAAAGATTGCAAACTAGTTTTTATTTTTAAAATAATTTAATATCTCATGGTAATAACATAACTCTTATTATTAAAAATATGATAGTATTTATCCAATTAAAATTGCTTGATAATCTAGAAAATATCTTTCAATTAAAAGGCGTCATAATCGTGACGAGCATCGTCACAATTGTGACCAACGTAGAATTTCTTTATGGTTTGTTTTTAGTTTCTATAACGATCGTGATGATGTATGTAACGATGGTGAAACCTTGTATAATCATCAAAACAGCTCCAAATCGATCTGAAATGATCACGAACGTCTTCATATGTATTAAACGCATCTTCATAACTCAAAACATCGTCATAACTTCATTGATTCGTTTCCAAACATCTTCAAAATCTCTACAAACACTTCAAACCAATAGCTTCATTTCGATGGAATGCTACAATCTTTCTTCACATGGCTATATCTGCATAAAAACTATATAAAGAACAGTACAACCGTCCAAAACATAAAACTTAGTGAAAACATAAAGAAACATGACTCTAAACACAATAAACAAACGACATTAGAAAACTATAAGTATATTTATGCTTATCACAAACTCAGCCTGTGGAAGAGTCAAATCCCACTGCTTAGGTCGATCACCAGGTAAGTTGTGGAATAAGTTGCCAAACTTCTATTCACCACTTTCGTCTTGTCGTCCTTCTGTGGATGATAAGATGAACTAAACAGCTTGCTCCCTAACAATCGCTAAAGAGTACACCAAAAATGACTCACAAATTTGACATCTCTGTTATATGTAATGGTCTTTGAAACCCCATGTAGCTTAACAACATCTTCGAAGAACAGGCGTGCTACCTGAGACACATTAAATGTCTTGTAAGGAGCACATAAACGAGTCATGTTCGAAAATTTATTAACAACAACCATGATCGAATCCTTGTTCCACTGCATGCATGCCAGCCCAACACGAAATCAATACTGACATCTTCCCATGGTGCTATTGGCATAGGTAATGGCGTATACAATCTAGTATTGCTCGCTTTCATCTTAGCTACATGAAAAGTTCTGCACCTACCCACAAAACGCGTCATCATGCGAGTTTGACAGGATACCTTCTCATAACGAACATTGCGACACATAGAGTCGAGTGCCCTTAAACGGAAACTCATCCACCTGCAGGAAGTCCTTAAAAGGACTAGACTGACTACTCTTCCAATGCTGTTCAAGTTATACATCATGCTCATATAGCGGTCAGAAAGATTCAAAACCAAGTACCCATACCAGCATAGAAGACAGGAAAGACCGTTTTCGGCTAATCGTGTCAGCCAACTTGTTCAAAGAACCTGTCTTATGCCTCACCACAAAGCTAAATGACTGCAGGAATTCCACCCATTTTGTGTGTCTCGTATTCAGTTTAAACTGCCCATTGATATAGTTCAAAGCTTCATGATCTGAATACTGGACGAACTTCTTCAAAATAAGGTAATGCCGCCAATACTCCAAACTCCATACTATCATATAGAACTACTTGTCGTAGATGGAATACTTCTTCCTAGCTTCATTCTATTTCTCACTGAAGAAAACAATTGGCCTGCTTTTCTTATTCAGGACTCCACCAATGCCAACTCCAGAAGTGTCACAGTGCACCACGAGCACATATTCAAAATCTGGAAGTATCAAAACAGGTGCTTCTGTCACCTTCTGCTTTAGCAACTGAAAGACAATCTCCACAACCGGAGTCCACTGAAATGGGCTCTCCTTCAAACAATCTGTCAGAGGGGTGATGATAAAAGTGAAATCCCTAATGAATCTCCAATAGAACGAGGCTAGACCATGAAAGCTCGAACCTCACGGAAACTATCCGGAGTCTCCCAACTGAACATAGCATCTATCTTGGCCAAATCCATCTAAATTTCATCCTTGGACATCACATATCCCAGAAATATCACACCATGACTCAAGAAATGACACTTCTTGACATTAGCGTACACTTTCAGCTCCCTCAGCATATCAAAAACCTATGTCAAATATTGCAAATGCTAATCATAGAAAATGAATAAACCAGGATATCATAGAATTAAACAACGACAAACTGACCAGTAAAAGGACGAAAAACGATGTTCATTGACCTCATACACGTGTTCGGTGCATTGGATAATCCTAATTGCATGACCATCCACACAGATACGCGGTCTCTGATCTTGAAAGTAGTCTTCCACTTATCTCCCGGCCTCACACGAATCTGGTAACCGCCTCACAAATCAATCATCGAAAACACTGCAACACCATGCAACTTATCTATAAAGTCATCAAATCGCGGTATCGGGGGATCTATACTTAATGGTAATCCTATTCACTGCTCGGCTATCGATGCACATACACCACGAACCATCTTTCTTTGGCACCAATAGAGCAGGAACAACATGAGGGCTCATAGCCTCCCTAATAATGTCCTTTTTCCAATAACTCTTTAACCTGCCTCTGCAACTTCTTATGCTCCTTTGGACTCATTCGATATGCTGGTCAATTAGGGATACTCACACCAAGAATGAAATCTATGTATTTATAGATATCCCTCGTAGGCACTAACTCACCTGGCAGCTCTTCTGGAACAACAACCTCACACTCGTGCAATAGAGACAATATTTTTGAAGTAAATTGGAAAATTATTTTCTAGACACCAAGCGCTCTTTTTCTAATTGATCAGTCACTCTGTTTTATTTAAACAGGTCTTCTTTGTAATTTAAAATAACAGTTATGACACACTTACAGACATATTTTCAACATAAAAACATTTTGGAAACAATCACGATTAACATTGTGCCACAAAGAAAATATCTCTCAAATTTGAATACAAGACATTGTATCATACAAGAGCACATGGGCATTTTAGTTTGGTTTGGTATATCATTCTTGAGATAAATCAAATTTTTTTATTAAAGTCGACACTATCTTGGCCATATAACGGTGGATTTCTTCCAACGTTGATGAGTTGTGATCAATTCAATCTAATGGCATACTTGGACACCATAGTAAGGTTTTCTTAAGATGGCGCATTCCTGTTGATGATTACTTTCTTGTCTCGAGTCTGTTGTGTGCCGACTTCTCTCATGATCTCATTGAGAAATCCTTGAACATAATCCACCTACATGTTTAACGACATAAATTATAACATTTTTATGCTTGAATGAAATTATTAATATAATATGTAAGAAACAAAATTTAAATGATTGTGGAATCTTACAAGTAACTTGGCATCCTTTGCATACGTCACTTTTTTTCTTTTGGAATTGTGATGTATCCACTTTTTTCTTGCTGTTGAACCCTTAGGTGAACCTCCTGTGGTGTTAATTGGGAATAGGTGTCACCGACATGTTCTTCTCGCAAACATATGTTCTTTTATTCATTTGTCAATAATTTCTTTTGGTTTTGAAATCATTTGCTGCATTATATGTAAAAAAAGAGATGAGATTCCAGAATTGAAATGTATAAGAAATAAAACATACGTAGAGTTTTTCACACTTACCCAAAAGTCTGTAGTGTACATAACTACTTGATCTTTGCATTTTCCTCTTGTAGCATCAAGTCACATATGCATTGATAGCGGAATTAGATAAAACATCATCATTAGCCACTCGCTTTATGTTGTCCATATCGGCATATGTAGGACCTTTGACCGAATCTCTCGTAACAATGATCAAGTGCCTATAATGTAACAATGATTAAAGTATTGCATCAACTAGGAAATCATTTATGTCATTATGAAAGATATATGATGTCTAACATTGTCGCTCTGTTTTGCTGAAATAGGGCTTCATTTTTTTTTAACAAAGGCTCGTTTATGTTACATAATGTGCTCTATTTTGATTGTCAAAGAGGCGTTCTATTTAACATACAACAGTCACTCTGTTACATTTCCTTGTAATAAACATTATTAATTTAATTATATTTTCTTTGTTATGACATCAGAGACAAATAGATAATGAAAATTAAACAATAAATGAATAATAATGTAAATCGCAATTAGATTGCTTACATGTTGGGCAGGCTAGATGCCATTTTATTCCATTTATCTTGTACGTTGTCCGACAAGTAGGATAAAACGTCCAGAGAAGTCTTGGTCTTTTTAGATGAACCATAAGGGTAATTACTCAATCTTTTTGCTGGCCGTTTTCCTTTATCTTTGAGCACGATTACCATGGACGATGGCTTACGCCCTGTCTTTTTCTTCAGCTTCATCTTATTGGTTTCATTCTGGTTGACTTCTTCTTCATCCGACTTTAGTATTTCATCATTGTCACTGACGTATAAAATGTCATCTTGATTTGTTTCCTCTTTTTTTATTTCATTTGCTATCGAAGTGCTGTCGAACAGTGCCTTATAGTCCTCAGTTATCTTCTTTTCTATTTTGAGCTTCTATGACAGCTTAATCTTCTCTTAATCCTTGGAACGAATGAGTCCGCGTAATCTTTCTCGCTTAGTTGAAGCCTTCAATATCAAATCTATGTTGTTTTTAGCTCGCGTCTCAATGTCTCCTTTGTTTATGTCTCTTTATCAAGCAATATTTTTGTTCTCTCAACTTCTTCCTTCATTTCAAGAATTTGTTTTCTTAACGCCTCATTCAATGTTGCATCAGTCGTTGAAGTATTTTGAATCATTGGTTTCGGTTCAATCGTTGACAGGCTAAGAGTTTCAACTTCTGATCTTGCCGCGGTCAATTTAACTTCTAATGAGACTATCTAGAAAAAAATACAACGATTTTATAAATGATTAACTTAGCAAAAAACATAATAACATGAAACACAGCGTCAGTAATAATTAAACAGGGCGCCTTGATTAATTGAACATTGTTTACCTTTTCATCAGCTACATTCAACTCATGTGTTGTTTTTTTATTCTTTTCTTCTAATGAATGTACCTAAGACAAATACAAAGCATGTTAGATGTGTTAAACAAACCTGAACAAAACAGAATGCCAGTTCATTACAAACAAAACGTTAGAAAAAAAAAAAAGCATTTCACCTTTTCTTCAGCCAAATTTATCCCTTGTGTTGTTCTTTTTCTTTTCTCGTTCTCAATTTCTATCAGTTTATTTGCATATTCAACTTAACAAGGAAAATAAAAAAGTTCATATCTTTTATGCAAGCAATTTATCTGTTCCTCAAGCAAATAAATTTGTTTTGTGGCTTCCATACATTTCTTCTTCAATGAAATAATTTCCATTCTAGCTTCTTGTAGTTGTTTCCTCAACATTGTTATTTTTCTTGGATTAATATGCTTTGTCAATAGATCAGATGATCAAATATCGTTTTCAATGTTTTGATTGGTTCGACTCCTTTCAGTGGATTGATTGGAACTTAAACCATCCCTTCTTGCTCTAAACTCATAATCTTGGGCATTTGGTCCTTGAGTTTGAGTTTCTTGCCTGGAATCTTCATGTTCATCTTCATGCCATTCCATGGTAGCAACTCCCAATCCTTTCATGTCCCGTTGGGCTCAATGGATCCTATATAAACTATTATTTTGAAATCGTAAATGTTAGTTTATATTACTCGATATCAAATGATAACACTAGAATAAATCCCAATTTTTAATACCTTTTCATCTTCAAAGTTAGACGCGACGGTATTTGTCTTTAGGTAGATCTTTTGGATTCCACCTTGCACACCTCATAACTATTTCATCCTTGTTTTCTTCAAGTGGATCTACCACATTCCTTTTCTCCATAAACTAATATTGTCATTTTAAAAATATCAAATACATTGAGAACAAGGTTTATCAAATAATAGAGCGTCTATAATAATATAAACTAAAAGCATGTTATCAATTTGCCAATATCTATAAAATAGAGCGCCTTCTTTACTTAAACAAAGCACTATGAGTTATGTTTGGTTATGAACCATAAACAGAGCACATATTGGAAAACAAACAATGTGACATTATAAAATTACTAACATATATCACAAAGGCACTATCATTTGAAAAAAATTATATTGAGAACATGGTTTAATAATAGAGAGCCTATAATAATATAAACGAGCACTTGTTATCACTTTGTCAATATCTATAAAACTGAGCACCTTCTTTACCAAAACAGATCGCCATGAGTTATTTTTGGTCATGAACCATAAACAAAGCATATATTGGAAAACAAACACTATGACATTATAAAATTGCTTATAGGTATCACCATACTATGACATATCCTGTGATCTTTTCTGGAATCGAAATGTTCTCTTCGAGCGACTTTGTCAATTTTTGAAAAAAGTGTGATGTCCAGTTGTAATAACACATTTGATTCATATTTGCTACAAAGTTGTAGTAACCCCAATTCAGAGACAGCTTCGACGTGGTTATGAATAGCGTATTCAGAATGTATAGCATGAGAAGTCTGGTTGTTTCCTCACAATCGTACACTTTAGTCCCTCTCGATGCTGCTATGTGTGTATCTTTAATCTTCTCAATTGTCAACTCCCTGTCCTTTTTCTCTCCTTGGTTTAGAATTGGAAACCTTCATTGCAAGAATTCGGAATGTTGTACTACGTCTAGTAGTCCTTTATTATCTTTGTTCTTTTCGCCAAACTCTACCAAAAATCAGTTTCATGTCCATCTCGTCTAGGCAGAATTCATTACCTCCAAATGTGAATCTTAACTCGCCTTTGTTGTATTTTGATATGATCTATCTAACGCACATGTTGCTTTTTTAATGCTTTTTTGTTGTCAACTTTTCATCTAGGATGGCCTTGAACGAATGCCAGAAAGAGGTCGTTTGCAACTTTGTAATGTGTTTCTCTAACAATGTGATCTCACTTTTAATAATAAGTTTCACAACTGACCCTAAATTGCTTCTATATTGCCACACCATTTGAATTAATACAACATATGTGTGAATATAAAGTTAGTGAATATACAATTCAGTAAAAAAAAGGTGCTTATGAGTTCATAAACAATGATAAATAGGATTAATTTTAGCAATCAATCTAAACAGAGCGTCTTTGTTTTAAAAATGGAGTGCATATTGCCCATTGATGTCATTTACAATAAGTATATAAAAATAGAGCGCATGTTGTCTATTTTTTTCAATTCCAATATGAAATAAAAGCATAGCAGCTTTTACTTTGGAATAACTGTGCATCTTAATTTTTAGACAAACAGAGCACCTATGTATTATCCAAACAGAGCGTCTTTTTTTATGGAAAACAGAGCGCCTACATTACAAATATTTCCTTATATTATACATAGAATGCAATAATAGTGGACTTCCACTATACAATTTAGAATAACTAAAACCAAAAATCAATTTATGAATTATGGTTAAGCCCAAATAAGAAAATCGAAGTAATTTTTTGTCCTTTCATTTCATGCAAACACAAACACTCATCAATTTTAAGAATAATTATCTATTTGGTTTCAAATTTCGGTTCATAATTCGTTTTCTAACCCTAATGTCACCTTCAATCCAAAATTATAATATGAGCACGTATTGACGAATAGAAGATGATTCCTTCTTTGTTGGTTTGAATCGAATTGGGTGAAAGTGGTTTTTTTTTTTTTTTTTGATTTTGGATGAATGAATTCAGAGCGACGGGGGGAGGGTTTGGATGAGGAAGGTGATGCGCGACACCTTTTTTTGATTTTTATTTTAAAATCAATTGACAATGAGAAAAGTAGCCTACCATTTATAAATGCACTTATATTCTTTGCATCATAACCGATGTGGATTTCTATTCTCAAAGCGTCCCCTCGTACAAATGCCTCTTTAGGACTTCCCGTACGGATGTATATTTCGGTGGCACGAGTGTTGGGCCTTTACCCGATTTAGGTTTCTATTGTCAACACTCAGAGCTGCCCCCGTCCATTATCTTGGTACACATCTTTTTAATTCTAGTACACATAGTGTAGAAAATGTAAGTACCTTTTCATTACACCTTTTCATCGTCATCACTCGATACAAAGACATTTAGCGCTCATCGAACGACCAAGAATTCACCAGAATCTGCATACACGATGTCCATATCTTCATCGCTCTGTCCAGCCTATTCCTCCTCCACATTATTTTTCCCACCTGATTCATCAAGGGTCGGATTTTCCTTCATCTTCACAAATGTCACGATTTGTCTGTTAGGGCAATCAGCTACAAAATGCCCAAGACCTTGACACTTGAAACAACATTTTGTTGTGGCTCCTCCCTTGCTAGAATCACTCTAAACCTGTTTGCATGCTACTTTCCCTTCGAAATTCGTAATTGAAATATATGATGATGTACCTCCTACTGTTGTCACGGCTTTCTCGCTAAAAGCCTTACTTGTCGAACTGCTCGGATACCTCGAACTATTACCTCACCAAGAACTAATCATCCATTTGTAAAGAAACAACGGTTTAGGGAAGGTAAAGAAAAAATTTCTAGCTGGGAGAAGATGAAGAAACTGTTGAGGAAGAAGTTCTTACCTGCTTATCATCAATAAGAGGCGTTCCTTAAGTATCATGTCGTAAGTCAAGGAGACAAATCTGTCAAAGATTATATGAGGGAGTTTGATCGGTTACGTATTTGATGTGATGTCGATAAAAAGATGATAAAACCATCGATCGCTATTTAGATGGGCTCAGATCAGAGATCGCTGATGTTGTCCATCTACAACAATATTGGTCATGTGATGATGTTTACAGATTGGTGTTGAAAGTAAATAAAAGACTCTCTTGACAGTATGTAACCAATCGATAAACTCATCGAAATGAGCGTTACCTTCATACTTTGGGATCTCAACTTTCATGACGAGACTTTGCATTGCTCCTTGTTTTGTCATTCGTGTGGCCTACTAACCACCATGGTTAGGGTATGGAAAGGGATTAACATGTTGGATCTAATCTTGATATAGAAAACACGCGTGTACAGTATACACGCGTGTACAGTAATGCCGATCACATTACCGACCACTGTTCCTTCACCGGCCACTATTAGGTTACGCTTTTTTTTGTACAAAAACGTATTTTTGAAAAGCATGTTGATTCCTATAAATAGGATAGATTTGTAAGGTTAATATGTAGCTCAGATTGAATAAGAAAAACAAAGAAAACGGAACGGTTTTGTTCCACCAAAAATCTGAGACTCAACTAACATTTGGTATCAGAGCGAGCAGGTGGTGTGTAGTTGCCGAGGACGTACCTACGCAGAGGTGGACGTCGCCCCAGAATCGACCCCGCCGTAGTAACCAAGATCCTGTCAAAATTCAAACCCCCACGACCTAGATCTTTTCAAGCGAGATCCAGCCTCCTCGAGCCACAACTCCGTAGATTCGGCCATCATCACCACCGTCGCCAACGGAGAAGCCTCGAGGAGGAGGACGAGACGAGATGAGGTGAGGTTAAAAGAAAGACGGTGAAGGAGGAGGGCGAAGAGGAGGACGTGCGCAGAGGAGGAACAACAGGGTTCTTTGGAGAGGATAAGGGGAGTACGGTGTGTGGCCGTGAGAGAAGACAGAGAGGGGAAGAGTGTACGTGGCCGCGGTGAGGGAGGAAAAAAATTAGGGAAGAAGAGAGTGTGTGCATAATATCTCTTTTATATTAACCCTAATTTTTTGCTTAAAAAAAAGGAAAAAAAGGATAAAGTTGGCATTGGGGAAAAACAATTGAAAACGGTTTACAATCCAAACAGTTTGGATTTATACAACAACAAAAGAAAAGTTTTACAATTTGGTTTGATATTAAAAAAAATGGAAAACAGTTTGTTTTTTTTTTTAATTCCAAGCAATATCGATCTTTCCCCGGCAGATGTCAAAGGAGAGCGGCGGAATGTCGTATCATTATCCGATGCTGAATTCATCAAACTACATGGTATGGGCAATAAAAATGGAGGCAATCCTCGATGCCCAGGATGTGTGGGAGGCGGTCGAACCAGCGGAGAAAGAGGAGTTTAATCCGAGAAAGGATAAGAAGGCGCGTGCGTACATCCTACAGTCCATCCCCGAAGATATTCTTCTTCAGATTGCGAAGAAGAAGACGGCGAAGGAAATTTGGGAGAGCCTCAAGACGAGGTACCTGGGTGCTGATCGAGTAAAGAAGGCTCGGTTGCAGACATTGAAGAGTGAATTTGATGGCAGAACAGGAGTCCATTGATGAGTTCGCTGGAAAACTCAGGGGCATGTCTAGTAGATTTTCCAGCCTTGGTGCAGATATTGACGATGTTGTACTCGTCAAGAAATTACTCTACTGTGTACCTGATAAGTACTTCACAGTCGTTGCCAGAATCGAACATTTTTATGATCTTGAGAAGATGTCGTTCGAGGAGGCCATAGGGCGTTTGAAGGTGTTCGAGGAGAGAACTCGGCTCCGCGGGAACACAGGTAGAGGTGGGAGTCAGCTCATGTTCACCCGTAACGAACGGCAGACACCCCAGAGGAATAGCACTGGGAAGCTTCGTCATCTGATCATGGATAGGGATCCGAAGCCTCAGACCGAGGTAAAGGCCAGTGGTGCGAACGAGGTAAAGGAAAGAGCGATCGAGATGGCAAGTATGCAGAGTGCCAGGGAGGTACGGGAAGCACCGGCAGCAGAAGTCATGATAAAAGCCATATTAAGTGTTTCAACTGTGGGTAGATGGGACACTATGCTTCGGAGTGCCGCAGTAAGCGGTGGAACAATGAAAAACAGTACACATACGTTGCTCCGAACAAGTCAGCGTTATTGTTTTCCATGTCTCAGGAGGAGACACGAGCTAAACAGCAAGACGTCATATAACTCAGAGAAGAAAGGGTGGTGAATGTGTTTTACCATGGCGAGGAGAAAAAGACATTAGCTAAGGATGTCTGGTGTCTAGACAACAGTACCAGCAATCATATGATGGGACAACGAGATATATTCCAAGAACTTGATGAGAAGATCACCGGGGAGGTGAGGCTTGGCGATGGCAATGTCGTTCAAGTAAAAGGCAAATGAGCGGTCATGTTCGAGTACAAGAATATAGATAAGTATATCCTCCATGAGGTATACTATATTCCTAAACTTTGCACTAATATCATCAGTCTTGGACAAATGACAAAGAAAAGGAGCGAGGTGAATATGATAGGAGATGCCATGAAGGTGTATGACAACGATAAGTTGTTGATGTTCGTGAAACGCACATCAAATCGCCTTTACAAGATAAGTTTGGAGTTAGCCAAACCAATCTGTCTCCTAGTAAGTTTCGAAGAACCGAAAGGTGTGACGGTGCCTGTATCATCCGTGACAGGTGTAACAAAAGAAGAGTCAGTCGCTGGTGCAACTCATTCGCCACCAGCGACAGGTGAGGCAAGTCCATCTATCTCAACTTTGTGCATACCCTTACAAGTTTCGGATTCCCCCGACACCAACAGCGGTGAATTCCGATGATGACGATGGCGAGATCGTCGATGAGCAAGGACGCGTAGACAGCGCAAAGGAAATGATAGTCGTTATATCGCATCAAGAACTATCATAGATTCACAAGATAATGTGGATCTGAAATGTACTACGCATGGTGCCTTCGAAAGAGGAAAATGGGTCATTGCTGAAGATGACAACTCTTACAATAGGAATGAGGTTAGAAACCTCATTGGAAGCAAGGGATCTGGAGGTGGTAAAAAGAAACCCGAGAGTAAATCGGAGAAGAAGATCGATGAGGAAAAAAGCCGTCTCTTCTGAAGTCATGTAAAAATTAGAGGGAATATATTGGATTTAATCTTGATATGGAAAACACGCGTGTACAGTACATACGCGTGTACAGTAATACCGACCGCATCACCGATCACTGTTCCTTCATCGGCCACTATTAGGTTACACGTTTTTTTTGTACAAAAACGTGTTTGTGCAATGCATGTTGATTCCTATAAATAGGACAGATTTGTAAGGTTAATATGTAGCTAAGATTGAATAAGAAAAACAAAGAAAACGGAACGGTTTTGTTCCATCAAAAAATCTGAGACTCAACTAACATAACATACCCTTCTTCTTTGTCCTTATCAGATGATTCTGTCGTACCCTCAGATTCATTATCAGATGAGTGTCAAGCCTTGTCTCTGCAATAATTCGCTTCAATTCTTGAATCCTTCCTCGATGCTCCTCGATCTCTATATCTTGTAGGTTGCGCTCAGGCGGTCAACGTGGCTTCTCGTCTTCAGAGGGTGGTACGTTTCCATGATCACTTCGCCCTCGACGCCCTCGCCCTACTCTATAGTGTCCCTCACGATAATATAGATCTATGACAAGTTGATGACAGAACAACACACGATAATATAGATCTATGCAATCAAATCAAAAGAAAAGAAAAAACTCGTCTCTCCTTGCTAGGGTTTCAATCAAATAAATCTCTAAAACTAATCTAAACTCGTCTCTCCTTTTCTTAGGACTCTATGAAGTTGATTAAGGGATTTTTTGGTTTGGTGTTCAATACTATTAATATCAAACGCAGCCATAGGAACAAAAATAAAAAAAAGCAAACTTATTTTATACAATAAAATGAATTTTGTAGAGAGGATGTTGAATATCTTACTGAAATGAAACAAAAAAGAAATAAAAAATCATTTTTCTATTTTATTTTTTTCTACTTCCATTCCCTCTCCTTAAGAAACAAAAAAAAAATTATATTTTGGTAGCAATATAATGAAAAACGGAAATTAAAATGATATCAAACATGATCAAAATAATCAATTTTGTTTCTTATCGGTTTGATGTTCATCTTTCTATGGAAATATTGATTAATCCATGTTCTATCATATATGAAGTACTTTTTCCGTCATAAAATATTTAGAACAGTTTAACTCGACATCATGGACAAAGCTACGTGTAGTCTAGGTAGTCACCTACATTTGATTTGTGAAAGAAGTTACCCAGTATTGTTTACTCTCAAAATATATTTGACTAAAATAATACAAACAATTTAAAATAGAAGCAAAATAAATCTATTGATGTGGAATTTATGCTCCATTTTATCAAGTCAATCATAGAACTATTTGTTAATACTGTGTAATTGGATATAAAAAAAAGTCATTCACTTCCTTCAACCAAGCAAAATGGCGTCCGACTAGAAAACTAATTGTTGTATAGTTTTGAAAGCTATCAAACATTTGTGGTTACGATGAAAAGTAAGGAAGACAAATATTTATTGAATTTAGTAACAATGAAAAGCAAGGAAGAAAAAGTTAACATGCTTTTCAATTGGATTTATTGAAAGCAACAATTAAAAGTCTTTTTTTCCGCTATGAAAACCGTCCAAATCACTTGCGAATAGAATTTGATATAACTGGCACTAAATTGATTACAAGATAATTTTAATACATATAAACTCCTTTATTTCGCTTGAAACTTACCTCTTTTCCCCTTTTGTTATGGATAATTTTACTTTGATAAGTAATTTTATTTTAACATTTTTTATAATGTGCTCGTACTCCTCACTTGTAAAACCTTCTGGCTCCTCCCTTCTTTGGTACGAGATTTTATGTTGCGTTGAATTTTTGAATAATTTTATGAAGAAAAAGTATATTTTAATGATAATGTGATTTATTGTATTAGTTGAGAGAAAAATTAGTGAATTATAATGTAACGTTTAGCCGTTTTTTATGTAAAAGATTTTCAAATTTTTTTATAAAATTAGGGATAATCCCAATAAAAAATATTATAAATAATAGAGGGAATACTATTTTTCTTTTTTCTTTTTATTAAGCCAAGTGTGTAAAAAAAAAAAAAAAAAAGAGCAGAGGAAAATGAGGTGGAATGGCTGAAGCTCCAGGTGACCAGAATCTCAAGCCTGAAGGCCGGCTGAGTACAGGATTTTAAAGGGTGGAAAATGGAAATAATGTTGGAAGCGTGACTTTGATGATGAATGATTATCCTTCAAACAGAAAGGGGAGGAAAAAGCTAGAATGAGCATCCTTGACAAGACATGCAATGAAAACTTAAGACTCCTTTAATGGGGTCTCAATGTTCTTCATTGTGTTCACAGCAGGTCTCCCGCACTTATGACTTGTTGGGTCACATCTCACTTTAACAACCATGGTAATTAATTACACCATCAAACTATTGTGGGAAATTCATCATACACCCCGGGTGCAATTCCTTGTAAAGGCTTTTTATGTTAATGAAGTGAAAGAGGTTCTCCATCTAGTTATGGATGATAGTTTACCATTACGATCCGTTTTGATTAATCGGTTTGAAAAACAAAACCGAGTGGATTATTAATCGGATTGAAAATTGAAAACTTAGGTTTTTAATTATGTATTTAGATTAATAAACGCTTTCAACAAAAGAATGGTTTTAAAAAATTCGATTACGTGGTTATTGGTCAAACAAGAAGCATCAAGTGATAAATAACTGAGAAGGAGACGCCAAATAATAGAGACAGCTACAAATTAATAAGAGCTCGGGTCAACGGTGTTAGCTTATGGTATTATTTCACTTCATAATGATGCAAACAACTCCATCGTGGAGACTCACGAAAAGAGAACGAAGAAATGTTGAATCTCGTGTATTTTAATGATAATAAATAAGTGTATATTAATATAATTTTTAGTTTTAATGTGTGTAAGTGAACATTTAAGGTTAAATATTTAAAGGAACCCGTGAAGATTTTTATCATGCACGGATGAGTTTGAAGGTTTTTGAGCTGCGGACAATATAATCCGAAAATCATTGAGTGAAACTTGATAAAAGATTGTAGTGTCGAATTCAAATGAAAGACATCAAGAATCAAGAAATAACAACTCATAAAGAATAAAAGATCCAGTTGATGCAAACTCGTGATCTATAATGTAAGTACTTGTATAAGGATAATGAGATACGATAAGTAATCCTATGATTGATTTATTGAGTACTTAGGAGTCAAATGAAAACCTTGATTTTACAAGAGCCGTCAACATTGAGTGAAACTTGATAAAAGATTGTAGTGCCGAATTTAAATGAAAGTCGTCAAGAATCAAGAAATAACAATTCATAAAGAACAAAAGATCTAGTTGATGCAAACTCGTGGTCTATAATTAGGTACTTGTATAAGGACAATGAAATATGATATGTAATCCTACGATTGATTTATTGAACACTTAGGGGACAAATGAAAACCTTGATTTTTCAAGAGCCGTCATTTGTATCTTGGAAGAACCGTCTCTTTGGGTCAGTGAGATGTGTTTTGCAATCCTGATTTTATGGATTCATTATCCGTGAAAGATTGACAAAACCCTTATAAATTCGAAACCAATTATCCAAATAATATCTGTTATATATAAGATATAGAGAAAAGCAAAATGTACATATTGTTTTTTAATGCCCATAGTATCGAGCCTCTAACCTTATGGTTGGGAGGAAGGATGATTACAACTGAACCAATCCTTCGGAGGATAGAAACCTGCACGTGGATTACAAAATAACTACAACTTTTCTCATGGGGTATTATATCTCCAAAGCTTCCTTGCATGATATTGTGATCATTAATACAGATCTATCAAGGAACGGTCTCCTGTCGCCGGTAACTATCACTTGGGAGTAGGAATTGCAAGCATAGGTTTTACATCCTTGAAGAAAGCCGAAAACTGATCATCTATTTGTAGTGTCCCAAGCCTTGTCTTGTTGACAAGCTCCCAATTAAAGGCATGAATCAAGGAACCTAGCATCAAAGGAAGCATCCTCAGAACCAAAGGATATCCAGGACACATTCGTCGCCCAGCACCAAATGGGATCAGCTCAAAATGCTGACCCTTAACGTCAATTTCTGTCCCAGTGAATCTCCCTGGTTCGAACGAGTCGGGATTCTCCCATAGCCTTGGATCCCTTCCTATGGCCCAAACATTAACCAACACTTGTGCATTTTTCGGCACGGTAAAACCACAAAGCATAGTATCAACTTCTACCTTCCGAGGGAGCAAGAGAGGTATTGGGGGATGTAACCTAAGAGTTTCCTTTATAATAGACTGCAAGTAAGGAAGCCTCGCAATATCATCTTCTTTGACCGGGTTTCCTTTCCCAATGACTTTATCAAGCTCTTCTTCTGCCTTTTTCAGCTTGTCTGGATTGTGTAGCAGCTCTGCCATTGCACACTCGAGAGTTCTTGATGTTGTATCAGTCCCGGCAATGAAAAGGTCCTGACCGCAGGCAAGGCAACCGAGGATTATGTTAGTTTGTCTCCAATTTATCATGCAAGATTATAGCAAGCAGAATCATGAATGAGCGTGCAGGTTTTAGTTTCCGCCTTTAGTTTTCATTGTTGAATGAGTGTAATGACTATTGCCCGTACAGTATAATCATGAATTCTGCATCTAAAATTTCAAATCTAATTCCAAAATTAAAAGTTCAGTCATCCCATATGAATTGGCAGTACCACATATGTAATGAAGACCATAGAGTTAAAAGGATTTATGATGGCATACCATTAAGAGATGTGGAACATGTGCGTGATCAAGCTCACGATCACACTCACTGAGTTCGAGCAATACGTCAAGAACATCATTCCTTTCTGCTACGTCGGAAGTTTTGGACGACAACCTTTCATCTATCATGCTGATAAATATACTCTTCATCTTCCCGAAATGGTCTGCCATGCGATGTCTGATCCTTTGAGGATCTAGTGATTTCAAAACGGGAAAAATGTCCACGAAGTTAGGGGTCCCGGCTTCTATTGCTATGTTCATTACGATTTCCTTAAATGCACAGGTCTTCTCCGAACCAAAATCTACCAAATCCTTGGAGAAAAAGCTGTTTGATAACAAGTTTAAGCTCGTGATGAAGGCTGCTTCCCCAATATTGACTGTATTCTTCTTTTCGCCGCTTGTTCTGACATATGAGACAAGTTCTTCCACCTTCTTTTGCCGTAGGTGCTGACTTGCGTCGAGCCTACTACGGATGAAAACCTGAGAGTTACTGATCTTCCTAAAATTTCTCCACCGGGCTGAAACCGGTAGCCAAACAACCGATACTTCATGGTGGTTGAGCCCACGTGCTGCGTCTAGGACGTTCCGGTTGGAAAAGGCAATATCATTCTTCTGAAGCACTTCTCGAGCTATGTCGGAGGAGGAAATGATCACGGTGGTCAGTTGACCGAACCTTAAAGTCATGAGAGGGCCATAACTCTTGGCAAGTGTAGCAAAAGACTTATGAGGGTTTTTCCCGAGTTGAAAGATGTTTCCGAGTTGCAGGAGGTTCCCGATGACAGGCAACTGTACTGGCCCCGGAGGCAGTTTCTTCCAAGGAGATCTGAGCTGCGAGTTTAGGAGAGGAATCATAAGCCATGCCAATAGAAGCCATAAAAGTGAGTACCAATAATCCATCTTCCTCCGTTTCCTCTATTTTCTTCAGCTTTGCGAAGAATACTTCGGCACGTAGATGTGTAGTTATAAAGTCCAGAGTCTCCTAACGCATATCAGGTTGATAGAAATGAATTTTGTGCTTCTAATATTCAGCGAGCTTGATTAACGACTGCTAGATCAAGAATGGTCCTGAAAATTCGTAGTCTAGATACTGTTAGTTAGGGAACTAACAATAGTTATGACAGGAAGCAATAAGCTGCAAATATTTAAGTTGACAAGAATATTTGGGTACGTGAAGAATGAAGCTATTGATAGGTAGAGGTTGCCTTCGCATCATGTGTTGTTATTCATCTTGGTCCATGCTGGTGCCTCGAAGAAGAATGCAGGGGCAATATGTTCTTTATGAGGATTTTTAGGCTAGGATGGTCCTTCTAAATGGTGCATTAAGTCTACATAGATTGGCGTGTTCGAGATGGTTGTGATATATTATCAATCATTTTAAGTGTGAAAGATCATTCACCGTCCTTGTACCCTAAGTTTGTCTCATCATGTGAGGATTGACCCATATTTAACATCTTTTGCAAGTTCAGGGTCTTTCCATTTCATGTATCTACTTGAGTTTGAAGCTCAGCATTTCTCATTATGAGTGTTTCCACTACTACATTGAGAAACTTTATCTTCTCGTCTGATTTTTACAACTCATTTTAAGCCATTGCTGGGTCACATGTTATACAGTCAATCACTTCATATGTTAGATTGTAAGTCTCTATGAGATTTGCAATCAGCTCGAGATTCTATTTATGTTCCCTTAAGAAGGAAATAAACCTTTCAAAGATATCTTGAAATGTCTCCTTCAATTCCTCTTAGATAGCATCTTAGTTAGAGAAATCAAATATCTATTGTTTTTCTTCATTCTTTTTCATGAGACAGAGTTGAGCATTAGATATTATCTTTTCATCATCTGAGTCTGTCTCACTCCATGTTTTAGTAGCATAGATCTTGCCCTTTTCTTTCCTTCAAGAGTTTCCTTTGCCACATTCCTTTTTGCTCCTATGTGGAAAAGATTCATGTGCAAGTCGTCTGTATTGTGCAGCAAAACGGCCTTGCTTTCCATAGTTGTAGCAAACCTCCTTCTCTAATTTTTTTTTTTTTTGCCTTGGTTGAGAAGTTCTTCTTGATATTTTTCTTTTTGAATAGCCTTCTGAAATTCTTATCAATCAGTGTAAGTTCTTCAAATATTACTTGTTCATTTGCAAACGAGGTGTCACTGGTTTCCTCTTTTGCCATGGATCTTGGAATTTTTTCTTGGGCTTTGAAAGCTAGAGTTTTCTTCCTGTTTTCATCAATTTGTCTCTTCTACTCAACTTGTAGGTTGTAGGTATGCAGCACACCATACATCTATGCCAAGGACATCTTGGCAAAATCCCTAGACTCCCTTATTGCTGTAGTTTTTGTTCCCTAGATCTCACCAAGTGATCTCATGAATTTTAGGTTGACTTTCTTATTGTCAAAAGTCTTCCCTAAAATCTTGAGATTGTTGATGAGTATATTGATCTCTTATAGAAGGTGGTCAAGTTTTCATTTGATCCCATTAAGACCCAATCGTACTGCTGCAGCAGGACATCCTTCTAGTTTTTCATGATTTTATTTGTTCCTTCATTCCTGAGCAGTAGAGCATTCTATGCTTCTTTTGTAGTGGTTGTGTGAATCCAGGAAGACTAGATCCCAGTCCTCTTTTGTCCCGTGGGATTTAGGCATGCCCACTTCGCTGGATATATCAACTGGATCTAACATCTTTGGCATGTGTGGTCCACCTGTAAGGATGTCATGCATTCTTTCATCTATTGAATTCAAATCTGCAAATATCCTTAACTTTCAGTGATTGAATTTGTCAAATGAGCACGCTGATGGCTCTCTATCGTTTGGACATTTTACTAACTTTGAAGGAGCCATATTGTTTTTTCCAAAAATAAATTGTTATTAACATCTCTTACAAAATAAATCAAAAGAAATGACGTTTTCTTTCCAAAATTGTTATGTCTCGAAATTCAGTCTTTGATATCAATTGTAAGATTCATAGGTAGAACCTAGAGAGGGGTGAATAGATTGTTTTATAATTTTTTAGTGTAATGGAGCGAAATGATGAATTTTAATATACTGATGTTCTTTACAGATTATTGATGTGGTATGCAACAGAGATTTAAACTTTGAGAGTTTGTCTCTATTTCCTGTTGAGATTGGTTCCTAATAGTTCTAATAGCTCAAAACAATGAATAGCACATAAAGAACGCATGATTTATACTGATTCAGATACTCATTTTCAACTGATAATTAAAAGTTTACTCCATTCTTTTCTTGGTGACCAGTTTAGTCAATCCAAAAGGTGAGTTCACTATCTTTTTGTTTTTATACTTACAAGACAACTCCTTTATAAGGTAGCTAACTTGTTAAAGGCGAAGAATATAGATCCTTTGCACAGATTCTTCACTGGACTTTGTTATAGCTTTTGTTCTTCAATACAGACTAGTGAACCCTTTTCTTTCTGTTCTTCAAATTAGCTCACTTGAAAAGTTATTAATTTAGATTGATTTCTCACCCTTGTATGTTCAATCTCTCATTCCACAGTTTCCTTCGCAGCACTGTTCTTTGACCTCTTTGATCCCCCTTTATAGGTTGAAGGAATGACCCCGTGACTTATGTACTTGACCTGATAGTGACAGCTTATCACATGTGAATCTTCACTGATGTTGACAGTTCATATTTTTCAGATCCTCGTACTGCCATTCTGAACCTCAAATCTTCGATGTGATTGAACCTCACACTTCTGTCCTAACCTTAGAAAACATCTTTGTTGTATCCAGTCTGTTGTAACTCAGTCAGCACTCAGTACCGTTGATACCTCGTCTACATCAAGTCACTGCTGCAATCTCGTCTGTACCCACATCTGATGCAATCCACGCATTGCTGTGTTGGTCCTTGTATGCAATATCAATCCCTGATCCTAAAATATTTACGGGTCTTTTATTGTTCATGCATGTCTTAATTGCTTATCCAAAATTCTTTGTAGTAGTCTGCATCTGATGGCGCATAATGCTTTTCATTTGTGGTCGTCTGCTCTCCAGCATAATCTATATCAGTTATTATTCTTTTGGTACCATAATCCATATCCCATGGTACCCTTAACATATCGCAAGACTCCTTTGCTACTAAAAAATATTGAACTCGAGGCTTATTCATAAACTAAGAGAGAACCCCAATCGAATATGAAAATCCCGAGTTAACTTGCTGTGAGACTAGAAGTGAAGGGAGAGGATGAATAGTCTCTTCTTTTTTTTCTTTCTTTCGAGCTTTGCTGTTAAACTAATAAAGGTTAGTTTGGCAGTAAAGTTTCTCTTAACTTACCTCAATAATATAGAACCTTTATATAGTAACGTTAGTTCCTTTTACCTTACTTTTAGTTAAAATTCATTAGCATTAGAGTTTAATATAAAGAAAGCAGCATAGTTAAAACACAAAGAATTTTATACTCGTTAGAATATATAGCTAAAATATGGTTATATCTTTTACTCTAATATTCTCTTGATTATCAGAGTGATAAATCAAGAGGATAGTATTACGTGTGATTGTTGTAGGCTCATTATCAAAATATCACTTTATAATGAGTAAATGACAATACAAACCGATTATCAGATCTTTTCTTTTCCTCAACAGAACTCAAAACAGCCTCTTGGAATCGCCTGTCTAACAATAGTGTTGTTCAACTCAAATCTTCAGCTATCAACTTCTTTTTCAACTCATTTGAAACCTTACTGCACTTGCTTTTTCAGAACAAAGGAGATTCAACGATTCAAAGGTTCTGAATCTTGAGCATTGTTTTTGTATTTATAGACAACGTAAAATTTCTAGCCATATTTGAACTCATCCTTTTTTTAAAACGTCACTTTCCTACCATCCTTGCACCATATTCATTGACCCATGACCTCTAATGATAATGCAGAGAAGTATGCTAACACAACACAAAAGACAACCCGTAATCTTTGACTTTATCTAAACTCTTATGTAGTCCCAAACTTTGCTACAGTAACCTCACAAAGACAATTCAGGATCAACCTTTCTTTCATTTGAATCCTTTTGTTGACCTCAGTCTTACTGTCCTCTGTCTTGCTGGAGTAACTTTCTTCAATCAAAAGAAATTCAGGATCAACCATTCGTTGTTGCAAAATCTCAAATGCCCAACCCTTAATGTTTCTTTACTCAAGACCTGAATGTTGTCGCCTTGCTGCGTTCCTCTGGACCAGCTTACTGCGTTTCTCTCTGAACCAGTCTTGATCGCAAAATTACAAAACTAATTTTTGATTTTTTTTTTAAGAAAATTAACTTTGCAAGTAGTATTGATTTTGGTCACAATATTAGCGAATAGTATTAATTTTGTTCACAACCATAACTGCTAAAAATATTTTAATAGCTGATTTTGCGATTAAGTTTCTTTTTAGTCACTAATTTTACAACTAACCTTGGTTTTACTCGCAAAATTCATGACTAAACTCTTATAGTCGCAAAAACCTATGTGATCGTAAAATTTACGACTAAAATGTAATTATAGTCACTAATTTTACGACTAAAAAGAAAATTTAGTCGTAAATTCATCCTCTTTTTTTGTACTTAAGTCAACAACATTCAACATTTCTTTTACAAAATAACATTTTCTTTTATCATTTTCTTTTCTTTTTTTGTGGTCATTTATTTTGATTTTCATAATTTTGACTAATGATATCAAATAGCCCCTTAGAAAACATTGGAGTAAGAAAGAACAGTGTAAATGAAATTTGATGAAATATGCAAGAAAAATTTATATTTTGACAATCATCCATTTATATCGAACAATGTATTATCCATTAACTTAACCTGCCGGGTTAAAAGGTGGTCTCAGTACATGCTAGTGGACACTTTGGTTGTTTACTTCTTCTTTGCTCTCTCTAGATATTTAACCCTTGAATTTTGTTATTGATGGTAAATCTTACGGGGATTTCCGCTAAAAACTAAGAAATTTTTGAAAAAATATGGGAAAGTCTACTACCTTTAGGTTTTTTTTTTTGATAAGCCGGACTCTGTGAGGCCAAATCCAGGAACATGCTATCACAACAATCCTGGAAAAAAAAGATCCATAACAAAAATCAAATAACCAAAAACATCATAAACACATATTAAGTGGAGAACGAACTCAATGATTCACAATCATGACCTGTTTTTATATCATATTGAGGAGCCCAATATATTAAAAATCCAAACTAAGGTCTATTATGGATTTTAACAAAAACCATCAAAGCTCGAAACAATCTCCTGCATTCCAAGGCAATCCATCCAGAAACATGACTGTGCAATTCCAACAAGATTTCCACTCAGCTATCTATTTCCGCGAGCATTCGTAGCAGTGTGTCCCTATTAGACATCCTATCTCTATATTAAGGAATGCAGAAGAAAAAGTGCATCTAGTAGATTTCATATCCCTAAGTGACTTCCTATGCTTAATATTCTTTCAATAAAGATTAGAATCCCTAAATCATTTTTTTTTCTTAATGTATATTTGCAAGATCCACAGTTATAATCTAAATGAGGATGAATGTGTCGTTTCAAAATTTATCAGTGTAATGCAGCGGAATAATAAGTTTCGACGCACTGATGTTCCTTGTAAACTATTGAAGTAGTTTGTAGGAGAGACTCAACCTTTGGGAGTTTGTCTCTGTTTGCTATTGTGTTTGATTTCAAACAGTTCTAATAGCTCATAACAATGAAAAGTAAGTAAAGAACATGGGATTTATACTGGTTCAGACACTCGTTATTAACTGATAACCGAGAGCTTTATTTCTGTTATTAACTCACTATTCAAGCTCTTTCATCCCTTTTTTATAGGTTGAGAAAATGAACCCGTGAAATGTGTACTTGATATGATGGTAACAACTTGTCACATGTACACCTTCAATAATGTTGACAGCTCATCTTTTCAAATTCTCGTACTGTCACTCTGAACCTCAAATCTTTAATTTGATTGATCTTCATACTTCTGCCCCAACCTTAGCAACCATCTCTGCTGCATTCCAGTCTGCTGTAACTCAGTCTGCACTTAGTACCGTTAAGACCTCGTCTGCAACCAGTCATTGCTGCAACCTCGTTTGCACCTAGATCTAATGCAATTCATAGATTGTTGTGTTGGTCCTCCTCTACAATTTCAATCTTAGATCCTGAAGTATTTACAGATCTTTTGTTGCCCACACATATCTTAGTTGCTTAGTCGAAATTTTCTATAGCAGTTTGCATCTGGTGGCCCAAACAATGCTCTTCATCTATGAAAATCTGAACTCCAGCAGCTTATTTACACGCAGATACCTACCCAATTTGCAATACAAACACACTAACAACATCATGGGTAATACTCATATGTTTTGTTCATCAATTTCTATATAATTGAAGGGATTGCACATTTCTAACAATATTCTTCATGACTAGATGATAATTATTAAAAGTTAAAATAAATTATAAAATTCTAAAAAAACAATTATTCTTATTTAAATAATTATAAGGTCATTTTTTAAAAGGAAAAATTTCTTTGGAAAAAAATTATATTTATCACAAGTAACGATACAAGTTTATTTTTTCTTAGGAAAAATTGAATTTGTGACTAAATACAAATAAGATTATCTGTGGTTATCAAGATCCAATAGTCAAGAATTTAACTGGGTAGTTATTTTGATATTTTTTTTCTATTTTTGTTTTTTATTTTGAATTTTGAAATCACAAGCATTAAAATGGTGACCATGAGATTCTTCCTACCCATAAATAAATTTATTTGTGATTAGTCACAAATTCGTCAACCCCTTTTTTTGATTAGAATTAAAAAGATGATATTTTAAAAAACTGGATTTCTATAGTAAAAAATAATACCATAACATTATATAGTAGGGATAGAAATAGAGAAATTGTTGTGAATAGGTGATACTCATAGGTTAAATGCAATATCCCTTTCCTAAAAGTTAAACTTCTTTAAGGGTCAAAGATCATCAATTACATCATAAGTCGAACAGCAAATATAACCAACACCGGGTACTTTGACTATAAATGATCAGCATTTCAGCTAATGCTATCCAAACCACCATGAACAGAGAGAGAAATCAAATAACAGCTGAACAAAAAATAGAGCCTCTCAGCTATACATCAGCTCCTCGTTACTTTCGTCTATTGAAATGGAAGACCCCGTGATTCATTTCTTGCCACTGGAAGTAAAACAAAGCAGCATTCTATTTCCTCATCAGCGTAGCATGGAGCACTTACCCCTTTGAAATATTAATAAATCAGGTTTGTCTACGCTGCATGCCTGAGCAGCCACCTATAGTGTCCATTGCCATCTTAACAAACTTCAGCACATACTGGATAATAAAATACATACAAGAGGATGGTTATACTATTGATCAAAATTTAGCTAGAGCAGCAGGATACGGTCGAAAAATGCAACCAGCTGAATATGCATACAGCTTGAATGACACAAAAACAGTTGTCATTAGCTCGAAAAACAATTGATGAAATTATTGAAGAACTCTTCAAAGTTTCACAATGAACGATACCTGAACAAAAGAATGAATATGGAAGTATATAATTACATCCACTTTCCAACGAATACTGTATAATTCCATTCTCAGGGGCTGCTGCTTCTCTTCCCCGGTGCTGGAATATTCGTATCGCCCAAGAACTTCAACTAGCTGCAAAAAGAGAGGTGTGACCAATATGTAAACTTTGCAGCTGCTGTCAAATATGATTCTGAATGGACTCAAGAAACTGAACAACTTCGGCCATGCTTGGTCTCCTTGAAGGAACCTGAGAAGTGCAGAAGAGCCCAAGTTTCATGACTTGGATAAGCTCGTTCTCATCAAAGTTCCTCAAGTTTCTGTCAAAGCAATCTGAAGCGGATCCGTTCTCCAACAGCGACCTCACATACTCGCACAAAACCACCACCTCGCTTGACGAGGGGCTCTCGACTGGCTTCCTTCCAGTAACTAGCTCCAACAAGACTACCCCAAAGCTATAGACATCACATTTCTCAGTTGGCCTAGAGCTTTGAGCTAGCTCTGGTGCGATGTATCCAACCGCATTGTGGAATCTTGTCAAGTCGTAATTATCGAGGGTGGGTAGCAGTTTTGCCAACCCATAGTCGGATAGCTTTGCCTCGTAGGTTTCGTCTAACAGAATATTAGATGATTTGATGTCGAGATGAAGAATTGAAGGTTTACAATCAAGGTGAAGATATGCTAGCGCCTTGGCAGTTCCGAGGGCAATCCTAAATCTCCTATTCCAATCCAAAGCACTGTTTCCACCACCAGCGCTTGTTCCAGGATAATTGATGCCATGCAGGTTATCATACAGGTTTCCATTTTGCATAAAATCCGTTAGAATCAGCTGCATAGAAGGGGACCAGTAGGTCCCTTGATAAGGAACCAAGTTCGGATGGCGAAGGTTTCCCAAGCGTCCAATGTCGTGCTCGAATTCATCTTGGCTTTGGATCTGACCCAACCTGTCCAGCTTTTTAACCGCTATCAAAATCCCACCTTCAAAACTAGCTCTATATACAGTCCCAATGGACCCTCGACCAACAAGACAATTCTTGTCGAGTAAAGCCTTGGTGCCCGCCTCCCAATCTTCATACTTTGAGGGTAAGCTTTTGCTAAAAAGCACCAATTTCCCAATGATGACACTGGAGTCCGTCGAAGGTGGAACTGGACTAGCCCATTCCCTCGCCTCTTCCTCCTTCCTGCTTGCCTTGATACTTAAAAGACCTATCACACAAACCCCAGCAAGTATAACGGCGGCAGCAACAATGGCTACAATGGCAGACACACTAAGCACCCTTGCTTTGCCATGACCATCGCAGGATTGCAGAGGATGACCACATAAACCAGCATTGTGAAAGAACGCTGTGGAGCCAAACTGTGTAATGTTTGTACTTTGAGGCACTTCTCCAGACAGAAGGTTATAAGAAACATTGAAATGAGTCAGGTGTGATAGATTCCGCAATGAACTTGGGATCGACCCCGTCAGTAAGTTTTGCGATAGATCAAGATACGACAGCTCCGATAGTAACCCAAGATTTGGCAGAATGATGCCATTGAGTTGATTTCTATGAAGGTCAAGTATCAAAAGGTAAGTCATGTTGTAGAGGGACTCCGGTATTTCACCATCTAAAGCATTGCCGGAGAGATCCCTGCAGAGGTAATATATGTCACAAGTTGAAACAGATGAATGTAACCAATACAGAACCAACTGCAAATAAGAAAAGGACTCACAGCTCAAGAAGAAATCTGCAATTGCTTATACTTGTGGGGATTTCACCATGGAGATTTAGGTTGTGCAAGTTAAGAACTTCAAGCAGATCAATGTTGCCTATGCTCGAAGGGATCACCCCGTCTATGGAATTGTTTCCCACTCTAATGATCGAAAGACTTGTCAAGTTTCCTATACCATCTGGGATGCTACCATTCAACTCATTATACTCCAAATTTAAAATTCTGAGGTTCTTGCAGCTGGTGAGTCCCAGAGGGATTTCCCCAATGAACCTATTCCATGAAGCATCAAGATACTGCAGCTTATCACTACATTGATCAATCCCCGCAACCGACCCATCTAACCAATTATGCGAAACATTGAAATACGTCACGTTAACCAATCCAAGGACATCAAACGGCGCCTGCCCAGTAAACTGATTGCTACTGAGATCCAAGGATTCCATACTGTTGCATTCAGATACCAACCCTAGGGCACTTCCAGTTAGCACATTGCTTCTCAGTGACAAGAAAGCTAAATTGGAGGAATCACAGATCCTAGAGGGAATGCCGCCAACAAGCGCGTTATATGACACATCAAATCCAATAAGATTAGAGCAGTTTCCAATAGCATCAGGAATCAACCCAGTAAGATTATTTCTAGACAGAGAAATGAACTTCATTTTCCCACAATTAGCAAACAATGCAGATGGGATTTCACCACTGAACTCATTATGTGACAAATCCAAGAACCTCAAGTTCCCCAAATTACCAATAAATTCAGGAACAGACCCAGAAAACGCATTGCTACTAAAATTGATCTTCCACAAGGATATCATCTCGCCATACTCTAAAGGAATCCCACCACGAAACCTATTCCCGAACAGCGAAAGGGTTCGCAATGATTCCAATCCTGACAGCGCCGGGGACAGAACTCCGGCGAGGCTGGTGTTCCATAGCACAATCTTGACAACATTTTGATCAGAGTTGCACGTCACACCAGTGAAGTTGCTGCAAGGATCACTTGCCTCGACCCATGAGCCCAATACATTGAAGGGATCACTTGTTACATTCCCCTTGAAATCCAGCAAGATCTCCTTCTCGGTAACAGGAGAAACCAAAGAAATCTCAACAACAAACACAAACACCACCACAAGGACACGAACTACTCTCATCCTCAACCCCCAAGACACTGCCTTTCATCAAAATCACACATACCCAGATGAAAATGGATTGGAATTTGAAGAGATGAGCAAATGGGCAGTCCTTAAATTCACAAAAACAAAGAGGGTAATCACATAAAAACTCAAGAACCCATTTTGGGATGATGGGTTAGTACTCTTGGGGTCCATCAGTGTCAGAGAAATTGGAAGCGCATTTATTGTGAGCGTTACCTGTAAAAATCATTTATTGTGTCCCAGAAAGCATTTCGAAGGCACAGATCAAAAGTCATCTCTCTTCGCTCAAAGGATGAAAAAGCCCTAGAAATTCAACTGCCCGGTAGTAACAGGGAGATGAAGAGGTGATGACGGGCTGGAAAGTGAAAAGTGGAAGAGGAGAAAAGAAAGAAGAAACTGATGTAGTATGAGTAGGTTATTTGCTTGACAACAAAGATGACAACCACCACCACGTGGTTTCTTTTCAGTTTTTTTTTTCCTTGGGTTTGTACATAGGAGCATTGAACGTGAGATTTTACTATTGTTTGTACATGAATCGAATGGGATCTAGTTTTGACGAATTCCAATCGATTTTTACTATTCATTTTGAAGCATATACGAAACTTGCATAGAAAAAATTCAAATTCGAATAAAACTCGGTCTGAGTTCGAACCGAATTCAAGTAATTTATCGAATATTAATCAAAACAGAATTTGAATCATATTAAAGTCAATCTCGAATATTGCGAATCAAGTTAAGATTATAGATCAGTTTATAGAATACAAATTATGATGTATATAGTTTTTATAATAAAATATAGACAATTAAAATTATTATATAAATTTATAAGATTAAACAAAATTCACGTCATTATTCTTGACCATTAGCATAAAATTGTAAAAATTTAAACTTTTTCTTTTATCATATATTATTTTTATGAATGCCATATACTCATTGTTTCTTAAATTGGACTCTAGTAATATCTTAGTTTCTCAAATGCCATATACTTATTATTATGAATGATTTAAACACAAACTTTTGTAAGAAAATAATCGAATACATCGAGTCGGGTCAATTCGGGTCGAGTTTCAAGTCCAATTCCAAAAGTTCATGATCTAACAAGTCGAGTTCGAGTCGAGCTTAAGCCAAACTCAATTATTTTACGAATCCAAAAATCAAGTATCATTCGAGTAATTTCTTACTTTCGAATCGAATCAGTCAAACTTTCGTCGAGTCGAATTCGAACTACTCACCAGCAGTTTAATTTGTTTACAACCTTATTGAGAGATGATTATGATGATGATGATTGAGAGTGATGGATTGGGAGTGAGATGAGTACGATGGCAATTGAGGAGTAGAAGAGCAATGTATTTATGGCTATGTAACCACTATAAGAGAAGAAGACATGAGAGGTATTATCACAAAATGAAGAAGATAGCTAAGGTAACAAAAGCATGAGGTGAGAGTTAATCGAAATATGCAACATGGTTGTCATGTCAATGTCATGCAAGTCATATGCATCATTCCCTCCATCTCATATAGTTTGTATCACTTTGTCAATTGGGTTTGTCCCAATATATTTTTGCAACTTTTCCTATTATGATAGTTATCGAAGTCAAGTGTTTGTGAAAAAGATAACTATCAAGGATAGAAGGAAAAGATATTTTCATCATCTCGGCTGCTGAACCCGAGATACATGAGGCTACACTAGAGGAAGACATCACTATGGACGAAATCAAAGAAGCGATGAGGAATGCAAAGACAAGGGGGGGCAAGTGATTTTTCTTTTATACCTTTGAATTGTCTTAGAGATGCAATATCGCTTGACCAACCCGATTATCTGTTCTTATTTTAAAAACTTATCGGATGTCAAATGAGCATAGGGCGAGTATCATAGTCCCGCTTTATAAGAAAAAGGTGATATGTCTATAGGGGAATCAAATTATTGAGTCACTCGATTAATCTTTGGGGGAAGGTGTTGGAGAGAGGCTATGAGGATCTAGATTTAACTGAGAATCAATTAGATTCATGTCAAAAAGGTCCACTATGGAGGCGATATATCTTTTGAGACAATTAGGATAGAAGTATAGTATATATCATGGACGAGTATACACAGGACATTTAGGAAAAGATCATGTGATGTATATTGTTTGTGGATGACATTGTCTTGATTAATGAGACGAGAAAAGGAATTAATGATAGATTGAAGAGATGACGGGATAAGTTAGAGACAAAGATTTCAACTTAGCAGGACGAAAATAGAGTCGATAGAATGTAAGTTTAGCGAAGACTCTATGACTCAAGATTTAGAAGTCAAGATTGACTCTGAGGTGATCCCGAAATCGCTTTCCTTTAAGTATCTTGGTTCATTCATACACGGAAAAGAAGATATTGATGAAGATATCACTTATTGTACAAGATCATGTTGGCAAAAGTGAAGAGAGGAATTAGGAGTATTGTGTGACAAAATATTGGTCCTTGAAGAAGGTTGATAATGTTGTATGGAATGGAATGCTGACCCTTGAAGAAGGCTCAAGTGAATAAAATGCATGTGACAAAGATGATGATGTTACGTTGGTTGTGTGCAATCTCCTTAAGAGATGGAGTTCCTAACTCAAGGGTTCAAGATAGACTAAGCATCTTCGGTATTGACGATAATATACGAGAGACAAGATATTGTTATTGGGCCAGATTCACTCCTTTGTAAAGGAAGCCCAATGAGGAACACCCGTACTTTATTATATGAAACAACATTAATTTAGATGGGTCAAATTTTGATTAGATGAAACATATATGTATATATATATGTGTGTGTGGTTTAAAGGGATTTAGGATTTGATCTTTGACCGTACTTGAGCGAGAGATTCAGTTGTCTTGGAATTGTTTTCTTCCAAAAGAGTCATTAGTCATTCAAAACCAATAGAAATATAACAAATTAGCCAGAAACAGAAGAAAATTTAGCATGTTCAAATAATAACTTACACAATTTTAGGGGGCAAGAATTCGCACAATGCAATCCACTTTCATATGGTGTTTGGAAAACGAAACATTATCACATTATCGTAAAATTTGGTGAGTGCATCCCTATCTTATTATTCCTTAATTAGAAGCTAACGGTGTATCGTTTAGAATTGTATTAGTTATTGACTTATTGTAGTCCCAAGTTGGCTATAGAGATCGATCCATTTTCAGTGAATATTCCTTGTTCAGTTGATTCTTGCTACGAGGATTGTTTGGGATTGGTATCACCTTTAGTGCTATCAAGATAAGACGTTGTATACCCATTATTTGATTGATATTGGAGATTTGAAGCACGCTTCGTCCTCATGATTTTTTGCTCCTCACATCTAGAGATTTTTGCCAGTAAAAAATGATTTCTTTCATTGTGATTAGTTTCCTATCTCCTATCGAAGTGGTATTATAACCGATGTCATTGTACTTGGTTTGGACTTGCATTGAACAATGAAAACAAATACGATCTCGGAGTACAATGACATAGCCTGGGGGGGAGGGGCGGGGGGGGGGATGTTTGAATAGGCTATCTAAAAATTTTCTTATGTAAATAGTATGTAGTCAAACTTGACTGATACACAAACTTTTATGTTGTAGACTAACGAAATTAGTAAGAAGAAGAGATTTGAGTCTTTTGACGAATCTCACTGTGTAAATGAAATATTTTAACAATTCTAAATATGAAATAGATACTAAAGAAATCAGTGATTTACACTGGTTCAGATAACGTTTTTCAATGACCAACGAGACTTAGTCCAGTCTTCGCTTGGTGACCAGGATAGTCAAGACCAAGAAGTAATTCACTATCAAATTGTTCGTGACTTACAATAAACCTCTTATAAGATACTATGAACTTGGAGGTTGTATCAGCTTGAGATCATTGGTTATATCGACTTCGATTTTGCTGGGTGTCAGGATAGTCTGAAATCTACATCAGGTGATATTTACATGCTTGCTGGAGGAGCTATCTCTTGGAGAAACATCAAACAATCTCTTACACCTACTTTCATCATGAATGCAGAATTTATAGCATGTTATGAGACATCCAATCAAGGATTATAGCTGCGAAATATTGTTACTGGACTACGCAAAGTGGATAGCATTAAAAGGCCACTCAGGCTATTGTGTGACAACAGGTTAGCAGTCATTTATGCTAAAAACAACAACAGTTTGACCAAGAAAAATCATACATACGTTAAATTTCGAGCTGTGAAAGAAAGAGCAAACTCATTGAAGTGTATGTGTTGTGTAAGAAAAAGGCAAGCATGAAAAGCAATACACATTCAAAGGAATACTCAAGTGAGCTGAATCGAGAAGATACAGAAAAGAGAAGTATCACTAGTCTGCAAAAGAATAACTCTTGCAGTAGAGCTCAAGACTCAAAGCTGTGCAAAGATCTAGGTTCTTCTACCTTCATAAGAGTTAAAAAGCTTGTGAAAGGGAGTTTTTTTGTAAGCTGAAAAACAAGAAGATAGTGATATTTCCCTCTTAGGCTGACTACACTGGTCACTAAGGGAAGACTGGACTAAGCTCTCGATTATCATTTGATATCGAGTGTCTGAACTAGTATAAACTCTGTGTCAATTTACTGCTTTCATTATATTGCTTTTAGAACTGCTCCTGATAAATCATCACACCTGAAATAGAGATAAAGACTCAAAAGAGTCATAAATCTCAAGTGCAGATGAGATAGTCTCATCTGCAGACTGCCTGAGTAGTCTGCATACTGCACTAGTCTGCGCAAGATCATCATTCCGCACAAAAAGACTACTAAAGTCTTATACAACCTATTCGCCCCCCCCCCTTCTAGGTTGAAACTCGAACTTTACATAGTGTTTCTATGGTGTCAAACACATATTTGGTTGATTAAGTTTTTTAAGTTTGTATATGCAAATTTACAGTTTTAAAGTTTCAAATACTCTTACAGTTTTGAGATTGATATCGATAAAGTTTAAGGAGGACTAGCTGGAAATAGACATTCTATTTCGGACCATACTCTATGTTATTTCCATGCTATATAGCTATATTTGATCCATGTCATTGATTATACTGATATAAGTGATCATTGTTGGGTCTAGTTATGTCAATGTAACATAGATCTCTTTGGTACTATGTTGATATGATTGATGAACCGGAATGGTTAATGACGATTACAAGTTGATGGAATTATTGAGCTCTTAAGATTATATTGTGACATATAATACTAAGATTTGTGTATGTACATAAATATGTCGTCCAAGTGGGAGATTGTTGGATTAGTGGACTCATACTACGTGCACATGGACAATTTAAATATAAGGATTAATTATATGTTATGTGTTATCTTGTGATTTGGTCCAAGTATTAGTGGTCCTATGGATATTAATATTAAGTGGACTAATATGTCGTCTTATAAAGTATAGGACCTAATTGTGTAGACACGCACAGGCTTGTTCCTAATCAATGATGGGATGATTAGGGATAAGACCAACTACATATATGAGGATTATGATCCTCGGTTGAACATATGCTACATCTTTCTGGCCTAGGAAGTGTATCAACTAGAAGATACCCAAACCTTAGGCGATCTTCAACCCGGATCAAAGACTTGCCCTTATGGATTCAGATATGCTTCCGCTTATAATGTAGTCTAAATAATTTGATATGAAGGTTACAGTTTTGGTAGGATTTATTTGAACATTTCCCTCTTCGATTCTACAGTTTTTGTTCCCGACCTTGTCTTCATTTGTTGAAATGAGGGTGACGACGACATGGTCGGGGTTAAGTTCGAGAATAAAAAGAATATTTTTCAACTTGGGATGATGATGGTGAATGCTTGTTGCTGAAATTGGAGGGTGGATAATGGCGTGGTAGGTAGCGATGGTGGTGTTGCCGGGGGTAGGGTGGGCGACGGGATATCGGGGATGTTATAATTTATTTTACAGTGTTAAAAAACTTGTTTAACGATATAATAAGAAAAGAATATAAAATATGAATAAAATACAAGCCTAATATGAATATACTGGAAAATACGGTTTTAATATGAAAATATCGTATTCATACGAAAAAGGCCTAAACCTTATTTCGGCACTTATTTTCCTTTATGTCAATTTCTACTCAACCTAAATTAAATTAATTACCCATTAATTATCCACTAAAAATATATTGATTGATTTAGTATTCTATAAATACAAGTTCTCTTCTCCTTGAAAAACTTCTCACAAACATAAAATACTCCTTGTTATGTAAGAGAAAAGATAAATAAGTGAAAAGAAGAAGGAGAGTTTGAGAAGAAGAGGAGAAGGTAAAGTTACAAGACGACGAGGATCCTTCATTATTAATAAGAGAACGACTCGAAGACGCTACTCGTTGTCACTTAAGAACAACGTTGAGCTTGTGTATGTGAAGAATTGTGATAAAAGGAAAATTTTAAATTTTTTTTGCGTGTGTCAATGAGTATTTTTGGACGTAGTCACTAAATATGTTTAACGTAAAATACTAATTGCAACTGTTGTGTGTTATGTGGTAAATACTGAGTACCATGAAGCATGATTTGTGTTATGCCCTGTTTGTATAATGACAGTGAATATGTGAAAGAAGTGTAAATACATAAATTGGTGAGATAACTCCATAACATAAAACACAAAAAATATTGTGTATGTACTTATGTTTGTCGTATTGGTATTTAGGAATAAGTTAAACACAATAGCAATGCATGAAGTATAAGATAACTATGATAACATGAGTTGTATTGGATTGAGCTCATAGGTTGTTTGCTTAATTTGAATTAAAACAACACTTGTGAAAATAAGACTAAACAAGAACAAAACCTTTATGTTTTGAGGATATATTTTCTAAAATGATACTGAGAGGATATATATCATGTGGCATATATGCCGTGAAAATAAGGACCAATGTGTCTATCTGGGTTGTAGCTGTTATACGAGTGTCTTGATTGGTACTATTTCTATGTATGATTTGGGATAGAACTTAAGGAAAATGAGAAGACATTTTTATAATGGAATAGGATTGCAACATGCATTGAGTACAGTACGAGAGGAATGAGTCAAATGGATTTGAATAAATAAGTGAGATTTACTCTCCGAGATGAGTAATAACTTGATCATGAAGGATGGAAAGACAAATATATGATTTGATATATGTGAGCAATGTTGCTCAAGTATGATGAGTTAATACACTTATGTTGGAAGGTTAAATTATATATGTGATTTTCTTTGTTGTCAAGAGAGTAGCAAGGCCTACTTGGTAAGAAAAGATGCTAGCATGGCTAGACATAGATGTTTCCAACATTATGTTGCACATTAATGTGATTTCATAAATGAAATATGAGAAAACATATATAACAATGTAAACTATGACATAGGGAGAGCATGAGAAATGCTTAATTGTTATTAGCCTCAAAGAAGTACAATTTTGTACAACAAACAATAAAGTGTTCGATTAAAAAGGACGAATGGATATGTGGGATAATTGATATGCATTTGAACATTGATAGTGAAATTTAACAATTATTAATAAACGCGTAAAGTTTGAGGTGGAGAATGGGGATATGTTGTACGTGAGATGGACATGGTATTGATATAAGGTTACCTGATGTTCAATAAATGAGATGGGCAATAGACGTATAGGTTGAACCAAAATGAGAATTATATGGGTTGTCTCCCTCATTTAGAACATCTCTATACAAATGAAATGTTTTGTTATACCTAATACATGACAAAGTGATCATAGTCAATGATTTCATATTTTCATCTATACTAAGATAAAGGGTTATTGGGAATGGAAGAACAAAATTGAAAGTCACACATACTGAGTTAGTTACTCCCCTTGAATTAAACATTGAGATGGATGCCTTAATAAGCGTAAGATGTTATACGTTTGAATGATAGCGATATTTTATTTTGAGGATATAAACGCTGTATTCTTAAAGATGTATTTTGAAATAAAGATTCATAGAATCTCATAAGAATATTCCAACCGAGAGTTAAGAAGCTACTTATTGAGAAATTAATATATGTTTTGCATGAACCATAAATTGATGATCCAAATGGTCAACTATTGTTTACTCCAATCCCAAAAAAAAATTACAAACACTTGCTCATTAAATTTTATATTAAAATAAATTAAATTTCTATATAAATATTTTTTAATAGAAAAATATTGATTTAAATAAAGACATCACCCATCTGCGCAACAATTGAGGCGGCGATGCCTTTTTGGGTGGCAAACCCGATTCGGATGAAAGACAATTGCTGGTTAGGGACAGGTGTATTTGCGTTGGTTATCTTTGAGATGCGGTTCAACAGGATATTAAAATAAATTAAATTTCTATATAAATATTTTTTAATAGAAAAATATTGATTTAAATAAAGACATCACCCATCTGCGCAACAATTGAGGCGGCGATGCCTTTTTGGGTGGCAAACCCGATTCGGATGAAAGACAATTGCTGGTTAGGGACAGGTGTATTTGCGTTGGTTATCTTTGAGATGCGGTTCAACAGGATATTAAAATAAATTAAATTTCTATATAAATATTTTTTAATAGAAAAATATTGATTTAAATAAAGACATCACCCATCTGCGCAACAATTGAGGCGGCGATACCTTTTTGGGTGGCAAACCCGATTCGGATGAAAGACAATTGCTGGTTAGGGACATGTGTATTTGCGTTGGTTATCTTTGAGATGCGGTTCAACAGGGTTATGGCGTCCTTGACAAGGACGCCAAATCGTGTTAAGATCCAAATACAAAAAACACAATCCATTTTAAGATTCAAAATCGTGTATAAGTTCAATCAAAATTTAATATTGCATTTTGTGATCAGAGGTAGTTGGAAACGCGATAAAAGCGTCCAACCAATCCAAACGTCCTCCCCGTTAATTCTCCGTCCGGCCCGACACATTCAAATCCCACCCTCTCAACCCCTCGGCGCTCTCTCCACTTCACTCTCCCCAAACCTGAACGAAACAACACAAATCTCCATTTTCCTCCTCCATCGACTCCGTCAATTTTCGGGTGGATTTTTTTTTATAGCAATTCTCGATTTTGAGGAGTGAGAGCGAAGAAGAGAGGATGGGAATGGATGAGGAAATGGTGGAGTGTGAAGTTTTACCGATGTTCGAAGCGGTGGAAGTCGACTTCGAGTACGAGTTCGAGGCTGTGAGGTTTTTCGATTTCTGTAGGAGGGAGACGGAGGACGAGCTGATGGAGGCGGAAGCGTGGTTCGAGTCTGCTCCTAGTTATCCTCCTTCTCGTGAGCCTGAATATAAACCCTAGAATTGTTTTTGATGTGTTTTTTTTTGTTGAATTTTTTTGTTTGTGGCGTGAGTTTGGGGAGTGATTTAGGTTGCAGCCTTTCCAGAGTGAGCTAGCTTGAATATTGTGGTGATGTGAAATCATGCGATAGATTCAGGGGCTATTTGATATTGCTTTTCGAAACTAGAGAAATTAAAACCAGGAACAGAAACAGAAAATCAATTACGAAAACCAAAATCAATTTACAAAATAAACTGATTTCGTGTGAAAGGATTTTGAATATTGTACTAAGATGAAACAGGAATCGGTTTTCTTATTTTTATCTCAGTTTCATTCATTTATACAACAGAAAACAAAAAAATAGAAGTGATACCAAACAATCAGGCCCTTAGTTTTACTATTAGAGGAATGTTGGGGATAATTATTTGTGCATTTGTTTTTTTGGTGTAGAGTTCCTCACATCTGTTGTATTAGGGCACTTATCTCGAAGGAAAAAAAGGCGGGTCCTGTGGAAAATCAACATTTTGTTGTTATTATGGCTAATTTTGTAGTTTTGATGGTGTTTGAGTGAGTCAGTGACCCTGATGGATATGGCAAGTGAGTTGTTTTAGTCAAATTATGGCAATATGTTTAGAATGATTCCCTCCAATGAGCTTGAGTTACTGTGCTGAGTTATGACTTCTCATTATGGGCTTTATTTGGCAACCAAAATGGCTTTGGAATTTTGACAATGGTGGGAAAATGATAAGGAAATGGCTATCTAATATATAACATGATATCATGGGAGAGAAATAGTCAAATTATGTCAGATTGACACTGTTCATTGCTGATGTATAGTTTTACAATTTCCGAAAGAAAAAAAACCCCATGGACCATTAGAGTTGCTCTAGGTGAGGGTAAATTTAGAAGTATGAGTAGGGTTTTGGCTGATATAATGTCCTTGCATTATTGCATTTGATGGCTAGTCTTGAGTGGATAGTTTTACCTTGACCCACACTCTATCGCTAGGTGCATTTCTTGAATGAAACTCGAAAGACCATTAATTAAGAATGATACAGTAGTAAATTCTGCAACTCTCTTTCTTCTCAGTTTCCCATAGTTATTGTCTGTCTCTTGTTCATTTTAGTTTTCATTTTGAACTTTTAGAACTTATGGTCGTTCTTTTGATGATATTTTTCATAAGGTTTGGCTTGTAAGTTGTTTCTGTCACATGGGTATTTAAGTTGGGAATCATGCGTATACCCTATTCTACCATGAGCTGTTCTTTTGTCTTTTATTTATTTATTTATCTATTTTCATGTGCCAGGTTTGCTTGTGTTTGGATTTTTGGTTTGGATTTTTGCTTTCTTATCATCTCCTCCCTCCATTTGGAGATTAATTATGTACATGATGTTTGCAGCATTTGTAGCTAAGATGTTTCTTAGGGAGGATGTTATGTCCACTAATGTCAATACCTCCCTCAAGTTCAGAGGTGTGGAGAAGGAGATGATTGATGTTGAGAACAATGGTGTCCAAATTGCAGGTGAAGAAATGGAGGGCGTTCATGAAGGTGGGTTCTTTCCATTTCCAAATTATATTGAGGGAAATGTCAAAGTATACCAGCTAACTAGGAACACCCTGACATCAAGTAAGTGCATGTAGTTGTGAGATCGATACATACTGAAACTGATGCAATAGAAACAGGAGAATTATTTTCAGATTTGTGATTGGAAACTAATCTATGTTAAGAAAAAAATCATTTCATTTGTTCACTGTCATTGCTGGGCAGTTTGCGCCTTCCCATATTACTATCAAGTAAAATTTGATGTATGAATCATCCCAATCTTTCATTTTGTGACTCTAATATTTTCTTGTTCTGTAAAATCCTTTCCTAGGTGCCTCTAGCTATCATCCGAACATGTTCCATTGAGTAGAGATTTGCATAGCAGAGTTTTATGTTGTTGTAGGCCGTAGTGGAATGATCCAGACCATATTGAAAGACGTTAGAGACAGCGATGTACATAATACTCAATGCTTGAGGCAGGCCTTAAGCAAAGGTACTAACATTTAAATGGGTAGCTTTGTTGATGTTACTTTTATGATATTTCTTTAAGGATTTTGTGGAGATGGCATAACCTGTAATAAATGGAAGATATTGGATTCTCTATACCTCCTCTGTGTAACTGTTGACTGCTTCTTGAATTTCATTCTTCCACTTTTTTGGATTCTACTTCTCCCAGTGGATTATCTATATTAAGTCATATTTTATTCTTCTTGTTTTTCCTTTGTTATATTCTTCTATCAGCTTCCTGCAAAGGTTTGAGTTTGTGTAGTGCTGTTGGCATGGGAAGTACAAGAAGCAGATCCAATGCCAAGCCACCTTTTCAAAAAAAGTCAACGTTGATGAAGCCTACAGTGAGCCAATTGGCAAAGAAAAGTCTAGGAAGTCAACAGATCAATATTAGGTGAGTTTCGCGGGTGTGAATGAACTCTCCCATCTACCCTTTGCTCACCAACTTTGTTCTCGCTACATGGGGGAAAGGGCTTTTTTTTTTTTTTTTTTTTAATGAGATCCCATCAGTTACGTCCTTTGTTTATTCTTAGGCTGATGATGCTGCCCGATAAAGAAAATGGGAGTTCCAGTACTCATTGTGGAGCAGAAATTCAAGCTTCCAAGAGACAAAAGCTAGATGGAGGTTTCTTTCAAAAGGTATGTAATTTTTCTCCGTGCTAGTGTTCATCTACAGGTCTTTTTCTCTAGAAATCATGCTCATGCACATTTTGAAATTTTATATTCCTTTCCCAGTTTTGTGGCTTCATGTTTTTGAACATTGTCTTGAAGCACACGAGTAATGTCTCCAGACAAGGGACTTGAATTTTGTTTGAATCTTCATTCTCATTTTGGGATAGCTCAATTACACTTCTTGCGGCAGTTTCATCTCTTTAGACTTGCTCTTCAGCTTGTTCGAGCAAAATAAAGAGTCAAAATAAACACTTGTTGAGCATGAGTCTGCTCGTTTTCTTTACCTTTTTCTTATTTCTTTCTTTCTTTGTTTTGTTTCCCCATTTTTTTTGTCTCTTGCATCAGCATTTTCCGATGATAGGACTCCACAGAGGTATCCGAGGTTCATTGAATGCTAATGTAAAAGTTTGCACTTGACCAATTCATGCTCTTTACTTTGTGGGATATCAAAGCCAGCTCCAGTCCTTTTAAGATATCGGAAAAATGCTTAATATTAAGTTACAGGTTTTTCTTGTGTTTAGCCATTGGAATGTTGATCCTTTTTTAGTTTTACTCATCTAGTGAACTATTATGTGGTTTGCTTAACGATGATTCACTTTACAATGGTTTTTATACTCCCTCAATCCCAAAATAAATATAACATTTGATTGTTTTTCACTACTCTACACGCATTTTAAGAATTTTTATTTTTTGTTTTAACGCAACAAATTACGTCACTGATTTAGGATTGAAATGCATAACTTTATATATTAGTGTTTCACAATAGCATTTTAAAAAATGGCGTTTGATCATCTCACGACGTGAGCCAAAGTTTGTATCGACAAATACGCACAGTCAATTAGTTATTCCCTCCATCCCATATCTTTTGCAATATGTATGTATTTTGTACTATTTTATATTCATGAATGCAAGTTTCGTTTTTTATATCAAATCATGTCTGATCGTCTCGCAATATGTATTAGGTTGAAATACATAACTTACACGATAATTTATGTTGCAAGATAAATTTTAAAAAAAAATTACGTTTGATTGTCGTTGTGCGCGTGTCAAACTTTGTATTGACACACGTGCAGAGTTAAAACGTTACAAAATAAGTGGGACGAACGGAGTATATTTATAACAGGACAGAAGCAGGGCGAAGCTAGGGGGCTAGCGGGGACCATGGCCCCACCTATGGTCGAGTCGAGTAAGGTATACCTATAAGCCATTGATGCTACTTTTGAAAATAGTATATACTTTATAGATTGGATATTGACTAGGAAATCTTCCAGCTCTACTGGTGGGTGGTGGGTTTCGGCCCATTTGTAGCCAGGTGTCGAGAGTCCCACTACATATTATTCTTAAATTTCTTTGTCCACAACTACTTGTTGTGTTTGCTTTCTTCGCCTTTTCTTTTCTCTTTTTTTGTTGCTTTGTAGGGAGTGTAACTGTTTTGTTTTCACTGTTGTGTGTACGTATATATGTTTTGTTTAATTTTTTCTGTAACTCTTTTTCTACGTTGTTTATACTACTTCTGTTAAACCATACATAGTACTCTATAGATTAAAATTATAATAATTATTCTAATTTTTTTTATCCTTATTAATGGATAAATTTTAATGATTTTTTATTCACAATACTATCAAATGTTAGGTGGTTCACTCTTTGATTTCATAAAAAATACAAGTAAATTAAGGTTTAATAAATAAGTAATGAGAGAATAGTTTTGATGATGTAATAAATATATAGTATAAATTTCATTCATTGATACAATAACATTATCCGGCCCCCCTCATGTATTTTCTTTGGCTTCGCCCCTGGACGGAAGGAGTAATATTTATATACCTAAAGAGCACTATCGAAAACTTGGGGATTTTAGTAGCCCTATGTTGCAATATTGATTGGTGGTCAAATAGCTCCGCTTATTTTGAACTCTAAAGGAAGTATTATTCTCTTTGTCCATATGATTGCAACAAATGCTCATGGCATATTTGTTGCGGTGGCTTAATGACTAGTGCATGCAGCCAAGCAATTAAGTCATTGATTGCAGCTGTATTTTTTTTTTTGGAAAAAAAACAATAATAGTAGTTTTAGCCGAGGGTATTGTCTTTGCCCAGACTTGAGAAACCAATTGTAATTCATGCTCAAGTTCATGGTAGCATATTTCTATATAACCGTTGTATCTTAACCTTCTTGTTATGCGAATTCCTTAAATGGATATGAGAGTGTGCGATGTAATGGCACACACACACAACTAACAAAGCGTTAAACAAACATCATAACACACCAACACCATCCACAACAAATTAGGGGTGGCAAAATTCAAGCCTATGACCTCGTGTCATACCTACTGATTGAGGAACTAACTTCATCAAAGGCTCAAGGTTTTGGTAGAAGACCGCAATAATATTTGTTACATATCACTCTAAGATTAATTCGGTAGGGGAGCGAGGAAACTCCTTGTAATGCACGTTCACTAGTCTCAACTGTAACAAGTGGTTCAAGTTTTTTGCATGAAGTGTTCATGCATGTTTATTTGGATATCTTCCAGCCCACTTTTTTGAACCACAAGGAGGCAAAATATAAAATGTAGTTGTGATAGTGGTGACCTAGGTATGTACATAAAATATTGAACGTCAATAATCAATTATAGAAGTTGCTAATTCTGATTTGGTGAGAATTTTCTGAAATTGTAGAAAACTTCTAACAAATCTAGTCAAAGATGAACCGTGCAAGGTTATATGATGATCACACTGACTGAGGTTAATGCGTTTACCTGTTATTTTTTAACCGATTACTAATTTACAGAGGTTGTTGGGTTTTAACTTGTCGGAACCTTGTCTTTTACAGGTTGGGGAGATTAAGCAACCAAGTGACCTAGTCCACAAGTTGCCTAGAAAGGTTCGTCTTAAATTGATTCAGGTTCTCTTTTATGTTAAAATGGATCACTGGTCTCCCGTTACGTTAAGTTAAAAATCTCATAGTCACACCCCTACAAGCAATCATTTAGTAATGATCTTATGTTCATTTTCTTGTAGTTATTGTTGAAATAATTGGTGGTAGCCGTTGACCATGTCCAATGTAGGCTGAGCCATCCAGAGTTCTTTTTTGTCATCGTTCAAGATAGTGTTCAAATGGATTGAAATATCGATATTGTAACCTATCTGATACGTTTTGCAGAAAAGAAAATCTAACATGAGCTAATATAGAGATTTTCTTGTTGTGTATTGTGATATATCATTAGGAACCCTACACATTTGAGATTTCATCTTAGAAGACGTAGATTATTGGTGTTTCTGTCATTTCTTTGTGATGCCAATCAAATGCCTTGTTTCAATGTCTTGTAACGAAGAAAAATAAATCCCTAACTGTACGCTTCCCCCTCAAGAAGTTAAGGCAACACTTCAAAGTTTGATTATATAAATCTTTCATTCCCTTCTCGCCCATGTTCCAAATTTAGAGTGTAAGAATTCCCCTTTGTATGGTCTTTATGTATTCCTATATCTCGTATGGTCTCTATATCTGGTCAAAGATGAAGAGCCCCCTTCTTATGACCTTTATGTAATGGTACATCTTCATAATTTATGGTCTATATATGTGGTCAAAGAACCCCCCCCCCCCCCCTCCAACACCCCCACCCCTACACCTACAATAAGAGAAGGGAAAAAGTTTTTTGGGTGACGAGAAAAGGGAAAAGTTAAAAGAAAAAGAAACAGAAAATACATCATGTTTTATCTGTGCTGTTAATCAGGCCTATTTGTGTTTGATTTGTGTGTTACATATTTATTTTCAATTCATTGCTCATTGAATTTTTATTATGGACTGATTATAAGAAGATTGTGGTTGTATAGCCCCTTTGTATTATCTGTTGGGCATTTCCTACTATTCTCTAGATGAATTTTCAGGATTTAACCGTTTCCGGGATGGGAGCACAAAGTAAGCTTAAACCTACAGTTCCTAGAGAGCCTGAACTCAAAACTGCATTGAGGGGAGACATAGAGTGAGGTTAGTTATGACTTATGATGATGTCGTGTCTCTTCTCTTGTTTTCTTTTGTTTTTCTTTTGCAACCCTCGGTGATGGTTGTGTAGTAATTGGATATGTTACTTCAAACTGCGATTCCAGATCCAAAGCTTCTAAAGAAACAGAAAATGCTGCTACAGCTGCCTTTAGATTCAAAGCACGTCCATTGAACAGGAAGGTTGCTATTAACAAATATTCCAGGAAGACCTATAAGTTTTGTGAAACCTTTTTCGTTTTCTCTGGTTAATGTCTTTGAATGGGATTTGCAGATACTGGAAGGTCCTTCGCTGCCAATTCCTAAGAGAAGTACCCCCACATTGCCAGAGTTTCATGTAAGTTACTAAGTTGTAAGCACCTTCCGCAATGTGGCAGACAAGGCGGTGCTGTTGACATGATCATCTAGCAAAACAATCATTATTAAGGGAAATATGTTGAATGATATTTGTTGCAAATACAAATGAGAAATGATGCCTGATCACTAATTTTTCAACACACTGCTGCACAATATGCTTTTTCTTGCAACTAAAATGTATTTGTTGTATTCAGGTCTTTCACCTGAAAACTGTAGAACGGGCTATGCAACATGCTGCCACCATGTCTTCATGTCACTTTCAAAATGACAAGGTTAGTTTTGTGCTTTATTCTAGTGAATATCTGGTGTGAATTTAAAATGTTTTTTTCTTTGCAAGTTTACATCCTACGTGAAGCACAACATAATTTGATATGATGACCTGAAGCTTATCGCCAAATATATGAAGTTTAACATCAGATTCATGATCTCTTTTGAAATTGTATGCAAGTGTCATTGTCGCATGCAACTCTGATTACTTTAAGGGTTTGCTTCCGCAGTGCACTTAAAGCATAGCATTATACCTGTTACAAAATAAATAAAATAAAAGAGGAGAATACGATTATATTATTGATGAAGGCATACTCTACATTTATAGAGTAATCAAATAATATATTGAAAGATTATAACTAAGTAAACCAGGAAACTATATATGAGCAATAATTATAACTTCCTCTCAAATTAAACATCTTCAACTTGTCAGGAACATAAGAAACACTTCGAAGCCACTACAGTAGATAAACATTTCGAAGCCACAGTGAATAAGAAATACTCTGAAGCCACAATAGTAGAAAGGAAGCACTATAAAGCCACAATAGATAACATTATTTCAAAGCCACAACAGTATATAAGAAAAACTTCGATGGAACTTAGTTTCATACTACTACAATGATGCTATTCTTTCGCCTGTCTGGCTGTTTCTTGCCTTTGTATGATACTCTACGTTATCTCTTTGCCAGCTTTGTCTTGCTGCCTGCTTTCCAGTTTCGTATGGTTACTCGTTTGCTTGCTTCGTTTGCCTGTCAGCTTTCCGAATAGCACGTCTGCATGCTACTTCTAACAAGCTGAATATGCTTCAGTTTGACAGGAGTATTGAAATATAGAATATCTCATTGCGATTTTTATTATGTTGAAAGGAATGATCAATGAATTCTGCTGTAGCTCACTTTCGACCATTGTTCTGATAGAATTTAACTATTATGTTGTTGCAGGGTTTGGGCAGAACTACTTTCCCTAACTCAAAAAATGGAAGGAAAGATGGTCAAAGGTGGGTATGGACATTACATATTATTTAGTTGTGCGAATCAATAAATGTTGCTGCATTCTCTTCTGCAATATCTTTCATGATTTTTTAGGAAGTAGGAACCTTTTTTTTTCACTTTTTAATAACTGGTTTGGCCATTTGGGGTCAATACATCGGTTTGCTCGTATTTGGCCACTACGCTTTACGATTCTGCTTGAGCAAAACTCAGGTTGAACAAGCTCCATCTTTCAAATTTAGACTTCGATCAGAACTCCAGGCTACTGCTTTACAAATTCTTTCAAGTTGTCCTTCCTAAGCCTTTACCAACTTTTAACTGTTGGCTAGAGCTTGTATAAACTGTAGAAAAGGTATTGTTTTTTTCCTGACTCAGTCAATAATACACATAGTTTTTTATTCAATTCTCCTTGTTTAGATCAGAATCTGCAGAAGCTACTAACAAAGGAGATCGTGGTGGAGCCAACAAACCTCTTGATAAAAACGTGGGTAATAATTTACCGCAGTTCTTATCTATGAATATATTGGCTTAGCCTGCTTGGTTATATTTTAAATTTTTTATATTGATCGTCAAATGAGCATTTAGGGACTCAAAGGCTGCCAAGGCACTAGTATTAGGTTACAAATTCTCGTACTTTTGGTTTCTTTTATCTTCGAAACCTCAATTCAACCAAATTACCAAGTAATATTGCTCTTGTTTCGAGCGGGGTTTGGATGGGAAGGTGCGGACATTCTTACCTTGTCAAACTGGAGCCTGTTTTCTCTAGAATTTACCTATACATCATTAACAGGAATGCCAAAGCCATAAATCAACTCGTCTTCTAGGATTTGTTCATGACTGACTATCCACAAACATCAATCTTATACTCTGGTGCCAAACTTGTTGACGGTTTGTTAGGAAAATCTATCTTTGCATATTTCCTAGACTATGAAAGTTCCCCATACCAAGTGGTACGATATCACTACTGTCTATAAGGAAATATTTCTGTTGAGTGATAGAAAAAGCCAATCTGTGAAAAGAATGACAATTCCTCCTGCGCCCTTTTTTTTTACCATTGAATTCCGCCTGCGCCTTCGTAACCTAGATGGTAAAGAAATCTTTGTAAAACTAACAGTTTCAAAATTGTGAGGGGATACATCCCAACTTGCGAATTGTGAGCTCCTTTATTTCTCACTGCAGGTGTTCGCCACTAAAGGGGATCTTGGTGCGTTCAAGAATATGAAGAGGGATATCACAGAGCCAAAGGTGATCAACTGCTACTCCTATTATGTTTATCATTTGTCTAAATTAAGACTCCCTTTGTCCCAATATGCATGCAACAGTTTTACTTTTTGTATTATTCAACATCATTTTGAGGAGGTTCGTTTTCGTCTTAACGATGCGATAAAATTATGTCACTAGCCCCGAGTTAAAGTACATGACTTAAACTGTCATTAGTGTTTCACAACGTTTTTACGAAAAATGATGTTTGATCGTCCCATGATATGAGTCAAAGTTTGCATCGACAAATATACATGGTCAACTGTTGCATCTATTTTGGGAAGGAGGGAGTATTATTTTGTGGCATGTTGTATAAACTCATCCATCGTCTTTGTTTTAGGGATTCCAGTTCCAAACAAAGAAGAGGAATCAGCAGAACCCTCCCGTGGAACTTTTCAGCAAGGTACTACAGGTTTTTGAATGACATCAGTTGTGTTTTTCTTTCAATGGATTTTGTACTTCAGCATTTCCTCCTCGACCATTATCTGAATTCCTTTTCGACCTTCAAATGGCAGCTCTCTTTGGCATCTGATGCTCTCCCAAATTCTACCACAACAAATATTCCTCCTGCACGTCTTCAGTCCAAGGTTCTCTTTTCCACTCCGCTCAAATCCTGGATGTCGTGTTCTTTTTACATATCCTGGCTTCAACTTACTTTTGTACATCATGATTAAGGGATCCAAAGAGAACAGATGTGGTTCATTTCAACAAAATTATAATGTAAGGATGCTTCTTGGTTGGCACAAACCAATTTCATTTTCTCCCTTATTCTGTTTGTTTGTTTGGATTGACACTTTTGTTTGGAGATTCATGCTATTTCTGTTGCCCCTTTTAATGTCTTTTCATGGTTGCATTGTTAGATAAATAGCTCTAGGCAAGTAAGATCGTATGCCTCTACTGGAATCAACCGTACGCTGCTAGCGGAATGAATACTCAAACTCATGGATATAGCATCACTGGAAGCATTTATTCTGAACTATAGAATTAGCAGGTACACGCACCACTTCTTAAATAAATCAGTTGGCTTGGTTAGACCTATTCAATATGGCTTCTGTTTGACATTTTCAGGTTTCATTTCTGTCAACTCAGAAACAAGACAATTTAGTGCATACAGCTTTTGTTTCTTAAAACAATGTGATGCAAAAAGAAAACAGAAACCCGAAAGAATGGTTTGATATACAATTTTTGTGCCATTGAACATGGTACTTGAGACATTGTTTTCCAAAAATTGTTATTTTTGGTTTCATTTATTAGCTTTTTTTTGCTAGTTTCTGTTCCTGGTTTTGGCTGACACTAGCAGTCCCAAACAGTCCCATTGTAAGCTGAAAGAGGGATCACTATAATTGCTAGAAGTGTTTGACATCACCATACTTCCTATTTCCTACTTCATAGCAAAAATCTTTGGACATAAAAACGAAAGAAATAAAGAAAAAACCTTCCTTTTTATGTGGACTAGTACACAAAATAGACAACCAATGGAAAAGCAAAAAAAATTTAGAAAAGCCTTTCAGGTATCTATGATTTCCTTGGGCTTGAAATCGAGATTTTGGTGCTTGTTTCTATGATTTTCTGGGGCAATTTGAACAGTCTTGTGTCAACAATTTCTTTTCATACAGAAGCCTATCGTGTGGTTTCTTTTTCTTCTTCCTGTAGTTGCATGGCGTGCTTCCGTTGATGAATGATGATGCAGTTAGCTACTTGATTTAGTTTTTATGAACTGAGCTACTTGGTTTAGTTGATGTTTCATATTCATCCAGAAGTATCAAATGACTTTGAACGTCTTGGTGAACAGCTACATAAAACACTCTTATCCAGGCTTTTGGATTTGGGACCTGTTATGTTAGTAACGAGGTATGGTCCCCGTCATAAGATATGATTCAGTAGACTCCCTAAATAATAAAATTCCTCGTGACTTTTGGTTTTTGCTTGTGCTGTTCTTCTCTAGTTGATAAATAACGTGCTGTTTTGAGTTATTGAAAAAAATTAAAATAAAAAAAGAACGAAGAAAAAGAAAAGAACATGGACAATTAATTCTTACAAATGTTTATGCACATATCTGTAGGTGTGTAGGCCTGTAGGGGACAGTTTTTTTTTTCCATTCTTTTTGTTTCAAGTATTTTTTTTCCATGTAATTTATAATTTTCTTTGCTGTTCCATATGCGTTGATGGATGCAGATGCAGATTAGCTCCATAGCTACTGATCCTCGGATGAACTGTTCACCAGTCAGCCAGAGATATGCCTCAACAAAATGCCTCTCATGTACAGATCACATGCCAAAAAGATTCAAGCTAGTCTCTGAGTTCTACAAAGATGAAGAATAGATGCTTCGCAGATTCTCTAATTTTACACAAGTTCCTAATTTGATGTCCAAGGCCAATGTTGTACAGCGGTCCGCCAACTAGCATATCTTAGCTTGCAGTATCAAATACATGCTCGACCTATGGTACACTGCCACTGTCACAGCTTAGATCTTTTTCCAAAAAAAGGAATTTTGGCACGAGAGATGATGTTCCTCTTAGCTCCCATTTTTATTTTCTTTTGGTAAAATCTGAGATCCCGTTTTCTAATTGCATAATTAGAAATGCCTCAGTTTTGTCAAAGTTCAGGGCGTCCAAACTGCAGCTGGCGCTGCTCTCCGCACCAATAGCAATATTGTTGTGTGCTATGTTCACGAAATACAGTTCCCATGGCAGGAAAATGATAAAACTTCACTGGCCCCTGAATTGACAATGGCTAAGCTTCCGAGCTCTATGACTACATTTTGCAAAACGACACTCAAAGTTCAGGGTGATGTGGTGGGAAGTAGGAGGTAAGACCACTCGCAGCAATTTTTCGATTTCTATCCTTGTTATATATTATCATAGTGTCATTTTATTTATATAGAAATGCAATTTTTCATCTAGTCTTTCAACGGATTTTCTATATTGTTTTTTTTTTTTCAGGTTATTCATATACAAATTTTTTCATATCCATATTTATTATTAATATTTTTTATACATTATTGTGATATAAAAGCCTTCAAATGATTTTTATCATTAATAAAAATAAATATTTTTTATAAAAAACAAAATTTTTAATTAAAATTAATATTTTATATGTTTGAAAATTTATTTTAAATTATTATTATTATTTTTTATAATTGTAATTAATTTAAAATAATGATAAATGTGGTATATGGAATGTATTTTTCATTCCCTTGAAGTAGGGATTTTTTATAGGGATAGAGAATAGGATGAGGATAGGGATATGTATTGGAATATTGCTGTGTGAGTCATTTTTCACAAAAATCCCTATATTTAAGGATAGGGAATGATTTGGGGAATCAATTAATAATGCTCTAAGGATGAGCATAGTATGGAACAGTCCGATATCCGATCGTTTCTCGTCTCATCCCTACTTCGGTACAATGGGAACACGAGGTAAGGAAGGATCATTGTCAAAACCTCGATCGAAACGAGTTGACTTACACATGTGTCAACCAAATAGCGAGGATGGAGGGGGGATAAGGGGGAACGAGCTCCATAAATAGCTCTTGTTGATTAGAAAATACTTATGAGATCATTTGTTTATGTTAATGTCCCTCACGCGATTGTCAATTGTGGGCCTACGATGTAGGTAATGTGTTATCCAACATACTTAATTATGGTGGTCGTGAGATTCACACCTTACCTCATGCTTATGAGTTATGACTTAAAGACATTGGCAGTATTCAAAGATAAACACAAGGAGTTCAGCACCTACTCTGATGTAACACAATGCATTTTTGAATTGAATCATGCTAGGTTGATGAGTTGTAAGTCATGGCCTACAGTATTAGCTTTCGTTTAAGTCATAATTAAGTAATAAATCGTACTCATTTTGGGTTTGGGGGCGTTTGTGTTGTTGTGGGAAAGAGTGTTTGAAATCTGGTACATCAAAAACTGTCCTTGGCATTCCTCATCGGTCGTGCAAACCAACTAATTTCATGAGATGGTCAAGATATATCATGCACACTGATAGTTTCCTATCATCACTTCTCAAGCTTTAGATAAAGAGGTTGGTAATGGAAAGGATATATATGAAATGTTGAAAATGAGTCGATCCATATGTTGAAGTTGGATTGAAGAATAAAGCATGTCAAAGAAAGATTTAAGTTTGCATTTAACACTACATCCTTGTTCAAATCCCAGTTTATGGGTATTAATTTTCTTTTCCGTCCTTGATATTCCAGAGTCTTGAGTATAGCACTAGTACAATGATCGGGTCCTTTGCAATGAAGGAAAACTTTGACGTGATACAAAGATAATTTGAAATTCCAGCAAAATAAAGGATGCTATCAAAGAGAAAACACAACTTTGAGGAACGAAACCAAAATGGCCTTTAGCCATAGATATAACTTAGTGTTTGTGTGAAAACGAGTAGAGGTTTGTGAGCCCACATATCTATGTAGTAGTGATGTTCTTGTTATTGGGTCCCGATTCGAATTCTTGGTCTGCTATCACATCAGAAAACAACACACCGATTAATTGAGTCAAAGAAGAGTTTCCTCGGAGATTGACTATGATGCTTAAGACAGTACGTAATAGATGTCCCACTAATGATTGCAGAGGTGAGTCCAAAGAAGTTATCTTTTATAGTGATAAAATAAAAATATTTATAGGATCTCGTTGATCCCTTCATGATTGACATCTGTCATCTATTTAAAAGGAAGATGATTTAACCATTCACGATGTATCATGTGACCTTTTCTGATGGACCCTTGGCTTAATGATGTTGATCCTTATTTTGGACCTCTAGCCCATCATTGTTCGATAATTTTGGTACCAACATTTAGGATCTTACGTGTATTATTTTGAGTTCTCAAATTTCACGACATAGGTATCATATTCTCAATAAGGTTTCCTACTGCAAAACATGATCAAATAAAGAAACTTGGAATTTTATCATTCTAAATAAAATAATAGGTACATGATTACATAGTAGATACTCCCTCTATCCCATTCGAATTGAAGATTGCTTTATGCAAACAATAAAATTATTCGGGCTATGGATCATCCGTGGGACGATCAAACATCGTTTTATGTAAAATTATCGTGAAATACTAATGATAGTTTAAGTTATGTTTTTCAATCTTGCGCTAGTGACATAATCGTCTTACATCATTAAGATAAATTACGAAAATTTTCAAAATACGTGTTGAATAATACAATGATGATGCAATGTTATAATTTGAATGAGACAGAGAGAGTAATTGTTTGCATATAAGGTTGCAATTCATGATAGAGGGGAAAAATATATAAAACCGGACAATTTACAGCACCTTTGGTAGTAATTGGATCAACCGGTGTTCGTAAAAAAATTAAAAATAACAAACAAACATTAATCAACATGTGTCATTAAATGGTTGCAAACAGTCTTAAACCAACGGATTCTTTTCTTACAAATCCTTTATCTGTGATGTCACTAATTTTTGTCACCATGGATGCAAGAAAAGAAAAATGGTCGGTAATTGCTACTCAACAATGGTCCATACTCTATATGAAAAAAAACTCAAGAAAACGAAATCTGCTAATCCACCAAGTATAATCCACACTGGAGTCAACTTCCAATCCCATTGATTATGGTTTTTTGGTACTTGTTCAATCCAAAGCGTTAAGAAAAATGTCATATTAGATTATCTCCGACTGTTCACTATATATAGGATCCATAACCTCGGTAATCTTGATCAATATTGGTGTATATTGGACCTCTTGCTCTCTCCAATACAGCAGTTCCACTCTAATATTTTGCCCAGCAATACTTCAGCAACCGCTTATTTTGCTTACAAGCAGAATTTCTTATGTACATGCCACAGTAGAGTGATCAACAGTCATATCTGCGTATCCTGTCAAACTATGGATCTCTTGCATATGGCACTCTATTTTACGCTGGTATGCATTCCAACCTACTTCCTTTTCTACATGACAAGATCGTCCAAAAGGTCGACAAGCAATCAATTACCTCCAGGTCCGTCCCTGTTATCTGTATACAAAAGATCCTGCAGCTAAAGGAAAAGCCAAATATATTCTTCTCTGAGCTTGCAAAGGTTTATGGGCCAGTAATGTGTAAAAATTGGTTGTGTCATGACTATGGTCATATCGTCGGCATCCATGGCCAAAGAGGTTCTTATCAAGAACGATGCAGCTTTTTGTGGTAGAACCGCTTTTACGGCCATGACCGTACTAAATCATAATGATACATCAGTAGCATTTTCAGCTCCCAATGCTCACTGGCGAGATCTTAGAAAGATATGCAAGAGCTATCTTTTTTCAAAGGATAGACTTGATGCAACTCAAGGCGTTCGAAGAAGACAAGTGCAACAACTTCTCACCCATGTTCAAGATTGTTGTGATACTAATACTCCAATAAACATTAGCAAAGCAGTCTTTGATGTATACCTGAATTTTATATCCAGCACCTTTTTCTCCAAGGACTTAGCTGATCCTAATGTTGCTCTGGATTTTTGGGAGCTGGTTTCGGGTATGTTACATGTAGCCGGTATCCCTAACATTGCTGATTACTTCCCGATCTTGAAAATGGTTGATCCACAAGGCATTGGACACTATACAAGTGATTGCTATCAGAAGGCAACAGGTGTCTTTAGGGAAGTGATTGCCCAAAGGTTGGAATCTAGAAGGGAAGAAGCTCTCAGACAAAAAAGGCGATATGCTGGATGTTCTTCTAGATGCCATCAAAGAGAACGAGGACACTAATTTCAAGGAGTTCGAGTTACCAAATCTTCTGCTGGTACTCACTATACCCATCTACCTAAATAAATTAAAATCATATTTTCTTTCATTTTTTTTGATTTTTTGAAAGTAACATCATATTTTCTTTGGGTTACAGTGGTATAATTATGGGACAACATATTGGCATTTGCAGGAGCTTATAGTTGGAGGAACAGATACAACGTGGATCATCCTTGAATGGGCCCTGTCTGAGCTTCTCCGGAACCCTGTTAAATTAGAGAAAGCACAAGAAGAGCTTGACAATGTTGTTGGAAAAGGAAAGCCGATTGAAGATCATATTGATTGTCTACCTTATCTGCAGGCTATAGTGAAGGAAACTTTCAGGCTACATCCGCCAGTTCCATTCTTAGTCCCTTGAAGAACTATCATGGACGCTGAGCTCTCTGGGTTCTTCGTGCCGGAAAATACACAAGTGCTGGTGAACATCTGGAGTATTGGAAGAAACGAAAGCCTTTGGAAGAATGCAAATGTTTTTGAGCCAGAGAGGTTTTTGGTACTAGATATCGATCTAAAAGGTCGTGACTTTGAGCTATTTCCATTTGGTGCTGGTCGTCATATGTGTCCAGGCTTGCCGATTGCACATAAGAATCTTACATCTTATCTTAGGCTCGTTGATTAATTGTTATGAGCAATCCAGAGAATATGGACATGGACATGGCCAAGAGATTCGGCTTCACCTTGGTGAAAGCACAGCCACCACGAGTGATTCCTACCAGTATCATAAACTAGTTAATGGCTCAAAAATCATTCAAAGTCTCAGCTTACCTTGTCATGTGGTTTTACTAGTAAATAAACTGTCCTGTACTTTTTAACAGTAGTTCTATTATGGTGTTTTGTCCAATAAGATCCGGACATCGATCCGGCCAAGGCCTTGCATGAATGGGTAACTGGTTCAACCGATTAAACTGCTGGTTCGATCATTTTGATATTATTACTAATATATTATTTTTATCAAAAAATATATATATACGTCTTATATGAATAAAAGTGTAACTGCTGGTTAAACTTGTATTTTTTCTCCGGTTCAACCGCCCGTGTTTGACTGAGTAGGTCCAGGTTTAATAACTATGTTTTGCACTCTTCTGAACACTGTTTTGTGCTATACATGGGATAAATTGTACTGTCTCTGATCGACTTATGAATTGTTCAATAGTTAGGAGAGTTCATCAATAACCATTAACCTCTAGCAACCAACTCGAAAGCTTATACCAACAGAAGCACGAACGGGCACCAAATATGACTATTAGAAAACCATATTTTCCACCAGTCCCAAGTCATGTGTGTTGAGGTTGTCAACAACTTTATATCTGTGGAATGTGACCTACGCTCATCCAGTAAGGGGATCCCGTTCCCTGGTGAGCAGACAGGGGTTCAGAAGGCAGCATCCCCTGGCGGGAGTGCGAGGGGAGCATGAGCATGGTCGTGCGTCCTGACATATTTCATTCTCAGGACATATTTCATTCTCTTAGCATGCCTTTGCCATGGCGTACGTGGGTGGCAAGACAGGCCACGACTGTGAGATTAGATTTATTATAACCATATTTTTTTTATGGGTCTATAAATCTAACCCATATATTATACATCCATATAAATTTTAAAAGATTGAGTTGTGATCTAATACAATGTGATACGCATTGTAATCATCTCTTCATATAATGCTTTATTATCACGAAAACGCATTGTAATCATCTCTTCATATAATGCTTTATTACAACGGTTCGTGATGGTGTTCTTATGAGGTTTTTCTCCCGATGCTCATGTTTCCCTACGTTAAATTCGAGAGTGTTTTTGTTGTGCATTGTCTCGATCTATTATCTTCAACTCTTTCAATGTGAACTTTGAAATGGAAAGATATCCTCCACATATCAAGAACCAAAGCATTAAAGTCAAATCCACAACTACTGAAAAATTCAGAAGTCTTTTGAAATTCATAAATCTGGAGGAGAAACTCATAAACATCATTTGAAGTCCTTTGAAATTCAGAAGACATGCATAAGAGCAAGAGTTAAGGCGGTTTCTCGTAGGTGTTCTGATCTCTGAACTCTTGAATCTTGGTTCTTATAGTCCCAACACCATCAGGCTGTATGAAAAGGGGAGTGTTATCCAAGACATGTATTATGAACTTGCGATTGGCAGGCTGTTGGGCATTCAAAGTGACGATGAACTGCGCCATTGGAATATCACTGCCAGATAGATATAACCAGTTTAGAACTGTATGATACAGAATCTGCATCTATATTCGCATCAAAGCATATGTAGAATGAAACTTTATTCCGTCCCTAGTGAAAGTCCTACAGCCTGACAACATACTGGCATATCTTTGCCATCTACATTTACAAAGAATAAAGATCCTTTATGGTATCTACATATCTGGAAGAACGAAAATATCCAGAAGAATAAAGATTTGCACTAAAGATGTCTGTCTTACAAAGAAAAAATATACTTTATGGTATCTTAATACGAATCATGTGATAGACAGTTAAAACAGATAGGTGCAGTGAGCTATACGATCAATTGAGATGTACCCCAAAATTGATCAGAGCATATTGTAGTTTGTCTAGGTCATATGCCATGAAGGCTATTGAAAATGTGATACACAAGACCATCACCCTGATTATTGCAAAGAAAAATATAGGAAGTGGCTGAATAACACAGCAAAGCTCGAGAGTAACCGAAGCTATAGCCTATATCTGAATTGGTAAACACTCAGCAATCATGAGAATTGCACTTTAGAAAGACCTAAAAGTCTACACAAGAAGCATGAACCTATGTTTTCGATTGCTTTGCTGGGTAAGATGCAGTGAGGTAAATTAATGTAAACATACAGGTCTTGGCCCACATTACCAGGACAGGTTTTCATAATGCATTTTGATGGTATTGTCGTGGAAGTGGATTGTATTCTGATGGTAAAAATAACATGAGTAACTAAGATGCTGGAAAGTACAGGTCACACTCCTCTAGTGCTTCAATCAGCAGCAATAGTATAGATGGGTAAAAAAAGCGGTCAACTTCTTCTGTTATGGCGGGGAAAGGGTGATATTGGGGATAGCAATAAGATAGAAAAACTACATCTAAATTTCAGGTGCGATGAGAAATGACTAGATCTTTTTAATGTCAGAAAAAAACATTTGAGCAAAGAGATCTCTAGCTCATTCAATTGAACTGAATATAACATTAACATAGACAAGGATGGATGAGGGAGAATGAATTCACCAAGAAATAAACACGCCTTTTGTAGCGTTCACCATTCTTCACCTGCTGCAAGGTCATGACAGCAACAAAAAGATAAAAAGTTTTTATCCAACAATACCAAAACCATGTGGACACATGAAAATCTGGGTATCAGCTTAGACTATGCGTCAGTGAAATATGCGACATTGCCACGGATATAACTCCACGTAAATTGACAGGTTCAGGTTTTAGATCATACGTAACAACAAATGGGAACCAACTCTAGCAATATCAACTTAGAATAAGGATCCAAAGAGGGGTGCTAATCACACCCCCATACCTCACCCCC
>LIEC01012547.1:0-27720 GCA_001925005.1 Drosera capensis | reverse complement strand
TGCTGCCAAATCGGCAACCGTCGGCTGTCGACAATAACCACCATCGATCACCAAAATTTGACTACCAGTCGTTGGTCTTGGTCCGTCGCTCGACCATCCACCACCACTGGTCGTGCTACCCATGACTATCGTCCAACTCCCGACCCACGCACGCCTCACGATCGTAGCATAAATAGACTTTTGTTTGATGATCCAATGTGTACCAAGCATGGTTTGTGAAAGACAGAATGTAATAACTAATCCTAGTATTAATGATGATGATAATCCCCTCACTATTTATCCAGTCTTGTCCCATCTACGTATCAAACTAGGCCTAAGAGATCTATTACAAGATAGATAAGGATGAAAGTGGAAAACCCATTGACCAAACACTATACAGAAAAATTATAGGATCTTTATAGTATCTTACTACTAGTAGGTCAGATATCCTTTATTCAATATGTGTTTGTGTTAGGTATTAATCTGATCCCAAAGAATCCTATTATATTGTACTTAAGACAATCCTGAGATATTTCAAAGGAACATTGATTTTGCGGGTTGTAGGATAGATGCGAAAATACTAGTAGATCATGCTAATTTTTAGGTGCAAGCATTGTATTATGATTCAGTAAGAAACAAACTACTATTTCAAACTCTACAGCACAAGCTGAATATGTTGCAGAAGGGAGTTGCACTGCACAAATTTTGTGGATAAGATGTCGATTATTGGATTCTGGGATTGAGTTGTTAAAAGTTCCAAAATTTGTTGACAACACGTCTGCAATTGTAATTTCAAAAAAAACCTCTTTTTTCACTCAAGAACAAAATATATTAATGTCAGATACCATTTTATGAGGGATAATGTGCCTCTTGATGAGAGCGAATTCACCCAGTTTATTTCTATAAAAAACTAAATTACAACCATTTTTACCACGTCTCTTGATGAGAGTAAATATATCCAATTTAAGGGTGAATTGAGTATAATTGATATAAATGAATAAGGTCATAATGGTATACTACACTCTACTACTGCATAGTGAGATGTTAAATAGCATAGAAAACCCTTATAGCATTTCAATTTTTGGAAAGAAACAAATGTTATAGATTTCTGTGTTTGAATTTTCGTAACGGTTAGAAAATTCACTGTTTTCATGAAATGAAATGCAACAGTTACTCTATGGATTTTTACAAATCATAACAAATGTTTGCCTATAAATATCCAAGTGCTTTTAGACCTAAAATCTCTTTAACACATACACATTCTCCCTCTAAGCACTCTCTCTTATATTTGCACGCTACTGTAAAACCCCAACCTCTCCAAACTTACATATTCGCTCTCAAACTTTCATTCTCTCAAAATAAATTGTTTGTGAAACATAACCAACACTCCCTTCAGTTCTTTCACTTCATCAGAAAGAACTCCAATTCAATAGAGTCCCTCTCAATCGAAGAAGGATGTCAAGGACAAGGTTTGCCTACCAACTGGCATCATCCTTGACTTGGACAAGCTACAAAACGAACCTGATGACATCAAAGAGAAAACAGAATTGATTGAAGAACCAGATTACAACAGATCAATAGGAGGTGGTGTACACCATATTAATAAAATCTAAACAGAATGGGCCAAGTTGTTGATGAAATTTCTTCCCAAGGCATTACAGGGTAGACAACTATTACATGGGTGAATTCTCAGCATCTTTTTGAAGGCAAAACCAAAGTTATCAGACAAAAAGAAAAGATCTTAGAGAATCTTCAAGCAAATTGATGTCAAAAAGATTGACAAACAGCCAATAGGCTTTGCCAAGAAAAGGAAGACTATATAGACCAACTTTATGACATCAGTTCAACCATTGAAAGTAGTAGTGATAAGGCTAAGACGGCCAAGGGGAAGACTCCAAAGAAAGCCCCTACAGCAAAACCCTCCGCTGTAAAGCCCCCTGCTACAAGACCAAAACCAGAGTAGAAGAAAACAGTGGCAAGGTCTCTGAAGAAAACCAAAAGAAAGCTGGTTCTTCAAGAATCAGAGGAGTGAGGAGGCAACCTTAAACTTACTAGGACATCAAATAGTGGAAACGAATGTAGAAGAAGAAGTGACTTAACCAATAAGGGACTAGGCTATACCAGGTCATATTCATAAGCAATCCTAAATTTCTAGCCATTGTTATATGTCGTCCTTTTTTTGAAACATCACTTTCATGTCATATTGGAACCATATTCACAAACCCGTGACCTCTGGTTTTTTTAACAGCAAAGGACACTAACACATTGCAAAGACAACACGTGAAAATTAACTTCTTCTGAACTCTTTAATTGAACTCAGCCTTACTGTCTTTCAGTCTTACTGTTGTAATCCTTTCCATATAGAAGCAATTACTCATGGAGAATCTCAAATGCCCATGTCTTATTGTCCCTTTACTCATGACCTTAATGCTTCTAGTCTTACTGTATTTCTTTCTAAATCCACCTTACTGTGTTCTTCTCTGAAATAGTCTTGTTCCATTTCTTTCTGAATCAGTCTTACTACGCTCTCATATCAAGCTCACTTTTTAAGAAGACGAGTTTCCGTCGATGCGTACTAGGACATTCTAAGATTAGAGTTTACCAATCATTCAGTTTCTATACATCATGGGTTTAACTCAACAATCCCCTCCTAAATTGATGATAGCAAACTCTATCTAAATAGCAAGAAGAATATGAATTTTCTTTCAAATATACCAAAGAGAAAAAAAAAACATACAAAATTTTGAGGCATACAAATAGGGTCACATGCTCTACTACTTCTATCTATTTGGAGCAGTAGGGTCATCACCATCTTTTCTTCTCTTTGTCATGGGCCTTGGAGGCACAGGCTTGGGAGGCACAACAGCCTTTTTTGAAATAGTATGCACTGTAGTTTCCTGTCTCCTAATGTGCTTTGTTGTGTCCCTTTGTTGATTATCTACTCCACGGCTTCTTTAAAGAAATCAAAACTTCTATTAATGATCTGTTAGGTTCTTTTCATGGCATCCTACTCTAGATGAGTGTGGACCATACTTTTGTTCAATAATACTCCTGATTGCCTTTGTGAGTTCAAAGATGAAATGGTTTCCTTAATCTTTACTGTTGCTATTGTTGACTCTCTCCCTCTTTGTTATCATCAATGAAAGAAAAAAGAGTACAACCTATTAAATGTTGGCTCAAATCGTTGATCTGGACTTGATTTGTTGGAGTTTTGTTTCTGTCTTTGTTTGATTATTCTCCATCATATACTTGAGCATAGCAATCTCATCAGCCAACGAGGTCATCTGTTTCTCTACATTCTCAGTTAGACATGCAACTTGTTTAGTATTGGAGTTGGTAGGGATTTTGACCAAGATTGCTGCCTTTCTGTAGTCTGTTGATGTATTTCTGTAACGCCCCAAGATTTCTTGTCCAATACTTGTCAAACACGTGGCGTTATCGTCGCTCCAAAGTTTTCCTTGAAGCAAGGTGACAAGAATACAAGGAGTTTAAGTATCAGAAACATAGGAACTAAAAATAAATATCCAATTTACATCGTCTTGTATTACATGAAAGTCAATATCTAGAGAGAAAGGACAATATTACAACAAGTCGAATTCATTCATCCTTGCTAAATAATGGGCCCTTCCTCGAATCATTATTACCTGAAACGAACACGTAACCGTGAGCTCGAAAACCCAGTAACACAGGATACACGTCCATCTCAGGGGTCCGACATGCTTATTATATCATGCGTTTCACATGCGCAAATAGGATGCAATGCAAACAACATCGAGCAATCATATGCCAAGCAAGAATGTATAAATTACACAAGATAATATCTCAAGTCAAACAGATTAATCCTTTTTCCATCATCAATAGCCTTTATTAGGGTTTTTAAGGCTCGTCTATATTTCGTGTCAAGTCATATTAATTCTCATGACTTTTATAAGTTAATGACATGCTCTGTCATACCATATTGATTCTCATGGTTTTTACAGGTTATTGACATGGTTTGTCACGTCATAATAATTCTTATGATTTTTACAAGCTAATAACATGGGAGGAGTTACAACAAGAATTTAATGTTACCAGTATCGTCATACTAATAACAATTAAATAAACAGCATGGTCGCTACAGTCGACGCAGGACGGTTAATGATAACCAAACACGGCCACCAATTATATTTCAATTGATGCCGGTGCATGCACGCGAAGGGGGTTTCTATCCCTCCCTAGCTAGTTCAAGACCCGTAACTCTCCCAGTTATTATCATTTACATAAATGTCTTCATGTTCAGATTTTCAGGATTTTCAGGCAGGTAGCATGAAATTAACCGTATTAATTTCATGTACGACAGGATTCAAGATTTTCAAGGTTCACAAGATTCTCGAGATTTCATGCGTGTATCATGAAATTTATTATTTTAATTATCATGTACAGTAAGCATCTGGTACGACGTTCATATCTCAAGATTTTCAGGCGTATAATATGATATTAATTATATTAATCCATGAATAGCAGGCGGCTATCATTGTGTTCATAATTCATATTATATTTCGTATCGTTCACTTGAATTTTCAGGATTTATAACTCGTTGCAATAAACACAATCCACTAGTACAGGATATCACACGTCAAGAGCAAACAAGGAATATTCAGGGATCATTATTAAAATTCTATAATATTCTACAGGTTGCATCGTTACCCTTTAGGCAAATAAATCAAGTCAATGAAGTACATCATAATTTTATTCTTTTATTTATCATGTAGGTACGTGATCATCCAAACACATAAATCAAATCACGCATAATTTAGGGTAACGATGTGTGTTACCTTATCATAACTGAAATCACAAAATTAATCTAAGGCTCAATCCTGCTGCTGTATAACGTGAGTACCTACATAATAACGCAATCATAAGTACCCTCGTATTTATTTCGCGAAACAATATATATAACGTATACTGTAACGTTATATATCTCCTTTCCCCCTTTACTGTACAAAAAAAAGAAAAAGAAAAAAAAGGTGAGGCCGATTTCAGGCCAGCGATTTCCGAAATCTCTCCGGCCAAGTCGACGGCCACCAGGGAAGGTCCAGGGAGCGGCCGAGGTGGGACGAGGAACACGAAGCGACATCGAGGATCTCCGGGGAGGCCGAGGGTGTTCGGTTCGGTTGCCTATGGTTGTTCCCGACGTCGGGAAGGGTTGGCTACGACCGAAAATGGCCAGACCTTGTGGGAGAAGCGCTGGGGAGGTCGTGGTCTCCAGGCGAGGCTAGATCTGGGATACCCAGTGATGTCGGGCGACCGTCTTCCCACCGAGGACGACAGCGGCGGTTTAGGGGGGTTTGGGCTGGCTTGGGTAGGTTCGGGCGGTGGCTTGGGTAGGTCGGGGATGGACAGGGATAGGTTATCGGGGTCGGGGCGGCCGGATTCCGGCAGGGCAATTATGGTTATCCTACGAGATGAAAACAAAACGGGAGACGAAAACTTATTCCTTCACGGTCTCTGTTCTCCTTGGAGGCTAAGTCAAAATTTGTGAAGCCAACGAATTTTAAAAGTATTTATCTCGACACGTGGTTGAAATATTTATGGAAGCGATTGAGATTTTCACAGGATTATTGCTTCGTTCAAAGATATATTACCATATTTAAAATATATGTTTTCTTATTCAAAATATTTCAGGATATTATAATTTCTTCCATAAACTTCTTGAGAAGAGTAAAAGAAGTATATGTTGTAGTAGATGGAGACATGCTTAGTTCAACGTTTGATCTCAGTGATGGTCTTCGTGAAGTTTGTGTTGAGATACTCTACTATGCTTTGGAGTTGGCTGAGTTGATTTTGCAAGGACTCAGTAGTAGAGTGCATCTGGGAGTTGGCAGTAAAGAAGTGTTCATACTGTTGCCTTTGAAGCTGGAGTACTTTTGTGTCAATAATTACAGTAGGTTCATTGGATCATTGGGAGGTTCATTGGACCAGAGGCATGGCAAGCTGTCCTTTCCATAACCATGGGGGTTCCTATAGAAAAGAGCTTGAAATACTCATTTTCTGGTGACACTGTTACAGGAGGTGTAAGATTCACAGATACAACGGGGTGGGGGTGGGGGGGGGGGGGATAGGTTTTTTTTATTTTTTCATTAATACAACGGAATATTTGATTTGAATACAATGATGATTTTTGCAGACTACAAAGGGTGTCTCCAACAGAGACTTGTACTTTGAGAATTTGTCTTTATTTGCTGTTTAAATTAATTTCTAACAATTCTAAAAATACAAAGTAATGTAAAAAAAATAAAAAACACAAGATTTATACTAGTTTACACACTTGTTATTAATTAATAAACGAGAGGTAGTCCAGTCTTTTCTTGATGATCAGTATAGTCAATTCAAGATGTGAGTTCAGTATTTTTTTTATTTTTGGCTTATAAGACAGCCCCTTTACAAGTTTGTCAACTTATCAAAGGTGAAAAACCTAGAACATTTGCATAGATCTTTTCTCGGACTCCATTGTAGCTTTTGTTCTACAATACAGACTAGTAAACTCTTTTCTTTATATTTTTCCTAAATTTAGCTCACTATGAACAGTTTGAATTTAGATTAGCTTTGCACACTTTGTATGTTCAAATCTTCATTCAACAACAGTGTTCCTTGAGCTCTTTGATCCTATTTTATAGGCCGAGGGAATGAACCCGTGACTGTACCAGATTTAATGGTGAGAGCTTGTCACATGTTACTCTTTTATTGATATTGACGGCTCATTTTATTCTGATTCTCTTACTGTCACTCCATACCTCAAATTTTTGATTTGATCAATCCTTAACAACCATCTATGCTGCACTCCAGTCTGTTGCAATTCAGTATTGTTGAGACCTCGTTTGCACCCAATCACTATTACAATCTTGTTTGCACCCAGATCTGATGCAATCCATCATGTATTGCTATGTTGGCCTTCGTTTGTAAAAATTGATCCCAGATCTTAAAGCATTTATAGATTTTTTGTTCATACATGTATTAGTTGTCTTGCTAAAATTTTCTGTAGTAGTTTATATCTGATAGTCTATAATGCTCTCCGTCTGTGAGCGTCTGCTCTCCAGCATCTAACATACACGATAGATTACTAACTAATTCTCAATTTAAACACAATAACTACATCATGATTAATACTTCTAAGTTTTGTTCATTAATTTTTATATAATTGGAAAGATTGTATATTTCTATCAGAAGGGTCTTTAGGATGTGTGTGTGGAAGAGCTAGGCCCGTATGCAGCAGGGTCTTCTTTTGGTTGTTCAGAATGTGCAAAAGATGATAGAAGCAGTGGTGGAAAGGAGACCATTGGGAATATTATAGTGTGCTGTTCTACAGCAGTGGAAGGCCTTGTAGTGAGGGGAATATCTTCTATTATAGGCATGCGCATTGATGTATTCTCTTCATGTGAAGTAGTGTCAGACATTACTGCAACAGCCTCAGGCACTCCTTGATTTTCCCTTTGATGATGTGCAACAGCCTTAGACATGGCTACAGGAGTCTTAGATACTCCTTGTAGTTTCTCACCCTCTTATGCAGAAGCCTTAGACGGTTCTATCATTTGTTGGGTTTGGATTTCAAAGGAAGCAACAGAGGGTTGTGGCTCGCCTGAGAACCCTTAAACAAGTTTGTATCAATCTCTGCACACGACTGTAGAGATATAATTGACAATGGATGCCTATAGCTTGAGCCTTTGCAGAGTGATGTAAAATGAACAAAGATGTATTATGTTCGTGAACTTCCAAGAATGTTAATATATATATATATACTTGGGTTTTCAAAGAATGCGTAATTGTATTGTATTATTAAATCGAGCTTATGTATCTGTTAAGGTCTAGAGGTTCAAGGATAGTGGAAATGTCTTTCGGCTTTATTGTATGGAAGAATGAATTTGACAGAAGATGAATTTTTTCTTTTTGTTTCATTTGTTCCTTCCAAAATGGAAAATAACGAGGTAATCCAAGTAATATGTTTTGTTAACATTGACAGCATTGAAGGGGAGAGACTAGATTCACAGGGAACACCAGGAGGAAAACTTTCTATTTCGAGTATGCCACAGTCTGTACTAGAAAACTCATACTAGGTTGTAAAGTGAAGAAATTGCTCTATCTTAGGTGTTGATGATCCTCTATTCCTGGGTTGCTTCTGGGTGGGAATATTGGAGGGAAATTTTCCTAAAAAAGAACATACTAAAAACAACTAACTACAGGTTTATATAAACCAGCAAACTGTCTCTGACATTCCCAAACTGTAAAATAACTGATGTTGCATGTTTCAAACTGTGACTGGAATCTCCTCTTCTTCCATATATAAGCACCGTGGAAACGGAATCTGCATCATCACATTTCTTGCCTTTTCCGTTGTTTGTTATCTTAATCAGAAGCACATCTAGTTTGATTTGCTACAATGGGATATTCTGAATCAGAATCATTGGAGAAACCGAGCCCCATATGGAAGGTGATATCAGTGGCTTCGATAGCCGCTGGGGTCCAGTTCGGATGGGCGCTCCAATTATCTCTTCTGACGCCATATGTTCAGCTCCTTGGTGTGCCACATATGTGGTCGTCCTTCATATGGCTATGCGGGCCGATATCTGGCATGCTCGTCCAACCCATTGTCGGTTACACCAGTGATCGACTGAAGACCAAGTATGGCCGCAGGAAGCCCTTCATTGCCACGGGCACTGCCCTCATCTGCATGGCGGTGTTGCTAATTGGTTATGCGGTTGATTTTGGTTATGCTGTTGGTGACAGACTTGACCAGAAAACCAAGCCAAGGGCGGTTGTGCTATTCGTGCTTGGGTTTTGGATTCTTGACATTGCAAATAATATGGTGCAGGTAATTGTCTAAGATTCTTGAAACTAACTTGTGGTATGGCGATATTCTTGAGCCATGATGATAGTTATTTGTGCTTTGCTCGCATATAAAAATCGTTTTACTAGCTTAATGGGATTGTCTTTACTCCACTATGCTCATTTGAATTCTCTTGAACTCGTCCGTATTTATTTCTGTATGATACAGGATCCAAGCAGAGCATTTTTGGCCGATCTATCGAAGCATAATCAAAGGAGAATGAGGATTGGGAATGCCTTCTTCTCATTCTTCATGGCAGTGGGCAACATTTCAGGCTATGCTGCAGGCGCAAACGCCAAACTCTACCATTTTCTCCCCTTGACCAAAACTCCTGCTTGTGATACATACTGCGCTAACCTCAAAACTTGCTTCTTTGTCGACATCGTCTTCCTGTTGATCGTTGTCATATTCGCTCTCTCTACCGTGTCTGAGCCTAGCGCTGAAGACAACCTCGACCATGAAGACCCATTCCTTGAGCAAGTCAAGGCCGCTTTTAGAAGCTTTGGCAAGCCAATGTGGATTCTGTTCCTGGTCACAGCCTTGAATTGGATCGCCTGGTTCCCCTTCTTGATGTACAACACTGATTGGGTCGGTACCGAGGTGTATGGAGGTTCTGTCGATGGAAACCCCCAGCAAAGGAACTTGTACGACATGGGTGTACGGGCTGGAGCACTCGGACTCATGCTCACTGCAGCCAGTCTTGGTCTCATGTCGCTTGCTATTGACCCGTTGTCTAAGCTCCTTGGAGGCAGCCGCTATTTATGGGGCATAGTCAACTTCGTGTTGTCGGCCTGCCTGGCTTCGACGGTCTGGGTGACTAGAAAGGCTGAGCATGGAAGGAATTCCATGCCAACTCCATATTCTCCCCCCAAAAGCGATGTCAAGATAGCCACTTTCGCTCTATTCGCTGCAACTGGCATTCCGCAAGCTGTAAGATTTTTTCCCCTCTCAAATAAAGAACACCCTACTGGTCTATGCATCGGCTTAAAAAGATTTACTTACCGAGAATATTCTTCATTGGAACAGGTAACCTTTAGCATTCCCTTTGCTCTCGCATCTATGTTTTCATCTGAGACTGGGTCAGGTCATGGTAATGCTTCGTAATCCATTCCCTATTTGTACATTAATACATTACTATGTCACGATCCACTAGTCATTTTCTGAGTCTTCATAACAAGTTTCGAAGAACTTCAAGTCATCGGTTGCATGTCACTGTCGCAGGACTCTCGCTTGGGGTTATGAATCTAGCAATTGTCATACCGCAGGCAAGTACCACATTTCTTGTTCAAATGTTTTTAATCCAAGGAACTGGGGAAACGAAACCATGATCTCACCTTTTTGTGCTGTTTCCATTTCAGATGTTCGTTGCTCTGATCAGTGGACCACTTGACGCCGCTTTCGGAGGAGGGAACCTACCGGCCTTCATCTTGGGCGCCATTTCATCAGGGCTGAGTGGAATCTTTGCCCTCACCATTCTTCCTAGTCCTATCTCCAAGGCCTAAATTACTCAGCTGTATTCTTTGTGGCATTTTGTCTTGCATTCTATCAGTTATCATGTTTGCTGGAGTTTCAACTGTTTCCGTTTACTGTTGTAAATGAGAATAAGCAATGAGTCCGTGCCTAGACAATAAGCATCGAGTCATTCTGCATATTCGGTGTAACTGATTTTTTCTTGAATGAAGCTGAAGTTTGCTCTTGCAAAAAACTGTGTTTCCCTTTGATCGCCTGTAGAGGTGTTAGATAATCAATCAACTGCAACGGCACCTAATCTGGCGTATAAGGATTGTTTCTGGCATAGCTAGCACTGTTCTAAGTGCACTCATCATCTTATGAAGAGTTATTTCCTAGGTAGGTCGGATATTATTCTGAAGGTACAAGTTCAGTTAAATAGTTGCAATGGATGAAGAATACCACGAATCAAGGCTATTGCAGAAAAAGTAGGAAATTCTTGACACTGCATCTCTCAATTAGATGAATACAAGCTAGAATCTCTCAATTAGATGAATACAAGCTAGCAGGATGAAACCAACCGGCTACATATATACAAAGGACACATTGGGACTGATTTTGTGAGAGCATATTGACTGATTTTATATTGGACGTTTTATTTTTTATATTGTAAGTTTGAAAAATTTATACGGTAAATTATTGAATATATACTATTAGATTTTATTTATAAAATATATTAAAATCTGACAATATACATCTATAAACTAATCGTATAAATTTTTCAATTTATAATATAAAATCAGTCATATTTTTCATATACAAACTCAATTAGATGAATGCCTATGGAGCAGTTTAGTGCACAAGGCTTCTCCTCTGGACGCTTACGCTTGCAAGTTGTGCCTCATCAAGTAAAAGGGGTCGAATCTAATGCTTTCACTTTTTGCTTAGCCTCTCCTTTCAGCTAATGCCTTGTGCAACTCAAGCCTACTTCCTGCAACAGAAGACTGTAGAGCTCTCATCTTTTTCTTCCGACACATTCGATACATGCGAAACATGGTATAACTAAAACAGTGCTTCAATTGGTATGGACTCATGCACTTGAATCAACTTCCAACTGATTTATTCGTCGATAACACAAGCAATACAGGAAATGTTTTCCCCCTAGTACAAGCACCAATCACTAGTATACAAGCATCCCAATGGGCAGAGAATATTCAACCCCCAATTACTGAATCAAATGAATAATACAACAGAAATACATAAAACCTTACTTGAAGGTACAAAACAAACCTCAACCCTACGTTATCAAGTCCCGGTGGTCTTCTTGTTTGGTTCAAAGACGTACTTTATCAAAGACTCCTTGATCGGCAGCAGCTCTGGGAACTCCTTTTTCAATTTCGAAGCATCAAGCTCATTGTTGCTTCTAGGAGCGACGATCACCTTCGCCTGCTCCTGAAGAGTGAAGTTCTTCCATGAGAAGTTGGGGTCGACATACTGCTTATACATATCCAATATCTCATTGTGGCTCACGACACCAGGATTCGTGAAGTTCCAGATCCCTGTGAGGTTCCTCTTCGCCATCTCAATAGAGATGGGGAGCAGCTCATCCAAGATGGTCATCGAGTTTGGAATGTTGACTACCTTCTCATACCTAGTGATCTTAGTGATGAAGTTTCTTGGGTTTAATAAGTCGGATGAGATAGGCATCCTGACACGTAGTGTACAAACATTCTCGTAGTTCTTGAGCAGGTCTTCCACCTAGAAATGCCATCATGGAAGCACATCTATAATATATCCACAGATCTAATTACCCAAACACAACACAACGATTAGCCATAAGGAGGACTTGCATGTTTAATCGACTCATTGCATGCACAATCAACTTATGATGTACTATAATTAGTAGCTCTCCTTCTTTCTTTATTTATATATGTTTTTTCATTATGAATGTTTACACAAAATTAAACCGAATTGCAGGAAAAACAATTCCACATATTGGACCGGTCGAAAGCTACTATTTTTCATTAAAAAAATAATAATTATGCTCATCTTCTAGATGGAGAAGCCGGAATATTAGTCAAATTGAAAAAGCAGGTAGATACTAATAATCGGACCTAAGCTTAAAAACAGTAAATGGCCATGTAATAGGTCAAAAGCTTAGCATCTAGAGGTACGGTCAATGATCAGGGGACCAGAGTTCGACATGCTGCTCATATGGACACAAGCTTAAGGTTACTCCACTGCACTTGCAATGAGACTAAACCCAATTTACCTGTTCTTTGAGTTTGTATCAAGTATCTAACAATAAAACGTAATGATATACATAGATCCCGATTCCTCAGTTCTCACTTTCAAGAATCCTAGGTGAGAACAACCACATGTAGCCTATAGGAAAATTACTCAACATGATTCATAAACAACAGAATACATACAAGACAATACCAGAAAAAAAGAAAAGAAAAAGAAGAAGAAATATCCTGCTACATGTTGTAAGCATGAAGCGTCACAGAAAGCAGAATGGAACTGATACTTTCAATCAGATTGAAAGCACTAGGATTATTATCCCCCAAGTATCAGGTCACATCTAAGGAATATTGGTCCATGCTAACTAAAATTTACTACAAACAGCTATATGATCACAGATCCACTACCTTCTTTCCCAGTATCATTGAGACAAGAACGATTTCGTTAACCCCACAATGAATTCTACATTCAAGTCAACCAATCAGATCATGAGCCTAAAGGCCCCGAATCAAGCAGCCCCTGTCCTCCTCTAACTACAAGGAAAGCTCAATCCTTTGGCACTAAGAATAAAACCATTTTGTGTTATGCTGGTAGCTCATTCACCTAATACCTTGCTAAAACCACCCATAACCCTCTAAAAACAACAGTAAACTGACCCCCTATCAAAGACTCCAAATTTAGATCCGAGTCTGGGTAAGAAACATGTTCACATTCTTATCTTGCCAAACCAAAAGGTTGTTCTGATCAAGATATAACCCACGATAAATGCATAATTTGTGGAAATATTCGATCAACAGCTTGCAAGATCTAAAAGCAAAAGTCAACTCATCCTCTATCAAGGACTCCTGTTTAGATCAGATCATTGCAAAACTCTGGTGTACACAGTCTGATCTTGCAAAACCAAGAGGTTATCAGTAAGAATATTCAATTAATGAGCCGATCTTGCAAAATACCCCTTAGCTATAAGCCTATAGTTCAATAAACAAAAGGATATCCCTAATCTCCCTATACCCGACAAAGGATAGCCCTCATCCATAACCACAGTCAACAAGATCTTGATTGCAGTCAAAATAAATCAAAGTCGTCAGATCAAGCTGCACACAATAGCAACAACCTATGTATTCATGTTGAGGGTAAGGTCTAAGAAAGGCGAGAAGTACACGCAGTCTTACCCCTCTTATACATACCAGGGAGACTGATCCCGAAGATCAAGCACCACACAAACAAACCCAAAAGAAAAAAAAATCCCAAAAGATAGAATCAAAAGACCTCACCATGGCCTTAGTCTTGGAATAAAAGGACCCAACAAAGTTAGGCACATCCTCCTCCCTAAACCCAACCCCAGACCGAACCTCATGCTCCCTATCATACTCGAAAATACACCCGGTCGCGAAATTGACAACCCGCACGCCCCTCTCTCTACACACATCCGCCAACGTCAACGTCCCGATCACATTGGCTCTGATGGTCTCGACCTTGTGTGTCTCGCACCAGTCCACGTTGGGCCGGCCCGTGACGCCCGCCGCGTTGAGGACGTGAGAGGGTTTGGCGGCGTCGAGGTCGGCGATCAGGGAGGCGCGGTCCTCGAGGCGGCCGTGGCCGTAGGTGAAGGGGATGGATTGGGTGGTGAGGATTGTGCCGAGGAGACCTCCGATCCAGCCTGTTCGGCCGTAGACGAGGAAGTGGAGGGGTGTGTGGGTGCCGTTGAGGGTGGGAGTCGGGGTGGCCATGGCGATGCAGGGATTGGATCCGAGGAGATGTGGTCAATGGTGGAGTGGACAAGGCAGGGCAGATGATTGTACTGGTTTGGACAACGATGGTCCGACCGACTGGAGATCTCGTAATACTTTCTCCCTCCTCGGTCTCATTTTAAATATATTTATTTAATTATTTTTAAATTATAATATGTTTTTGAGATTTTTTTTATTCAAATGATGTTTTAAATTGTCTATCGAACACTCAAATATTTATTTATTTTATAATATTTTAAATCGTATACGAGACGATTAAATATTATTTTATATAAAATTATCGTGAAATACTAATGATAATTTAAATTATATATTTCAATCCTGAGATAACGACGTAATTTTTTTATTTTGTTAAGATGAATAACACAACCCTCAAGATACGTATTGGATAATGCAATGATGATGTAACATTATATGTTTTTATGAGACCAAGGAAGTATAATAGTTAAAAATAAAATTATATTTTTTTCGTTTCACGAAAATTATAACATTTTGATATGAATAAAAAATTTATGTGTGTATTAAATTTATAAAATATGATTTTACTGCAGCACTTATGAAAAGAGTTAGTGGATCTATAGTAATTAAATTGATGTTATTTCTTATCAAATTAAAAAAAACATAATTTTTATAGGATACCCAAATAATTTTTATGGGACGAAGAGTGTTTTAGTTTTGTATTTGTGTAAAAAAAGGTTTCCAAAAAGAAAAATATTGTTACCCCAAAGAAAATATTTCATTTTATTATGGAATGAAAAGGTATAAAACTGCTTCCAAAAAAAAAAAAACATTCCTTCCATGTTCTCTCCATTAAGGAGTTTGTGAATTTGTGACTAACCACACAATAAGTTATATTGGCTAACCATAAATTGTTTTACTTATATATATATAACTTTCGAAACAACAAGAACAACTTAGTATTTCTCATCATTATAGACAATATCCAAGTAAGAGGAAGTATACACGATCAAATGCATCAAATGTCTATCACGAAATGTTATTGCATTCTATGGAAAGTCATCTGAGGTATTTCGGAAATTAATTAACTTTGATATTGAATGACATTAAATTGAAAAGTTTTTAGGGTGAATTATTCAAACATATAAAAATTTCGAAAAAATATCAAAAAAATATATACAAGAAATCAAAATTATCCGTAGTGGCACTTGTGGTGCCAACTTTGAAGTGTCCCATTTCATAGGAACCATGGTGCCGCTTGTGTTGCAAATTCAATACAAGGTTCCCTGCATGTGTTACCCGTTGGTTGATCTTGTCCCATCTTTCCAACATACAGATCATTAGTGCGTTTCCCATTTCCTAGGAACCTTGTAGTTGTGCAAGATAACCCCATAAACCCAGAAACCAACTTTTTACTGGCCATTACATCTCAACGCCCTCAAACCCAACCCTCCCCAAATAGCTATCCATCAATGGCTCTCTGCTCTCCTCTTATCTTCATCCATTCTGATCAAAACCATACAAAACACACAACACATGCAAGCACGATTATAAGCAAATACCTTCTTCACATTCTTCAATGGCTACCCTTTCCAAATGCTCTCCTCAGTTTCGTCTCCCAACTCAAACACCCCAAACCCATTTCCCTCTACACTTCAAAGTTGACACCTTTACAGCAAAATCTCACTTCTTGGAATTGAAACATCACTCCCCAGTTTCTTATTCTTCGCCTGTTGGATGAGAGTAATGCTTGTGGTGCCGCTTAACGGGGACACCGGTAGAGAAAAAGACAAGGTTAAGGCCGACAGCGCAGCGGCCGAGGCAGCCGCAGGCGTTGACCAAGAAGTTCGGAGGGGAAATGCCTACATCAATAATAGCGGAGCTTCTGCATCGCCGATGATGAATATCAGAACCAATCATGAAGCTTCAGGCTCAGGTACGAGCTCTGAGAAAATCGTTATTTATCTGTACTACGAAGGAGACCAAAACATGACACTGAGAGACACAACATCTCACTGATTTTTTTAATGATGGTAACCTGACTTATCTAACATTAAGTGTATGTGAGTCTTTTCAATTCATAAAGGATTTCATTCCTTTTCTAGAGAACGATCCTACAGCATGGAAAACTACATGTCTAGATACAAAGATGCCATCACAAATCATTACAAATATCAAATGATTAGGACAAATGAGCAATTGGGAGAAATTCTTCACGAGCATATGAAAGACAGAACAAATCCAATATTTTTTATTTCGTGGATATGTATTAGTTTAACTAAGATCTTCAAAAGTTATTGTATTATTTAATTAGGTTATGTGTTGTCTCTTATCTTATCAATTTCTTATCATAGGTAAGACTATCCATATATTTAAGGTGTTTATAATGAATACAAAGTATGTTTATTTTAATTATATCAATGTTATTATCATGTTATATTAAAAGATTAAAAAATATAGCAATGCTATTATTTAACTATGTGGGTGTTGGTTTGTTTTGGATTTTCTAGTGAACCAATGGCACCCTGTGCCTTTGGGCACAATAAAGACGCGCTACGTCTTCTCATTGAAAACGTGCAGGACGCCTCCTCTATTAGAATTTGAGAAAAAACCTAATTTGAGAATAAATTTGTTTGCGATTTTACTTTAAAAATTTTATTTGTAAAAGCCCTAATTAAGGAAAATTTTCGACAACCAACAACCGTGGTGACGCGATGGTGATTAGATGGAAGTGGGAGAATGAGTTATGTATTGATTTTTTCCCTTTTAGTAAAAAATTTAATTTGTACAAAATTTACAGAAAATAACACAAACCGACACATTTCTAAAACTATTCCTAAAAGAAGTACACACGGAATCTTACTTTTCAAAACATATAATTTCATTTCATTCATCTCTCTCTCCTTCCTCCTCATCAACCTTCTCCTTTTCCCAAAATATAGGCTGCAGCCATCGTTTTCACCTCCACCACCACAATCCTCTCTCTCCTCCGTCACTGTCATCGCTCCCTCCCTCTCTCCCCACTCTGATCATCTCACCTCACCACTCCCCCATCAAACCTCTCCGCTCCCTAAACCCTCCGATCCGTCGGCCACTGTTAAGCACTGCCTCTTCTTGATCTCCGAGACTTGGAGGTTGGGAAATCGAACCTGCTTTCCCATTACGCCAATGACGAGTTCAACCTCCACTCGAAGACGTCCACCAAAGTCTAGTTCAAGACTCATAAAAGGGACATAGACGATAAGGAAGTCAAGGCTCAGAGTAATTGATCTATCATTTGGGATACGAAGCTTACTTTTGATATTAGTTTTCTTAGATATGGATGTTTCTTAGGAAAAATTGGGTTTCTTAGAAGTCTTGTGTAAATCTTACCCTGTTGTCGATGTACTTAGTGGTACATAGGAGTTCTAGCCAGTGTTTTTGTGTTGTTATTGTTGTCGCTCTATGTATGTTTTTTAAGATGCCCAGTTTCATTTTTCAGGCACTTTGTGTTTTGTTCAGGCCCCTCTATGTCTTCAACTGGCGCTCTGTATGAACAAAACACAGAGTGTCTGAACAAAAAAAACAAAACGTCTGAAAAAAATGAAAACAGAACGCTTGTATAAAAAAAATAGAGCGACTGTGGTTGGATTCCGGCAGCGGTTGGGTCATGGTAGGGTTGGGGTGGAGATGATGAGAAAATGTGCAAATTCAATAATTCGCTTAGAATATCTTTTAAATTAAAAGATTCCGCAGTACAATTGAATCAAATAAACCTTTTTCGAATAAGTATTCGGTTTCTTGTGAACCCTCGGGCACTGTCGTATGCAACGTTTCCTCAATTACTCTTTTACCAGTAGTTATAAGGCGGATAAAAGGATTGCAATCAACCGAATTGTGAATTCATATTTGGTGTAATCTCCCACGTAGAACTTATGGATTGCCCTCTCAAATCGATAAAAAAGGGAAGATCTTTTGATTTTTTAGAGTGAACAAAAACCTAGAGAATTTAGGTTTAAAGTATAATGAAGTTGTTAGTCGTTTTTGTAATCAACATCAAAATCAGCAATTGGTGACGTACAAAATACTCCTCAAACCGATGATCCTAAAGTATTTTGTAAAAATGGATTCTTATTCTATTTATATCGTTGTACAGATAGGGTAAACCCCTTATTAACTATTGTGTCTAACTAGATTTTTCTTCTATTTGACCAGATAAGGTAGTGGAATAGGGTTAGAGATTTAAATGAGATGAATGAATTGTATGTTTTGTGAATTTAGATTCTTGTATATCTTTTGGGTAATTTTTTTCAAGTTTTTGTATGTTTAGATAAAAATCTCAAAATTTAAAAGCTTGAATGGATTAATAGGAAAAAATAAATGTGTAATTATTTTTTTGGTACCAATGAAAGTTTTATTTATGTTTTGGTATCCATTTCGATTTTAACATTGTTTACGTTTCATGCATAAAATTACATTTCACACACGTATGATAGTATACAATAGATAGAGTCATTGTTTACGCTTCATAAATTTTAATGGGTATTAAAACGTAGGTATTTTGTGTAATTTGTTTGGGTGGGGTGGTGTAGGATGACGGCTGTAGTCCCTTGTTCACCACATATTTGTTAATTTTTTCAATTTCAATTTGACTTTTTCAAAAGATTAAATCATTGATTTGTTGAATGAAAATTGTTAATGCATCATTTCTCAAAAAGAAAAAAAAAATTGTTAATGCATCAGCGAAGCTTTTTCCAAAAAGAAAGAAATTCCGTTAGTCGTATCTGTAGGGAATTCTCCAAATAAAAATTCGTTATGCATGCTGTTGGATAGAAAGGAGTATAATATAATTTGTACTCGGATCCATATTAACCCATCATAATATTGTTCTCATGGTTGATCACAGAATCTTAAATAGATAAACCTTAGGTGAAAAACATTACATTTCCAAGATAGATCATGCGAAAACATTTAACTTCCTGAATCAGATTGTGGAAGATCTGCTATAAAAAAATTGGGTCGACAACTTCACATATATAGATGCACGAGTCTACGCCAAGATTCATTCAATCTTGGTTGTCTTTAGAGGAAAAATAAAGCAACAAGATGAAGCACTTTGATGATTGGGTGGTTGTTGGTGTTACAGATGTATCAGAGAAGGAGCAAGATGAGCTTACCAGGTATTTGTGTCATGTACAATCCAACTAGACGGCACGACAGGTCCTATAACTGTAAGGACCTGCTTAAATGGTTTGATAGTACTACCTATACCAACAAGGTGCACCTTCCATTTCGGTAACCCATCACTTTAGAACTCCGTAGTTACGCGTGCTTAACGTGGAGTAATGTTGGGATGGGTGACCTCCTGAGAAGTTTCTAAGGGTGTTTGCAAATGAGGACAAAACACACTGAAAGGACTCGTGTTGAAAGGACTCGTGTTGGTCTGTGGGTTCAGTCATGAGCCTGGAAAGCGTTTGTTGGTAGCGAGATTGGCCAGGGCGTTACAATAACTCTTTGGCTAGAGGCGGCTGATGTATCCAAATCGAGAATGGCTGTTGGCGGTTTCCAGGGACCGCCTCTCGATGTACTTGGTTAATCCTTTCTCTGTTGACGCCCTGACCACCACGGAAAAGATAGTGGAATGCCGGCTTAAACCAGTACCTTATGGAGGAGATGGATATGGCTTTACTATTGAGGCAATCATGATTGCAGATACTGCAAGTTCAGTTCCTTTTAGGTTTATGCTTTTTCTGTGGTGGAAGTTGATGTGTGCACGGGGGAGATGAGTGAGGTGAAAGATCTTGGGAGTAGGTCCATCTTTGTAGGGGATAACCAGACTTTCTCCATGGGAGCTGGTTATGGCTGCAAGCCTAATTGCATATATTTCTCGGAGGACTTCAAGGAGGGTTGGCCAGGATGGCTCGGAAGAGGCAAGGACATGGGCGTTTTCCACCTAGCTAATGGAATTCTCGAGCCGCATTACCAAGGAGAGTCCTATGATGAAATCACCTAACCCTTATGGATCACAATATAAAGCCTATGGTTTAGTACCTTGATTACCATGTCGTTTACTTCAACTTTGGTGACTTCTGCTACTATTTATTTTCCTACTCTTCCAGCCGGGTTGTTATGCTACGACATTTTTTCTTTTTATTTGTCTGCTCTCTACTCATGGTATAGTAATAGTATGATCTGGTTCATAGTTATTTATTAATCTATTAGATGTTTGCTTGTCCTGTACGTCGAATTTGGCTTGTCCAACATGTGCTACCTGTAGCATTCTCTTGTAGTCGCGCTTATTGCGGTAGGCCATTGAGCTCTAGCAAACTATTCTGTGTTGAAATTTCGCTGATATAGCTTTATCGAAGTGAAGGACTTGCTAGCTTGTTGTAGCAACTAGTGAATGATGCTGATACAATAGCTGGTGCCGGTGCCGGTGCCAAATTAAGTCTCTCTTTCTTGCTCCCAAGCACAATCACGGTGGTTGAGCCCCTTATTTTCCTGATCAGTTGAGCTTGTCATTTATTCTTTATTACTTGTTCTAGGCGAGTCTTAGTTTTTGGAATTTGTTGTGAGATAATAAGTCCTCCTAGAGCGTTGATTCAGCTAATTTGAGCCTTCAAGAGGTCAGTGTGAAGTGCGGGTTGAGCGCGGTGGATCTGTATCTGGTCTTGGAGATCAGGTCATTGTGAGGGAGCAGTTCTTGCATTTGATGGCTAGGCTTATCAGGCAGCAGCCAACTTCTATCAAGACAGCTAAATGAACTCGGAACTGGTACAGATACCTATTGTTTTCAGATTGATTTTCCATAATGATACGTGTCTTAACGTTCTGTTGCATTCCACACAGGAGATGCTTAATAAACTGCGGTGGGAGACACATTCAAATTAAATCAAGGGTTTTAATAACTAGTGAAATTCTATTAACAAGCATTCACCGGAGATGTGCTTCCCCAGATCCGCTAGAGTGCCAACTCGACTAAAAATTAACACTAATCCACTAGATCCCGTATAACCCTTCTAACAGTGTACATCATCTCACTTTCCACAAAGCTAATATATGCAAGACATAGAGCGCCGTACATCAAATCCTAATCCGAGATCACTTTTCAGTCTACCACTGAGCGTAGCAAATGATTCCATCGTTACCAGTATACACGAACTGTTACATTGTTCATATTTTTTGTTACCGTACACTGGTAACGATCAACTACAGCTAATGTGTGGCAAGCCCAACGCTGCTGCTCTACCTATTGCGCTTTGATTTAGTCTTTGAAGACTGGGAGTTGCTGTGCCATTTTCGCTTCCTCTGGTTTATGAACCAGTTGTTGATCTGCTTCAGCTGCAACCCGGTCTCCTCAACCAGCTTTGCCTTGTCATCTTCCTGCAACAGGAATCATGTTACTGGAATCAAATTAAGGCATGCAAGACGACTGGCTTCTAGAGTTCAGCAATGGAAAAAAATCTGTTAAAAAGTGAATATCAACACCATTTATCTCCGGATCAGTGTTCTCTATTAAAACCACAAAAATGCGCAATAGCTCCCGCTTCTAGCTAAGAAAAAAGATTGCAACTCATGCGTTGGACAATTATTGAAGGGAAAGACTATTTGTCCCTTACTGTTGGGTATGGCCAGTTTGAGTGTTGCTGCCACCAGGTTTTCAGCACGGAGGTGGTGTCGCCAGGAAGCTTCCCTGCACGTCGTTTTCTCAGTATTTCCTCCCTCACATCTTCTATCCTCGACTTGAATCCCTGCAAATTAAGAATAGGATTTTAAGCGTACCTTACATAGAACCTAAAACATGATGAGCAATCAACAAGTACAAGCCTTTCTATCTAGGAACAGAATAGTCTGTCTTTCAAAATCATGTTGGCTTTCACACATTTTTCGCCCGCCTTTACGAAATGACTGAAACTCGCTTCAGAATCACATGGTAAGAACAAACGGAGGAATGACATCCTAACGACTCGCCCTACAACCGACAAGTTTCCTAATCTGTTGAGGAAGTCCTATTGGTTGGATGATCATATAAGGACAACCTTATACAGGAAATAAAGATGACATGGATAAGCATCCCCATATGAATTTTAGTATTTGGAAATGTAACCTGCTTCAACTCAAGCTTGAGTTCATGCCTGACTCTCTCCATGAGAGACCTTTCGGATTCAGTGGGAAGTAGGGGACCAAATCCCATGATATCGTTGAAATCTGCTCCTACTGAATGTTCTAGTGAACAGTCCAACTGTATTGGATCATCATCTTCATCATCGGACATTGTTGCTCCGGTTCCTTCTCCAAGTGTTGCACCTACAACATGTAACAAGAAGTCATGACATGGCAAGGACGGTCAGCAGTTGTAGCTAAAGCTAACTTCGATGCTAAGATAAAAGTCAATCGCTGAGATTGTGAATCTAGATCTCAGCTTAGGGCCACCTATACATGGTTAATGAGTCGCCTAAGGAATACCGTTATCCAACTATCAATGTGGTAAAAGACATAAACATTACATTTCTGTTGGCAAACTATTCTAGTATAAGCTTCGCCTCATACTACAACAGAACTATTAACCATGGAAAATCTCGGATTGTGACTGTGACAATAGAGGTGGTCTTCCAGCTTCTCCACCGTTTATAAAGAAACAAAAAGGAAGCCCATTTGCATTTTTTCCCTTAAAGGTTGCGAGATCAGCGGCACACTCATTGTAGAGCTAAATGAGCACAGTAAGGGATCCTGCTCCATTAAACCATAGCTTCAATTGCAATAACATCACTTGTGACAAAACACAAATCCCATATCATAATTCAGAATCGATATGTCGAGGTTTTACTACAACTGATTGGTAAGTATAAAGAGCGATCGATGAGATTATTATTTGTTCATGCTGTGTTGGCAGTAATCGTTGCAAGTGTTAAGCTACCGCAGTTGTGATTTCTATTTTTGGGTTCAAGTTTGTAGAGTTTGTTTTAATCCAAAAGCGGTTCCTTGCTTTCAGTAGTCCTGAATTATATCGAGCTATTTTCCTACCGTTCCAGATTTTGTGCCCTGATATTGATCTACTAACCATTTTCAATTTCTACTCTATAAATAAGCTTTGTTAGCTAAAAGCTAAACAGAAAACTGATCAAAAGCTTTTCATATATACTATCTTCTTCCTAGGCAATTGATTATGCAGACTCCATGCCTCTGCCCATGAGTGCACGTATTCAGAAGTTGCTGTGTTAACCTTGGGGAGCAACCGGCATAAATGATTTGCACAAAGGTCGTGCCGAAATCGCTTTCAAGGCAGTTGTTCGTCACGACACAGATTTTCCATCTTATTCTTTTATTCTTATCATTTTTAGCTGTTTATTGCTTTTGCAATTATTATAACATAGTTCAACAAAATCAACATCTCATTCAAGGTATAAAACCATTTTCCTATGTGTCTGGAGTTATCTGTAATATACTCCAACTTGATGATTATTTATCCCTGTACTACAAAAACATAGATTCTTCAACATCTATTATTGAGATAATATAATTACATTAAGCATCAATGACAAGATAGAACACCCAAACACCAAACCAATCCTGAAACAATGTATCCGTTTGGTACACCAATCAAATATATATACCGAAATAATCAATCCACCAGTGGTTGGCTAGCTGGTTTGTCGTTTATATCAAATTCCAGTTTACGTCTCTCATCATCCAACTACTCTCTCCTAACTATCAGCTACAAAAGAGCTTTCAAATCCTCTGTTATAATCAAGGGTCCCATTGTACCAACTTATTCAACTCTGAACAGGTATGTAAGGTGGATTTCTTGGTACGTGGAATTTGTAACGGGCGAATTCAGGAAAGGTGGCTTCTGATGGGATTATTTGGAGTAGAGGAGAGGTAACTTATTGAAGAATTACAATGTAGGATAGGATCTAATAAATGGTATAAACGTATTATAATTTCACACGATATGGTTTATATAGAACCAAATACAATGAAGACGTCATTTGATAGTCATATTTGAGGGAGAGGTTGAGAAGAGTAGGTTCAATTTGAGTAACCTTTTTCTCAATAATGTGGTTAAAGGCTTTGATCATTTCTAAAGACAATATAACTGACTCTTTATATTATATACTAATAGCTAAGATATTTACATCTGGATCTTCCTGTATACTCTCGTGGTAGTTGCCTTCCCTTCCCATCAGCAGCATAGCTGGCCCACCACTCTATTTCGACATGGTTCAAATATATGCACTTTCTTCTACTTCATTAGCCAGCAAGATCATCCATTCCAAAAAAAAATAATGGAAGAGATCTCAGACATGTTCATTATTCATAGATGGAACTTCATATATAGCTTCACCTTATTATCACATAAGCACCGTATTGTGTGAACCTGAGAAAGCGTTACATAATCATCCAAGATTTAAGTCTAGTTCAATGCAAACCAGCTCCTTTTATTTTCCTGCTGTTGGAGTGAAAGTGAATTTGTTCGAGATGAAAGAGCATAATAAATATACCTGTGAGGTTTTGCAGGGACTGTTCAATTTCACGGCAAGCAAAGACAGCCTCAACAGCATGGACCCGTACATGTTGTTGTAGCTGCTCTTTGAATGAACACAACAACAGAAGATACTGTGTCTGCATTCAACATTCACCAGACAGAAACACATACATCATACTTATCCACATCTTACCCTATACTTATTATCATTATCAAATATAATCTCATCTTAATCAACAGCACTTAGACCCACCTTACCACCATCGCCTTCAGCAAATTTGTTAATTTCTTTAACCTCATCCTTCCACATCATTAGCCACTAATATTATTACAATAAATCAACTACTTATGTACTCCCATCATAGACAATGATCTAAAAAATATGGCATGTACACGGTTTTTCTTTGTTGTAAACATCAGAAAAAATAAACCATTTCCCCTGAACATCATTAGCAACTAATATTACTTGCAAACTACAGTACATGTAAATGCTCATATCATCAATGGAATAGACAATTACAAACTATCATGTTAAAATAATTCCATGACCAACGATGAAGACATCTCATGGCAATTGTTTATCTATAATGAAAATAGATTGTCTACACCAAGAAGTGAAAAGAGAAAATGGCATACCAAGAAATTGTCGAGCTCCTGCCTCTCATGACCCGATAGTTCATGATTCTGAACAGATCCATACGACCTCAAGAAATGATCCGACCGCGATAACTGAGCATCAATAAGTGGCAGCTGATCGATAGGCGTCGCGACCCTCAGACACACCACATGAGCCGATAGCAGCTGCTCGTAAAGCGGGTGATTTACGATATCCATCTTCAAGTGCCTCAAATCTTCCTCCTCAACCAACACAGACCCCTCAACTCCACCACCACCAATGTCTCCACCACTGCTGCCCATCATCATGGACACTTCCAATGGTGGAAAGAACAAAAGGGTTTGCTCAAAATTGGAAAATATGAAATGGGTATGAACCCAAAAATGAAGAGGAAAATGGTTGTTTATGTGGGTGGGATAATAGGTGGGAGCCTAGCCTAGGCAGAGGACCACTGTTGGGTTGCTGGTTCTGCTTTATACACTTTAGGGACTGGAAAAAAGTATCACTGTGCATTGAAATGACATTTTCTAAGCCGATCGATTGATGTAGAGAGAGATTAAAAAAGTGACAATATATGATCAGAACAACAGAGACAGTGTCTAAAAAGAACGCTATGAAAAGGAAAAATTGAGAGGAGTGTTATTGGGATCTGAGACTAGAAGCTTTTATGTGATAAGAACTGTGATTTTTTGACAGGTTTTTCATAACAAGGGTGAAAAGAGAAGAAAAAGATTCCAATTAGGCTGCAACCAATGAAGAGAGGCCTAGAGGTGTAGGCAGTGGCTGGTGACAGGTTTTGTTGCTAGGTGGTTTTGTTTTGTAGCAGAGATGGAAGGAGAAAGAATAGAGGCAGGATGTGAGAGAAGAAAGGCTGAAGAGTCTTTACCAAAAGGAAAGAATATAGAATGAATAAGTATTCGCAATGTTTTCCTGGGTGATCATTCATCGAACCGAAACATCTAATAGACGAATAGATCATTTAAATCGTTAATAAATCATGGCATAATAATTATATGATATACGCTTTTCATCCTGAAGAAATTATGAAACTTTGACTTGTGTTGGGATAATTTCATTCTTTTGAGTGTGGAGAGGAGAATATGAGTGGATAAAAAAAGAAAAAATAATTATGAAAATGATAATGTGATATAAAATAAGGATATTTTGGAGTTTTACACATTAAATAGTTATCATTTATGAAAATATTATAATTTATGTAAGATATTCATGTTTAGTAATGTGTCGTAATTTTCCTGAGAAAAAAGGAGTATATTTTAATACAACCAAAAAATAAATATGCTATACTCCCTCTGTCTCATACTAAGTGCAACTCTTATTTTTTTGATATCTCATAATAATTATAATAATATTCTTATTTTTTATTTTATATCATATCAATTTATCTCACTATCATTTCTCCTCAATTCTTTTTTCTCTCTCCGTTCTCTCACAAACTTTCAAACGCATAAATATTTTCATATCAATAATTCAACACACATAAAATTTCACGTTGGTCAAGTTTTCGTATTTATTTTGAAACAAAAGGCATGTAAAATTAGAGATTGACGAATATATGTCATAATACACATAAACTTAGATGTGTATAATAAAAATCAATGATCAAGATTAAAATATAATAGGGAGATCCATCTTAAGATGAGTGTCAAATAATTAAGAAGCCCATCAACGTCAAGTTAGCCTAAATCCAAAACCACATCCATCACAATGATTTAATTTTGACCGATGTTTTCTATTAGACTCATCTAAATTTAGGTGTGTCATGACATATATAGTGTAATTTTGAGCAATTAATATAAAATAGCACGATACTATAAAATAAAGTAAGAAATAATGTATAATAAAAATAAATATAACTAACAATTCATCGAGATATTAATTATTAAGAATTTAAAGATCAAATTATCATAAATATAACTTAAACTACCTTTTTTGACTTCATATATAATAACTTTACATGTTTAAAAGAAATTAGTTGTAAAGGATTTGAAAAAATAAGATAAAATGGGACTTTGTGATTTTGGAATCGATATATCCCAACCTAAAAAAACTGTTCCAGGTCAACAGGTCAAATGGTTTGACACCGTGTTATTGGATTTTGAACAGGTTAGTTAAAAACTGGGTTAATGGGCTAACACACACCGTTTCTTGGAATGAGTCACAGGTTTCCGAGTCGACCTGTCCAATCCGGTCCAATTTTGATAACATTGAGTATTGGTTCCATGCAACTCTTTTTTCCTTATTTATGAGATCATGGGTTCGATTCTTGTTAAGAAAATTTGAGAATGATCTCCTTGTAGTAATATAAGCGGTAACATGAGATGAGATTATGCATATCTCATTCGACTTATTGTGGGACTGTATGGGGTTCGTTGCAAGG
>LIEC01012546.1:1910-61065 GCA_001925005.1 Drosera capensis | reverse complement strand
TTAACACATGGACTAACTCATTCAAGATGACTCTAAAGCGATTCAATTCCCAATATGGCTCTAATCGATAGTGGTGTATGTCTTGCAAGGGATATCGGATCCGGATATTGATTCTTAGGATCAACGATCGCATTGTAGATAGCCTCGTATGCTTCAGCGACTGATCTTGCCAGCTGAGTACTAGCTTCGGACCATAGCTTTGGAACCTGCAGCTGCTCAAATTCCGGAAGATAGTAGTATCCATGAAAATCTTTAGGCATTCAGACAAGGAAGCCGGCGATGTTTCCTCCATCTCTGCTAACGGATGGTCAGCTGCGTCGAGGAAATGTGTCATCTTGCTTGACAGATTAGATCTTGTCAGGATGGCCTTGAGCTCCTTCTCCACGAGAGCGTGGATGTGGTTGTTGATCATGTTTCCAAGGTTTTTGGCATATTCTGCTGCAGATTCGTGCCCCAATAATGGTTGTTGAATGGCGCACAAGCAGTTGATAAGGAAGATCGTCCAGGGGGTTTCACTACTCTGTAAAGAGAAGAAAAAACCCTCACATGTGAGATCTCAAGAAAGTTAAACAAGAAAAGCAGAATAGATTCACACTCTTATGCTTTTAGTTTGTACTATTACACTTGCGTACAAATGATATGGAACAAACAACAGAATCCACAAAGGTACAACTGGGGCAGGGCAGAACATTACATGTCGGTTATCGCTTTGCTTGAGTTATTTTCTCCAGTTACTCATTCTAAAAGGTAGAAAATGTGTCATTTATCTCAGGTGCAACAGAAGACAAATCTAATAACAACAAAAGACCGGGCAAAGATAAAAGGAAGTTTAGGAGCCAAACGGGGGAACCCCTTGAAAAGGCTAAAAACAACATAAAAAGAACTCAAGTCAATGTAAGAAACTATGAAAAGACCCTTAAAATGAGCTTAAAACACTCAAAACCACTTTAAAAGACTAAAAACAACATAAAAACTATGAAAAGACCTTTGAAATGAGCTGAAAACGCTCAACACCCCTTCAAAAGAATAAAAACAACATAAAAACAACTCTATTGACTTGAAAACGTATGAAACTATGAATAGACCCTTTAAATGAGCTTAAAACACTAAAAATACTTCAAAAGGCTAAAAACGTGACACATAAGCTTAATGGTATCAAATGCAAATCAAAAAGTTTGGATGGCGGTGCACCTGTCATGTGATAGGAGAGGCTAAGGAATGCAGATGCACCACAAAGATACTAGACTTAACACTAGGATTCAGACAATCAGAAAAATTCACAGATCAGTAAAGCAAATCAAACCTGGGAGGATGATACGGTCCCATTGTTCGCCAATATCACATCAACAGATGACTTGCTAAGCTGAGAAGAGTCACTCACTCTACTTCTTCTAGATGAATGGATCCTTTGGATTTATGTGCCTCTGCTGCTTGCTCACACATCTGCAATGCGAGAGAGTAATGAAATCTATTTTTGACATCTTTAAGTATCTTTTTAGATGAAAGACCTCAGACCACAATTTCACAGTCCCAAAGAGGCACACACATAAAGAGTTGATACACTATATTATTATCATACTCGTAACTGCGTAAACAAGATAAAGATTAAGTCATAGTTCGCTTCAAATACTAAATCTAGTAGGTCATATTTTCAAGGCACAAAGGTTGGGTGAAAGAATACATGTAATATTTATCACTTCAACAGACAATATATGGGGGACAATAATTGGAAGCAAATGAACAAGTGCAAAAAGCACATTGCTATAGGGAAAGGAAAATGATCACCGATCATGAAAAGAATATCGGAAAAAAGTTGTCAGAGAATACACTAATTACTGAACTAGTGTGGTTGACAAAGTTCCATGGATTAATCAAGGTACAAGTCTCTAATAGCATAACTCAATTGACGCATATAACAGTAAAATGTTCTAGCCAAGCATATATATTTTTTGTTCCCACTAACACTAAACTATATATTTGAAGAAGGTCAGAACTCAAATTCAAAAGAAACCAACCTGGATTATAGGATCTATTAAAGCAGATATCACTGGATCAAAATCAGGCTTCTTTCCTGATGGTGGAACCATCATGCTGTCATAGGTATCAATGATTTCAACTAAGACAGATACACCTTCCCTTACAGCCGGAGGTGGGGAAAGATCAGCGGCAACAAGTGGCGCGTATCGCAATAGCTTATCTCCTCGAGCTTTTAAAATGTCAAAGAATGTCTTCTGGGCAGCATCCTTGAGAGACCAGAGCGTATGGCAGAGAGCTGTTTCTCTCCCAATTAAATCGGATATCTATCAACAAGATGACAAATATAACCTTTTTGAATCAGCCGTGAACACATCGATCATTTGAATTGTCCCCACTCTAGAAAGATCCTACTCATTAGGGATAGTTGAGTTGAGAACTCCTTGTATATGGCTGGGACAATACATACGTGGTGTGATAAATGTGAAAAGGAATAAATCTCTTACCGTGTAGCTGTAGAACTCCAGCTGAATAATTAGCTTATAGGAAACAATAAGACTGGGTTGGGACTGTAGAACTTGTTCAACTCACACTTTGAATGGTCTGCAAACTCCTTCAAATATCCTATCAAGTACAAATGTTAGGTCAGAACCAGCTTTCCCAGATTCAATTTCCATGCTGCTAGAAAATCTCCGTGCAGTTGGTCCAGTGTCTATCACAGCATCTGGATCAAGCACTGAATGGACCAGCTCTCTCTCGGAAGCCAAGGCCTGAATATTAAAGCATCATATTTTATTGGTAACTAGAAAGCTGCTAGACAAAAAGAAATTGAAGCAATTGAGATAAGAAAAGCAACCATAGTCGTTATTAAGGTAATGCCATGTAAGATATGAGTATTCCACCAGATGCAACCATGCCAGCATATCATCAACATATCGTAAAGGATCATGGGCATGTACTTCAATTGGCCTAGGCACATCCTCCACGAGTAAGAGCGCTTATAAATCTTCTTAACAATGCATTGTAACTCATGTTTGCCAACTGAATTAAAAAAAAAAATCCACTAAAAGTTGAGTGGATAGCATAATAACAAAAAAAATATCTTTTGGCAGTAAACTCCAAATTAATGATAAAAAAACTCCAAATAAAGAGCAATATGTGAAAAAGTACCACCTCAGCGCAATATTTGAATAGAACAGGTCTTTCCTTAAGACAACGGACAGCTGTTTTCAGAAGTTCATTGACGTCAGGGTTATCAGTGTCTCCCAGCTTTCTAGATTCTGTTTGAACCCACCTGAAACAAAATCAAGTAGCCTAGGGGTTTGGGCATAAGCTGAAGCTGCTGAACAAATTTTCTTGAGTTATTGCTGAACAAAATCAAGGAGTTCTTGAGTGATATCCAAAACAAATTTTCACAAGTTATTACCTATAACTATTCGATTTTTTTAGTATTTGCAGTTCTATTTGATGATAAACTGATATAAAACAAAATAGTACGGAGACAACATAAAAACCATGAAAGAGTTCTGGAGATGATGTAGAGAGGTCATTTCTTATTCAGCAATAGAGGGAGAACAAAATACGGGTTTCAAAAAGGGAAGATAAAGGAGAGAGTGGAATAAAATTGACTTTGCCAGAGCAAGCAGAACCTGCTCATATATAGATGCAGGCCAGACAAATTAAATGAATACGCTGATGTACATAAACCAAGACAAGCAAGCAAAGAAAGAGAGGATAGATTAGGGATCACTGCACACAAGCAAGAATGGTCGAATATTCAACCCATATACCCTGGAAAACTTTACTTGTATAATCTTTGCACATGAGAAACTTGCTCGTGCATGAGCACATAGACTAGTGGAAAAATTGGGATACTCTAACCAGCATACAATGAAAAAGAAAAATTTGCTTAAGAAGCAAAGCAACAAGAAGATTGCTCAAAATTGAAAAGATGAGAGCATATAATCTTATGCATATTCTAATATCTGACTTGTTACCTCGGGAACAAATTATATCTACAATAATCACTATAAACTACTTCTTCCAGTCCTTACGTATTAAATATTGATGAAGCAGCCAAACTCAACATTTCTACCAAAACTTCATTGCATGGTCCTGAAATTGATTATCCTACACATCCTAATCTGTTCTTGACCCAGAATTCTGCTACTCTGTGATCAAATAGTTACCTCAAGTAAGAAATTCTATATAGAGTAACGACACTTGCAGAAACAAAGAAGTAAGAATTACCTGGTGATGCGTCCGGAGAAGCACTTCATTTCTCTGTGATCATCTCATATCATGCTTGATGCAAGGTTTCGATCGTAACAACGCCGACAAATCAGACACAACACAAATCAATCACAGCCAAGCAAGATCGCCACAGAATCACTCCCACCAACAAGGTTCAGCCAAATCACGCTACCTGTACTGTCCAGATGAAGAAATCCAGCGGCTCCGGCGGCCGGTCCTTGCTCATCTCCCCCAAAACCCTAACAAACATCAAAACACCACCAACATCATCATCAACAACACACAGAATCGAATCAGATTCAGCTGAATTGCATCACCGTCAATTACAATGAATCGAAGAGAATTATCCGAAGTGAAAATTTACCGCGAAATGATTCAGCAGAATTGAGATCGCTTTTGCTTTTACATTGTCGCCGTCGCCGAAGAGATGAAAGATGAAAGAGGGGATTGGTGAGAATTTGGTGGTTGGTGGTGGTCAAATCGGACATGGGCAAAATGGGAAGAATGGACGATATGTTTCTGGTTGCGACGGTGGATAACACTATGGTTTACAGATTATTAATCAATTTTCTTTCTCAACCATATGATTATTCCTTCCAAACATAGGTAACAAATCAAGTCTTCTCTCAAACCAAATGGTCAAGGGTTACATCGTAGCCGTAACACATACCACCAGCATATATTTTGAGTTAAATTTTAATACTTGTTGTATCGTGCGAGATTGAATATATCTTTTTTAAAATATGTTTCAATTTTGAGAAACGGTAAAGAAATTATCATTTCAAACTGAAATGATCAGACGATGTTGTTTGCCACAAAATTGAGAATGATATCAATATAAGATGATACTACGAGCATGTTAAAAGTTGTTCCAAATTCTCACAAAGATATGAAATATAAAAGAGGGGCTACTCAACTAATGACACTAATCTGCTCATATTACAAACAATACGAAACTAAAACGTACATATAATACAAAAAGTATGGAGGTTAGGAGTGTATTAATCGATAGACTTCCACTGTGAAATGAAACAAGACAGGTGCACAAATTGAGGAATGTTTATGTTGAGGAAAGTTGACGAAATAGAACAGTAACAATCACAGCAACTTAATTAGCTTCTACTAAACATTCCTTGGCCGTCATAATCAAAGCCCGGCTGTAAAAATGCCCTGTATCCAAATTAAAATTGTACATCCATCTTGGAGGAGGGATATCTTGTTTAAGGCATCGGACCCATTTATTACTATGAGATGTATGGCAATACTACATAAGAAGATAAAATCACATTAACAGGAAATGCAACGTACAGCGGGATTGCTAAAGGCAACTTCATTTTTCTGCATACTGCAGAAATTTATTACAGCCGTTGATGCGAGTCAATGCCTTATGACGAGATAGTATAAGCACAAGGCATAGAAGAACCAGCAAGGCTGCAACCATTTAAAAAAAGAAAAATTGGAAAAAAGAAAACCCACCAGGAAAAAAAATGTAAACGTCAATGCAAAGGACTGGGTGAAAAAGAGAATAAAAAGGTAAGGCTATGACCGATATGCCAACCTGATACTTCTCTATGGCTTGTATGTCCTCTTCAATTCTTTTAGATTCCCGTTCAAGCTTCCGAGCAAAATAATCCTTGATGACAGACAAGGTCAGACATGGATTCTGGGACAATGTCTGTAGCACAACAATGGGGGGTAAAATGTCATTCCTTTCTATATACGTCAAAACTTCCTTCACTTCTTTGGAGCAATCTTCTCCAAGCTCGCCGAAGTACTTGAGAAGATCTGCCCAAAGAGATGGATCCCCACCGCTACCTGAATCACCAAGCCTCTTGCAGCAAGTAATCAAGCCCTCATCATCATGGTTCTGCATATAGCAACTGATCACCTCCTTGTAAAGTTTCAATTTCTCATAAAGGAACAGCCTTCCATCTGTAAAATCGTTCATTTCACACAGAATTATAGCAAGATCAACATCATAGAGTGGATGCTCTTCATCAGATGGCCAAGTGCTTTTAAACAACCGCAGTCCTGCCTCAGATGCTCTTCATCGATAATGTTCCTCTCTTAGCTGGTTTTCCATCATCATTGCAAAGCCTCATAAGTATCTCAATGGTCTCTGCTGGCTTGTGTTTTATGAGAGTCTTACCATACTCTTTTACTGTAAGCCCAGCTTGACTTGGTTCAAGGCTACAGATGTACTGCACGGCTTCGTCGTACCTGTGGAGATCTTCCAGCAAAATCTCCAGGAACAACTCATGCCTACCAGCCTTTTTGGCCACATACATAGCATGTTCATGGTAATTCGCAGCACGACACACCCTAATAACAGTCTCTACATCAAACTTATGCTCACCACCGCAATCCTCGCTTTTAATAAACAGATTCAACTTCTCAACATCTTTAAGCTTGGTATAGCAGTTCAGCAGGAGGGTAGTGTGGTCCTTAGAAGCAACACCCTTCTCATGTAGCTTTTCCAGATAATTCGTGAGATTATAGATTCTTCGCGCATCCAGAAACTCCTGTATGACGAACGATGGTTCAAGATGGCCAATAGTGAGGATGTATTGAGCCATCGCAGCATCGTAGTCGTGCTTGCTATATAAATGATCACCATACTTCCTCAGTACTTCAGCAGTTGCACCAGCATCTGCTTGCTGACTTTGAACAAGATTTATTGCTACAGTGTACAGATTCTTCTTGAAGAGCATATCTAACTTGCTTTCCATGTCTTTTTCCCCAACACAGAGTGCAGACTTATCAGCCACAATGAGAATTACAGTACCCCATTCACAAAGAAAGCAAGCAACTTCGTTGACAACTGCACTGTGTATACTTACTACCTCTTTGATCAGAAACTACAGTCAAAAGATACCCGCGAAACCATCCAACAAATTTTTTCTCGCCTTCAAAAGCCCAACAAGGACCTCGTCCATCAGCTTCATAGAAATAGACAGCTTCAGGCCGACCAATTATTAGCTCCTGATAACGAGTTTTGTACGTATATCAAGAAATGCAGAAACCAAGCTAATACGTGAAATGGAGTATAACAGGAGAGTAGCATACCGAGCGATCGCTCATTGCAACACAGTTGACATGACAGCCTATCTGATCCAAGGTTTGTCCTTTCGATGGTTTGGACTGAAAAGTGAACAAGCTCACGGAAGATGGAGTGACCGCAAAAAGGAGAGTGGCTTGACCCTCAACTCTGAACCCCATGCCCCTGACAGCAGAATTGTCTTTGTATGAAGCATTATCCACCTGAAGTTTAAACCTTGTGATCTTCTCACGTGCCATGTCCCCTTCGATGCAGTAAATGTTTCCTGTGTCCAATCCAATGGCTATCAGTAATTGAGGCGGTGCTTCTTCTAGAACCAGAAAGGAGGTGATCTGCTTGAAAGGGTGCACAAATTCGTTGGATGAGTTACAACTTTAATACCAGTAAAACAGCTCCCCGTAATATAACTATAGTTACGGGTGACCAGTTATGAGCTTGTGGAGTTTTACCTTCGCCTCAGGGAACTGATTAGTGAATATACGCAATATCTGAATACATTCAGGGATTGCAATGCTCGTGTTCTCCGTCTGAGTCCTGTCGAGGTCAAAAATTTTAAGGCACATAGCTGAGGCCTGTCTGGGTACTTGCTCATCTTCCCCAATTGTAAGAAGGTAATTACGTTGCTGACAATCCAGAAATATTATTTCACTGTTAAAAATCCTTCAAGCTGTCCATGAAATAGGGACTACAATCACATAACTCGCACAAAAAAAAAAAAAAATGAATATAGGAGCAGATACGACCCACCCAGCAAATGTCAATAGTTCTTACCAGCCGAATTGGCCAACTCCTCATTGGTAGGGACAAACTTCAGCTCTATTAGCTTGTCTTCACCAAATCCCTGATGAAGTCATGCCGGATCTCAATATGCTTTGTCCTTGCATGAAATACTAGATTCTTCGTCATTGCAATTGCAGACATATTGTCACAGTATATTGGTGTAGGCCCCTCTTCAACATGTTGCAGGTCAGATAATATTCTTTGTAGCCATACTGCTTCATATGCTGTGCTTGTAGTGTAGACATACTCGACTTCTGCTGAAGATAGTGCGACGGCTTGTTGCTTCTTATAAGATCAGGATATAACCTTGGATCCCAGTGCAAAGATATAACCAGAAGTGCTTTTCCGATCATCAACAGATCCTGCCCAATCATTGTCGCTGAAGCCAACCAAGTTGTACTCCTTTTCAGAAGTATACTTGATGCCATAACTCTTTGTGCCTTGAAGATATCGGAATATACGTTCTGCTGCGGCATAGTGAAGTTTGCTTGGAGTACTCATGAATCTTGAGAGAACTCTTACCTGCTAGAGTATATCAGGCCTTGTGTTAGTGGGGTAGATTAGAGATCCGACCAAGCTCCTATAAAGAGTAGGATCAACCTTCTGTGCTCCATCATTTAGAAAGAACTTCTCATTTAATGCAGCTGGAGTCGCTATCGATTTGTAGTTTATCATATTATACCTTCTTAGTAAGTCTTCACAATACTTTTCTTGGCAAATGAATATTTCTCCTTCTAGTTTCTTGACTTGGATGCCAAGAAAGTATTTCATCAATCTCAAGTCTGACATCTCAAAGTTTTCCATCATTGCTTTCTTAAACTCTTGCAGTATTCTTGAGCTTGTCTCATACTAAATTATATCATCAATGTAAAGACAAACTATTAGATAGTCCATACCTTAATTTTTCACGTACAAGGATGACTCGCTTGGGCTCCTTTGAAATCCATATTGCTTAAAGTGGTGATCAATCTTGCTATTCCATGGTCGAGGTGCCTACTTTAATCCATATAGACTTTTCGCAGTCGATAGGCTTTCTTTTCTTACCCTTTGATGATATACCCTCGCAGTTGTTCAACATAGACTTTCTTTTTGCAACTCATCATTTATAATGTTGACTTGATGTCTAGTTGATAGACTCATAATTTGAGTTGAGCTACAAGGGATACGACCGTCCTTATTGTCTCCATGCGAGCAACTGGAGAAAAAGTCTCATGGACATAGATGCCAAGTTGCTGAGTGTAACCTTTTGCAACTAATCGAGCTTTTAATTTCTGAACCGAGCCATCTTCATTGAACTTGGTTTTGTAGATCCATTTTAGACCAATCACCTCTTTTCCTTCTGGGAGATCGACAAGCTTCCAAGTTTTATTCTCCTTTATCATAACAATCTCTTCATTCATTGCTTTGACCCGGTCTTCATCTTTGATTGCCTCCTCAAATCTTTGTGGCTCACATGAGAAAAATGCAAGATCATATTAATCATAAATATCTTGAAGAGAGCGCATCTTCCTTGGTGATAAATCTGAGTCGGAAGAAATTTCCTCAGAAATTGAAGTCGGACGACCCTGATCCGGTGAAGTGAATTCCTTGCTTTCATCTTGGATGATATTAAGAGTTGATGCTTGATCATCGTCCCATTTCCATGTTCCTTTTTCATCAAAGATGACAACTTTGGATATCACCAGCTTGTTGGTGTCTGGATCAAATAGCCTGAAGGCTTTTGATTCATCATTGTAACCAATGAAACTATACTTGGCTCCTTTTTCGTTAAATTTTTCTTTTCTGCTAGATGCCGGAATGTGCCCATAGACGATGTAGCCAAATACTCTAAAGTGATCTATTTTGCCCTTCTTTTTACTCCATGCTTCAAATGGAGTCTTGTCAGGTACTGATTTTGTTGGTGATCTATTCACGATATAGACAAATGTTTGACAGTTTCTGCCCAAAACATGACTTTTACCCATGAGCATGTTGCGAGTCATCTCAACAATGGATCTATTTCTTCTTTCAGGTACACCATTTTGTTGAGGAGTGTAGCAAGCTGTAAGCTCCCTTTTTATTCCATGAGTTTTGCAGTAGTCTTGAAATTTAGTAGAAGTGAACTCTCCTCCACGATCAGTTCTGAGCACCTTTAATTTGTGCCCACTTTGCTTTTCAACCAATGGTTTAAATACGATAAATTTTGAGAAGACCTCTGACTTCTCCTTGAGAAAATAGACCCACATCATCCTGCTATAATCATCCACGAACAAGAGAAAAATATCTTTTCTCATTTATCGATGGGTCTGCATTGGACCACAAACATCCGCGTGCACCAACTCTAGAGGGACTTTAGCTCTCCAAGATGTCTTTGTAAAGGGTAATCTATATATTTTCCCATAGATACACCCTTCACATACTTTATCTTCTCCATCTATACTTGGGAGCCCAATCATCATATGCTTTCTTTTCAACAAACTCAAGCTTAAGTGCCCATACCTTAACTGCCATAATAGAGAATCACCACTGTCCTCCGACTTCAATACCAAATTCTCTATTGACATTCTCAAGGAAAAAACCTCATTTGGGGATATTTTAATTCTAGCCACCAGCTTATTGTTTTTCTCTTAAATTATCAAGCATTCATTTGGCCAAGTATCCTTTTTACATCAGTTGTCCCACACTTAGTAGATTTTGGGTTAGTCCCGGCACATATAGTACGTCTGAAATGAACTTAGTCTTGCCTTCCTTAGAGTGTATTGCAATCACTCCTTTACCTTCAACTTTCTATAAATTCTCATCTCCAAGTTTTACTTGGGAATTTACATTTTCGTCTAATTTAACGAAAAATTATCTGTTTCCTGTCATATGATTGTTGTATCTACTATCTAAATACCAAATATCTTTTATTTCTGTTTCACCATTATAACAAGAGTAAAAGAGATTATCTAATTCTGAATAGTTAGCTTCTCTTTTTTTATACTAGTAATCTTTTAGAGAGCGATTGGCATTTTTGCAATTCTTGCATCTAAATTTGCAAGCTTCTATAGTGTGATTAGAGCTTCTGTAGTGTGATTGAACTTTCTGCATATTCGACATTGAGAGGCAGACGTACCTTTTCAAAAAGAATTATCTGTTTCGAATCTCCCGCTACCTTGTTTATGATTCCTTCTTCGTTGCTTTTTTTGAAAAATTTCTTCTTTTTCCTTCTCTTTCTTCATCTCTTTCCTTCTTGTGTTAGAGTGTTAACTTTGACTGAAATGCTTGCTCCACCGCTTGAGAGGAAAAACGATTCATCGGTAGCTCATATGTTTCCAAGGAAGCCATTAATTCATGAAAGTTTAAAATGGATAAATCCTTGGATTCCTCGATGGCGGCAACCACATGATCCCATTTTACTGGTAGATTTTTTATTATATTCTCAACTATTTTTCTATCTTTAACTTTATCCCCATAACTTATTTGATTGATAAGAGCAATAACACTTATCGGAAAATTATTTCATGCTTTCTCCATTTTTCATGGATAAATTATCAAAATCTCGTCATAAGGTCTGGAGTTTGATAGAGATTACCTTGGAAGAGCCTTGAAACTCTGCCTTCAATATGTTCCACACATCCTTAGATTTAGCAGCAACCATAATCTAGGGAAATATAGTTTTTTCGACACCTTGTTGAATGAAGAGAAGCGCTCTTGCGTCTTTCTTCTTGTTTTCCTTATACTCCTTTTGCTTTGCATTATTCCATGATGTTAGTGTCGTGCCATCCTCCAGTTCTTCATAACCGCTTTCAACAAGATCTCATAGATCTTGCGAAATGAAAAGAGTCTTCATTCGTAGACTCCAAAACACATAGTTTTCTCCATCAAATATGGGGACAAGGTTTTGAGAATAGTTGAATAGGGATTGTGAAGGTTGGGAGGTTGTTGCCATGATGATTTGTGAAGACACAAGGCTAATCCTGCTCTAATACCAAATTTGTTGGAGAGAAGGTTAGGATCAAGTTAATTTGGATGAAATTGGATTGAAAATTATGATAGTGGAGCTTTTATGAAAATAAGAAAAACTTAAGTTGAAGAGTACTTGAAAGATATTTGGAATGATACTTTTCTTGATAATCAATGAGGTTACATCTCATGTCCTTTTATTGGACTCTTAAGAACAATCTAGATAAGTAACTACCTAAAAATTACTAGACTCTTCTCTTCTACATACTTCTTCATCTAGAACTTTCTATAACTACTAGGACTTTCTATATCTAAGAAACATCTTTGATGAACTAAGTTCTAGAATTCTCTAGAACAATTTACTTACAAATTACAAATTATGTATTTGTAAAGCTTGGGGACTATGAAAAGATGACATTAACTTCTGGAAAACCCATGCCAGGTAAAAAAAGAGACAACTGAGAAAATCAAAGGGATGCCAAGAGATCTTCACATATTACCCAGTTGAAAGTAGTATTTTTCTTATCTTACCTCCTCAAAGTTTGATGATACCAGTCGAAACAAGAAATTTATTGTAATATCATTTCACATCAATTTTCCCAAAATGGAAAAGTATTTTTGTCCGCCCTTGAGAATAGTGAAGGTACATATCCAATGTGATTCACAGATCCAGTTGAAATTTTCAACTTTGAATGATAAATTGAGATATGTAAGCAGTAAGGCCTGATTGTGTCAGGAATACCTAAAAGTGGCATACCTAAGAGGTTATATATAAAAACATCAACAAAAGGAGAAGCTAATTGAGCTACATCAGTAAAGGAAGCTATCATACCTGAATTGCGGACCAAGATTGTTGAAAGGCTGATCATTCCTTAAGGCAGGCACGACCAAGATTTGTAGCAAGTGTCAGCCTCGCTGAACCAAGTGCTTGAGGAGGTAAGTCAGCTTCAACATTATCAGGGCGCAACCTTGCAAAGGAAAGCTCTTGTAGCTTATTAAGAAGCAGTTTGGTTTGGGATACACCAAGGAGAGCACCATCCAACCACGTAAGACCCTTCACCTGGCAAAAGTATCGACATGGTTTCAACGACCATGAAAAACAATATAGAACCAGTGAGCTGCGTAGTATATTTCCCAGCCAACAAAGACACACTTCTGTACCAGGCCATAATAACAATAGAGCCCACTTGAAAAATTGTTTAGAAGGCCATCTAGGAGACCATATAAACACTTGGTCGAAGAGCACCAAGTAGTGAAGATAAATTGACCAATTCAACAATTACAAGTACAAAGGTGCCGACCATGTTCTTAAATGATCTAGGGAAACATGTTATTTGCGATTGAAACCACAGCACAAAAATCATTACTGTATAGCTATATGAGATGCCATATCAATGCCATTTTTTAGATTTTCACACAAAATTAGACTGTAAATGACCAACAGAAAATATATAAAAGCAATACCTTTGCATATTATATAAACAAGTATTTTGGATACAACAGTATCCCAACGGGAATGCAATTGTAATAAACCCTTACGGAATCATACAGAAGAGGCAGCCAAAATCACTGAGGTGTAGATGGATTCTTCTTAAGCTGCATAACAGAAAAATTTTGTTGAGTCATGGTCAAACAAACGTAAAAATCCGCAACCACAAAATGCAATTTATTCACGTTTTTTTCATTCAGATGAGAAAAATAAACTTTTGGAGGAAAAACTAATGCCTGTTGAAGCAATTACTAAATACGAAAAACAGAAAGAATCAACCTCAATCTTATCTTTATCAATACTGCATATTCATCCTTGTCTTTATCAATACTGCATATTCATCAATATTAATCTTGGTACAATAAGCTCACACTAAAAGAATTCCATGCTATATTTAACAAAGGTCCCTTTAAAGCTAAAATATCCTTGTCCCATTTGCGTTCCCCAATCGCTCCTCAAGTTCATCCTAAATCTCATAGGCAATTTTATAGTACACAATACTCTCATCTAAATCATTCACTTTGGAGTACACGAGCGAAGAAATTACAATGCTATTGCACCTTTCCCATGGAGATAATTGAGGCGAATCTACCTTCGCCTTCTTGATTGTTCCTTTGACGAATCCCAACTTCTTTTTAACCAGCAATGAAACCTCCATAGCTCGTCTCCATTGATCGTAAGTGTCTCCATCAAGAGGGTTACTCGCCAATTCACAATTGGGATGATCCTAATCATGCAAGAACAGCTTATCTGAAGGATCGATTAGGGTTTTGTCAATCGCCTTATTCATTGGCGCATCTTGTAGCATCGTCGTCTCTCAAACACAATCACATAAGAATCGTGGAAGGTGGTATGGATCGAGTTGTTAACCCTAATGCTCTAATACCATGTTAATCCTTGAAGAATCAATCGAGAACGATATTCAATTCAATCACAATATCAAGAAAAAGATCATAAAAAAGATGAAAAACAGGGAGAAAGGACAAAAATGAATATTATTGATCAATCAGCTTATTACACTTGTCTCTCATGTAAATACTATCCTATACGCATTGACTAATATTCCCATAGAGTACCTAACTTATTACACCTTTATCATAAAGACATGGTACAACATCAATAACTAAGACATAATGTATTTAGCATTATTCAAGCCTAAACAAATACCTACATTGATACATAACACACAACACGAATTTTGTAACTTTTGTATACAAGTGTGTATACAAAATAAGCATGTAACATCATCCACTAGAAAAATGATTATGTGTTTGATGGATCGGACAGTTGACACTAGAAGATGTTAGTGACAATGACATATACGATTTGACGATAAAAAAATAAAAAAAACTTTTAATGAGTAGTTCTATCATTTAATATCATCAACTGAAAGAGAAAGTCAATTACAACCTTCTAATAGAGAATAATGAAATTGATCAATGTAACATGTTTTACACAGATGATAGGAAAAGAGCTCTATATAATTAGTTTGTGATGTCATTTCTCATATATTCCCTTCGTCTCATGTAAATGACAATGAATTGATTGTGTACATATGATTTTTTTGTAAAATTTTTGTGAAACACTAATAATAGTTCTTGTTGTGTAGTATAAACTAGGCTAACAAAAATTTAATTTTTATATCGTCTAAAGATAAAACAAAGCTATAAAAAATATGTATGAAATAATGTCAAAGTCAAACTACTGTAATTTTTATGGGATGAAGAAAATATTAATCTATATTTCACGGGAAAGGAATCTGGTTACTTTAAACGAGGAGTCTAGTCATCTAATGTTGGAATCAACCCCATCATCGTCATCAACTCCACTTCTGAGAGAGGAAGTCGGTAACTAGTGACTTATCAAGAATTGGCATATATATCTTCATAATTAGCAGTGCCATGGTTTTACGTCGACAATAGGTAAAGAGCACTATATAGCTGGTTCGTGATGTAGTTTTTCATAGTAACTAACGAACCACTTCGTGATCAATGACTTGCATGTTTCATAACTAGCAATTTTGTCTCTTTCCCCCACCAGTGATAATCAATCATTTTTTTATGTCTTCGATCTTAAGATGAACATACATAAAATGAAATAAGAACAAATAAGCATCAATAACAAGTGACCGAATAACACATAATGAATAAAAAAATTTCTTCATCCTAAATAAATTACAATACATTACTAAATATGGATATTTCATATAAATTATAATATTTTGTAAATTAGTAGCATTTTTTGGATGTATATATGTCAAAATTATTCCTATTTTATATCATTAATTTTTTTATCATTAATTTTTTTCTCTCAACCCACCCACAATACTCACTCACGCTTCTTACCTCCACACAAAGACATTTTTATCCAATACCACAAAGTCAATAATTTTATAAATATTTGTGTCAAATCAATATTTCGTAATTTATCACGAACGAAAAAATAAAAACTTATAAATATATATATTTAATAAATAAATTTATAAATAGACCTAAAAATAATTCGTCCGGCTTTAAAATGATCCCCCCACTTAATTACCTCCCAACCTCTATCCCACTGCTTCTAATATTTTTATGCTCCGTATCAAACATGCCTAACTAACTGACACATTAGGCAGACTTGAGAGTAAATCCCCAAACCATTTTCAACCAACACCTTACTCCCCAATCCACTTTCAAACACATTTTATTCCACATTTCAATTTCACCTTACATTTTACTCAATATATGTTTTTAACCCTATTAAATACACTATTTTTCACCTTTCACTTTTCTAAATTCTCCCAGACATCAAGTCAACACCAAACCAGTTTCCCTCCTCAACGTTTCACTTTTCCACATTTTGAAATCCAAAATCCCCAAAACGAAACCAAGTCGCCTACATGTGCCTCAATTCAATCCATCCTAAACCACGATAATCCATCCATTGGAACCACCACATTTGACACTAAAATCCAGCGAAACCCTAGAAATCGATTATTGTCCCAATCGATTGAACCATGGAAATCGGAAGGTAAGAGCCACAATCCATTGAAACCACAAGAATCGACATCATAATCTAAACCCTACACATTGGAGCATGAGCAAAGAGAGGGAAAGGAAGAGCAATAAGAAAGCTTGTCATAGCAAGAAGAGGTGGGAAATTTGATTCAATTGGAGGTAGGAACTTCAAACAAAGACAAAGAAGATCATGAGAAGAAGGCGATCACAAAGAAGGAAATTAAGAGTAAAAGTAGAGTTATAGAGGCTAAGAGTAAAAGTAAAGATGGGGAGGTTGAATATTAGACGGATCAATGGATCCAAATTCCGAAGTGAAGAAGGTTAAAAGACCACCCCACCTTCAATATAGATGTTTTGTTTTTTTTTTCTTTTAAAAAAATGATGGATTTAAATAAAGTGGTGTCTGCTTTGTGTTATAAGAAGTTGAGAAACGCCCCTATTGTTCACTTTTTATACACATCGAGGTTGCTTGTAAGCTTACCTCGACTCAAAACAATCGTCGCGAAATGAATTCTGAGCCTCCTGGTATGGTTATTGGTGTCAATGATATATTTTTTCCATTCAACAAGAAACACATTTCGATGATAGTTTGTATCTGTAATTGTGGTGTGCATGTGAATTTATAAGGGACGTGTCATAGCACCATATTTCAGAGATTGTTTAATAGTTTAAAGAAAAATTCTGAGAGAAAAGTTGTGTAAGATGATGTTTGATCTTGCCTTAGCAGAGCATGACGAGAAAGCGAATGATTTTTTTCGAGTGTTTGTGTTGTTTGTGTGCAATTGTGTCTTATTTCCCAAGTCAAGTAGGTACACACATAAGTAACTATTTGCGTATGTCGATGACATTGAGCGTATTTGGGATTTTTCTTGGGGTGTTGCAGTATATAATTATCTGATGGACTTCATCCCGAAGTTCAAAACCATGGAGACAAAGATGCGAAAGAAGGGGAAAAGGGGAAAGGGGGATGCTATAAAGGCTGCATATTTGGATGGTTGTGTCTTCGCTCTCTTGTTATGTCTCCAACGATATGTGTTTATCCTTTAATTATAATTCCATTCGTTTTGATTACATATACTGTATTATTTTAAAAAAAAATTGGAAGTTTATATGTATGTTAGGTGTGGGAGTTCGAACACTTAGAGGGTACGATGGTGAACCCGTCCAAGCTTGTAGGATTCCCCCGAATGTTTTGATAAGAAGAGCAAAAGGCTCCCCATAATCCCGAGTCCAAACTGCAGCTATTTGTCAATGTACAGGACTCGTAAATTGTTCATTTTATTCTGTCTAATGATGAAAAAGTGTTGTTGGGACCTGAAGTGTCAAACAAATAGGAAAAGGTTTGTAAACATGTTGTGTAATTCAATTTTTATGTATTTAAAATATGTTTTTGTTGTCTTCAAATCTATTTTGGTATATTGTATTGTGGTTTATTTTCTTGATCTTATTGATTTTACAGGCTAGTAGATTGACAGCTTGTTTGGACCAATTGAAGTAGGAGTTCACAAAGCCATCAAATGAAAAATTCATACTAAGCAGAAGGAAAATGAAAGAGGAAAAAAAAAAAAAAAGAAGCAAAGGAGAATCAAAAGGTGGATTTTGGTAATGTGGATGATGGTACAAAGGATAAGGGACAAAAGGGTTGGAATGAGAAATATAAGGAATTTGATTTTGGAATTATTGATAATCATGAGAATGAGTGAGGGAAAGAGGTTGAGAATGAGGGAGAGAAAAAGATTAAGGTTGAGGGAGAGAAGAAGTTAGAGGTTGAGGATGAGAAGAAGGTTGAGGCTGAAGCTGAGGGAGAGAAAAAGGTTCAGAATGGAGTAGTTGACGAGGACAATAATTATGATGAGACCATGGGAGGTCATGTGAAGAAAAGAGAAAGTCGAAAGAAGAGAAACATCTTTCAATCAAGTTACACCGAAGAAGCAAACGAAGAAGCGCAAGGTTAAGGAGTATAAGATATTTTGTGGTGAATTTCTTCTGAAAGACCAAAAACATCAATCTGTCCTCCAATACTTTATCATGGATGTTGATAAGAGGTAAGTGAATACGATTATCTTGGTCTATAACTTGTAATTTATCTATATCAATGCTTTCGTGTCGTAGTTTGAGAATATAATAAGGACGAATTGTAAGGAGTTAATGTCCTTCGCTTGTTGAACAAGGAGCCCAAAGAGCCTCTTAATGGAGATGCCATCAATTCGTGTTCAAGGATCTTGTGTGATGGGTGTAAATTTGTCTTCTTGCGAACAGAGATCGTGGTATATGTCTATTGACGGTTCCTATCATTTCTTACATTTTAACATTTCTTGAAGTTTTTTTTCCTTTCATTTTTTTTCCAAAACAAGGATATATTGCCAGCATTATCAAAGACAGGAGAAAGACACCATGACAAGACAATCTCGTGTCGTACCTGGATGAAAGAACTAGTACTATGAAGAAATGGATGGAACATGTCGACAATGATAAGTTTTTATCTTATCGATATGAATTTTACCCACTTTGTGATAAATCAAGGTGGCATTGGACTCTCATTGTTGTGGATGTCACTGGAAAAAAAAAACTAAGCATTATAACTCATTGTGGGCAAGAAGAGAACCATTGGCTGAGCAGTGGGGAGTCATATGAATTTGTTTTTGTTTTTCACTTCAGTTATGAGATAGACAAAGTTGGTTTGTATTAACTTTGAGTTTGGATTGTATAGGGAAAATTCATTATCAACTGTATTAATGTAGTTTATGGGGTTGAGTTTAATTCGACTATGGTGATGCACATGACCAACTATCGACAACAAGAAGAAGGTGTAGATTACGACATCTTTGTGTGTATGTGGGTTGAATGCTTTGTGAGTCAGTTGTGGGCGAGTTCGAGAATCGTTGACATTGACTTGAAGAGGGCGGAGATCGCGTTATCATTCTTAATGGACGAGCATTGTGAGTGGTTAGATAAATCGGAGGGCTGAGCAAGTTGTATAAAAAAACTGTTCAAGAAACATGTGTTTCGATGTTGATTTAGATGTAATCTATCTTGTTATCGTGTCGCTCGACTAGGAACATGTCAAATGGGTATATGTTAATGAAACTTACTTTTAGAAAAGTGAGAGATGTTAGTTGGGAAGCATGCATCTTATTACCTTTGAAAGGGGTGGCAAGTTTTTGTTCATGTACTACATCTTATGTTATGAATCACGTGTTTGATATGTCTTATACTCTATGTGAAAATTAATATGTATTGGTTTTTATGCGTACTACATCTTCATGTATGAATCATGTGTTTAAGATTTCTTATACTGCATTGTGTCATATTCTTTCATTTAAGGTATGCTTCATGATATGTAATGAAGATAATGTAAGTAATATCAAAGTTGATAACAATCTATCTTGAAGATAATTCCCTTATATTTAATGATGTTGGTAACAATCTATCTTAATGAAGATAATATAAGTAATGTTATTAAAGATGATGACAATTTATAATAATATGTCTTATATTTAATCTAGATAATATAAGTAACTTTATCGAAGTTGAGAACAATTTGAGGTATTACTTTGATGTTGATTCAAATCTAACATGTTCCTTGTAGTAGTCAAAGTAGTGTCTTGAACTTTCCAAAGTGACATAGTAATCCCATAAACTTACCATGTTACTTCATTTTTATCACAATTTGATCTTAAATCAAAACTTAAATGGACAATACACTTTCAAAGTTCTCATTAACTTTTCAAATTATGGAAGTTGTTATGTTAATTCAATTAATATCTTTCAAGTATGTATGTTAAATCGATGAAGATTCTATTTTTCATGTAGATGTATATTGATGAATGCATATTGCAACTGTCATCTCTTAATCTAAAAAATACCTTACATTAACAAACTTCATGCATTTGAATTGGTCCTTTCAGACCAATTTGCCCTTTTAATCCGTATGTTTTGGACCAGATTTCCCTTTCAATCCACATCTGTAAGACCAATTTACCCTTTATATATCCTTTGTGGACTAAATTGTCCTCTAAATCAACTTTTCGAACCCACATCTCAATCCATGTAGCACGAACCCTAAATTCTCATCCACCACCAAATTCTCTCATCTCCAATCCACATCGCATCTAGAATTAACTTCACCATGAGAACCTTCTAATCAAGAACTAATGACGATGTCATTCAATTTGTTTCCTACATATCTCAATATTGTCGTTGTCTCAAAATTTTCTCGATTCGAATTATAGATCTAGAAAGAAGAATGAAAGGAAAATTGTAATTCAAGTACGAGGATTGTCACTTTCTCTCTTGGTGTTAGTCCAATAGAGAATCGATTGCACCATCTGTGGTAGCTGTTGCTTAGAACTATTACTCTGGATGCATCATAGTGGCTGACAAAGTCAAAGCCTTGGAGATTAGGTTCTTGAAAATGGCCATTATTTCTATTTTTATTATAGGTGTATTGACTTTGTTGCTAACCGGATGTAATTTCTTCAATTAGTGTTTGTAATCGAGATTGATTAATGTGAATAATTGTATTATAGTCTGTACTCTCATCTGTTTGGTTCATGGAAGGAGTGTTTTTAACACATGATGTAAACTAAATGATTTATACTACAGTTCTTGATTAGAAAACTGCAATGACACGCTTGATTACTCTATCTTTCAAGAAATTTCACTTCAACATTCTATATTTTATTATATCTTTTGCAAAGCACACTACCCTCACACAGATTTATACTACAAAACACATAACGACATGGTGTATTTATAAAGAGTTTGATAGAAATAAAGATCAACGTTAATACAACAAAGTTTTCTAATAACCAACATTAATAGAACAACTGTTTTTGATAATACAACAAGCGATGTCCTAAATCATTCTCTTTCAATAGGATTCTGGCATGTTCATTTGTTATGCCCTCGTCTTTTTCATCATGTATATTTTACTGGACGCAACACCATCTGAGATGAAAGTCTTTATTGTCCTCCGATGTCTCGATTACGTAGAAACATTGGGCGGATTTATCGGATTTGGAATATGTTGAAATTCGATTGATTGTTGTCTGTTGGGAATTGGATTGATGATCTCCTTGTAGGTAATCCTATAGCTTTTGATTTTGAAGTAGCTATCACAATAACCATGCAGAGTTTCACTGTTCGCCTTAATGCAAGTACAAAACATGTTTACAACTGCATTTTCTTTCAAGCAAGTCCACAACATGAATTCTTTCTTGATCAACAACCTCAAACGTCATCTGACTTGCACGAGTAAGGCTCAGTTCACGACTTCCCATATAGGCTTCATACAGCTTCTTTTGCTGTACAGCGCATATCATCAATGGGTTTTCAAGAGTCGTCTTTCACACATGAGATTCATGATTTGTACACGTATTTGATCCACAATTGCTATGAGTGATAGGTGATGAGCATATTGGATCCAACTGTTGAAGCTTTTTGCTAAATTATTCGTCATAATATCCCATCGATAACTAGGGAACAAAGCGTTGGACGAACACTCTAGATTAGAGCCAAGAATGAATTGATAAGCTAGCAGCATCGTGTCAAGAATCTTGTTGATGTTACTCTGAAGTTCATCTATCATTGTTGCATATGTAGCATTCTTGAACACAGTCATCCAATTATTCTTATTCAGCGTAGGATACTTTGATAGCACCTGCAAAAATTGAGAACAAAATGAGAGATCCGCAAATGTCATATATAGATTGAAAGTTTATAAAAGTTTAAGAGCTTGATTGATGGATCTCGACCTGGTTCTTGAAGTTGTCAACAAGGTGCCGAAGACAATAATAATGAAGAGCTCCAGGGGAACACAATGGTACAGGTCATAAAAGTCCTTTATAAAGATTAGAGAAAAATACATATCGATGCCAAATGCCACTATTAAAGATTGACATAGTATTTACCCGCCGCATACAAAACCATTCCTAGTTCACGTTGTTTTTAGCACTTATAACACCAAAAGCGATCGATAAAAGACCTCCATCTGCATCTTTTATGGTAGTAGTTAGAAGACATCATTTATACCTACTCTTCATGAACATCCCATCCAAGAAGATAACAGGTTTGCAGCCACTCACAAAACCAATCAAGCACGCTCCAAGACAAATGAACAACCACTTGAATTGAGAAGTATCGCTCTCTAGTTCGTACTCCAATATGCTTCCTGGATTTGTGATTTTCAAAGTACTGTAATACCATCTCAATTGATCAAACGACCATCTAACTTTATCATTGATTTCTTCTAATGCGACTTTCTTACCACGCCATGCATGATGATATTGAAGTGAATTTCATAATTTCGTTGAATATCGATCACAATCTCAATAGGGTGATAGTTCGGAGTTTGTCTCAACTTTCTCTTCACAATATTAAAAACCCATACCGCCTTCACTTTTGGATATCCTCTACTCGCTAAACCAATCTAGCATCTATGTGTCATATCACAACGTTGTATCATAAATTCTCCTGATCTTTTGGACCTCACAGCATAGATACGCTACTTATAAGGCTCATTAGGACAAATAACAATTACCTTCTCGCTATCATTTTTTTCAGAACTTGAAATTACGATTTATTGCAATAGCATAATTTCTGATGGCAACACAAAACTCATCAACATTAGGAAATACTTGACCTATTCTTCGAATACAATTACACCAAGCATCGAGGGATATGTTCTCACTATTTGGAGCAGTAACGAAAACTGGACTATCATCATTTACAGAAACAAAGTTCAAAAGGGAAACATTACCATCACTTCTAAATGTACACAAAATACTGTTACTCCAAACGATCTAGTATATACCAAATATTGCAATACGAATATCGCATTAGAATCTAATTGCATTACTTTTACAAAAATAAATACTGCATCATATCTAATGTGTGGATGATATGAAATATTTTTTGACGCATTCATCTTACAAAAGAAGAGTAACAATATGTACATTACATCAGTTCTATCATATATAAACGCTTACGATATCTATACTGTAACAGGTATATCATGAATCTAAAAGTTTAATATCTTTACTACGAATCATTTATTTTATATCTTAAAATACAACATAAATATTGTATTCCTTACATAAAGATCAGATTTCTATATGAGTACAAAATATTCGAGCTTTACCTTATTTATTGCTGAATAAATCATACATGAAGCTTGAATGGGGGATTTTTATTTAATTTTTCGGACACTTTATGTACCGATCGTGGATTTACAGAATTACAGTACACATGAGCCGTTTCTAAAATCAAAGACCACTAAAACGAAGACATGACCAAAACAACAGTCGTCATCTTCCTTCCTTCACTTTTGCTTTCAGTTAAAAATCGTAAGATATTTTTTGCCCTCTTTTCGCTCTCAAGTCAAAGATCACAGCTCTCCATTTATTTCTCTCAAATTCATTTGTCTCGCTACAAAACTATCCACACTGTATAAAGATTCCCACATCGGTCCATACTCGCTTTCTCTCCTCGTGTTTCTCGTTTCTCTCACTTTAACGAGATCTGACCCCTTTCAGCTCGAACCCTACGCGCAGCATCGCCCCTTCGATCCTCGTCGTGGGTCGAATCAGATCGGATTGAATTGAATCCATCTTTCTCTCAGTTTTTGATCCGATTTCAGGTACCCAATTTGGTCTTGTCCCGTTTTCGATCTCGATTTTTCATATCTTGATGATCGAATTTCGGAAATTTGATCTGGATTTTGTGAATTGATATGATCTGGATTGGGTTTTTGTGTGGAATTGGGGTTGATGAGTTGCGGTATGATGTTCGGTCAATGATCGGAGGTTTGATTTGGGTTTTTTTTAATGGGTTGTGGCCTTTGGTGAGTGTGATCCAAAATGAGATTTTTTGATCTTTTAGGTCGGTTTTATTCAAATTTTGGGGTTTGAACGAAATGGGATTGTGATCTTTTAGATGTTTCATTGGGTCTTATTCGGAGTTTGCCATTTTTGACTGGGATCGAAATGGGATTTGTTCAAGTTTAGATTTTGGGGGTTTCAGGTTGGATTTGGTACCAAGTTGTGTTGGATTTGATCGTGGGGTTGGAGATCTGATGTGGGTTTTTGTTTGCATGTGTGGATCATGTATTGTTTTATTGCTATGTGTTGGTTTTTTTTTTTGTTGGATGGTGTGATTTTTATCAATTTGATATCTTGATGGCGCAGTATTTTGTTCTGGTCATCAGTTTCTCATTTTGCTGTAGTTATGTGGTCACTTTAGGAGGTTTTGTGGGAATCTGATGTGGAGTTTTATGATTGGAGGTTGATCGTATTAGTTTTGGACTGAGCCAGTTGCTGAAAACATCCTTTCAATTTTAGTTGGACTCCTGGAGGTTGTTATGTGTGGAGGGTAGGGATGAATAGGAGGATGCGTTTGTGATGGAACCGAAGCAGTAGTCTTGTAAATTCGGGGTGCTTAAGGTCATGGTTAGGGGAAACTTGATTCAAAGTTTAGATAGGAGAAGTGGGCTCTGTTCCTTGGCATTGTTGAATGAGGATTTTATACTATGAGTTTTCCTGTTGGAGTTTAATCTTTTGTTGTTTCTTTGATCTTTACCTCCATGTCCATTTCATTTTACCTTTACTTGTCCATGAAAATTCGTGTTAGGTTGACGAAGCATTATTTGGTTTACCACTTAGCGTTGTTGAATGAGGATTTTATACTATAAGTTTTCCTGTTGGAGTTTAATCTTTTGTTGTTTCTTTGATCTTTACCTCCATGTCCATTTCATGTTACCTTGTCCATGTAAATTCGTGTTAGGTTGACGAAACATTATTTGGTTTACCACTTTATCTAGCTAATCAAGTATCTAAGTTGAAATTTGGACTAAGATTATACCTGCTCAAGGCTTGTTTTCCATGAAAACATTGTGATCTATGAATCTGAAGTTAATGCCGCTATCATCTGATGTGTGACACCTCTTCTTAAAACTTTTGGCACTTGTTTTTGCATGAAGTGACACCTTCCTTGAATCTTCCTTTATAGGGAAGATGAGTGCAGATGTTGCAGGATCCGATGTGGCCAAGACCAATGGAGAAGTTACGATTGAACAAGTACAGACTGTTCAAGATGCTGATAGCGGAAATGTGAATGGGGAACTGAGCTTTTCTCAACCCCTGACCTCTGTTATTAATGGATTGGATGAGCCGTCCATTGGAGAGGTTAATAATGTATCGGATCCTAACATCCCGAAGGATGCAGCTGATGAGTGGCCTGAAACATATAAAGTCCATTCGTTTTATTTTGTCAAGTGTCGGCCATATGATGACCCAAAGTTGAAGGCCAAACTCAACCAGGCAGATAAAGAGTTTCAAAAGAAAAAGCAACAAATTAGTAGGATAATCCAAGACTTGAAGGCTAAAAAGGTTTGTCAAGGTCTTATTTTCCTGTCTGGTCTTGCTGTTGCCTTTGCACCTGATGAGGGGACAGCCCGTTCTTGGTGTCTAATTTGTAGAGTGGTAAATTGGTGAAGTACCTGGTGCATACCATACACTCAAGGTTTATGTATAGTCGATGACTCTTGGGTACTTGACACATGCTGGCCCTTACAAGCAATACCTTTTTTTTATAGCATTATCTGCTACTTATATTTAAATCTAAGCCTGGGGAGAACAATAATTGAAATGGTAATCATGTTTTTTATTCTCGCTACTCAATCAAGAAGCACATATCTTCCTTGCAGTTGGATTTATGCTATCCAGATTAATTTAGCTTGCTGTTGGTTTGAATTTATGCTATCCAAATCAATTGGTGCTTGATCAGGAAGCTTTTTTTGGATTTATGGTTAACTGATAAGTTGTGTGCACAAATTGCCTAGATAGGTGGGGGGGGGGGGAACGAAGATTATGTTGCACTATTTCCACTTGTTTGTCGTATCTATATGGATTGGAGGTGATTAACTTATTAATGATTTAATGGAAAGGTATGTCTGGGTGTAAGAACATGTAAATCACGCAGATAGGTAACCCCTTCCCTCCTACCTATTTCCCCTCTCGTACGTGTGTTTTTCTGTGTGGGTGGAGCCGCCTTCTTGATGTAGTGTATTCATCTTGCTAGTACTGGTTGAGTGAATATCAGTTACTATCTTGTTGATATTCTGTGTTGCATTTTCCTGTTGCAGTCAGAGAGAGCTCAGGTGTTTGAGCAGCTGAAACCTCTGAATGCTGAGAAGAGGCAGCATAATAAGGCCATGGAGGATAAAATGAAGGAAATAAAGCCTCTCCAGGACGCGTTGGGTAGTTTACGTGGTTCAAATAATCCTAACAGAGAGAGAGGGACTGGATTATGTTCTTCAGAAGAAGAGCTTAATGCACTTGTAAGTGTTATTTTCATGTACTATAGCAGCTGAATTGTGACCCCTTTTTTTAAAGTTAAATTGAAAGTTGAATCGTATGCAGATAAGAAGTCTGCAGTACAGGATCGAGCATGAAAGTATTCCTTTGACTGAGGAGAAGCAACTCATGAGAGAGATCAAGCAGTTGGAGGGAACAAGGGAAAGTGTTATCGCAAATGCTGCCGTGAGGGTGAAGATCCAAGATTCATTGGGGCAAAGGGAAAGCATTCAGGAGCAGGTTAAGGTAGGGTTAAATACCCGTGATTAAACAACTTTCTCACCCTCTCTATTATGCTTTATCATCTGTAGAAGGATCTGAAATTTTGTTGTGAACCATTTGCTTGTATGTTGTTCTATAGCTAATTGGTACTGATCTTGATGGAGTAAGGAAGGAACGGCAAGCCACTGGTGATAGGATAAAGTACCTTGAAGAACGGCTTACAGGCTTAAAAGATGAAATTATAGCACTTGAAGAAGAGCTGAATCTGGTTGATGAGAAGAAGCGTGAAATTTTGGAAACCATTGATCAACTAAGAGGACAGCGAGATGTTGGGGTATGTCTCTTCTCGATGCATCCTTCTATCATTCGTGTCTCGTTTTTAGCAGTGTAGCAATTCCACAAAGCTAGATTTACTTGAATTTGCTATGTTATATAAAATACTCCTCTTTACACGGGGAAGTTTAGCTCCTCAACCTGTATCGTTGATATCTACTGTATCTCTTGCTGAATTTTTTGATGTCCTTCTGAAATGTTTTAGAAGGGGACCTCTGGCTGAATGTGGTGGACTTTATGTCATTAGACTTAGTTTTTCAATTTTTGAAATTCTTTGCCGAATATAAAAAATAAAAAATTAATAAAGGCGCTGGCTTGGGGAGTGAAAGAAAGCAAGGATGGCCCTGAATTTACTTGTCTACCTTCCAATAGATGTGCCCATGATGTAAGGCCAGGTAGATGCAGCAATAGACATTCTCCTGCAGAATATCAAGGTAGACAAGATATTCTTGTGTAGAACATGAACGTAATCAACACTGTTGAGATGAAAGAAGAGATTGCTGATGTAGTTGTTTACCTTTTGGAATTTCATTGGGTTATTTGAAAGTGTCCCCGTTTAATTGGTTTGGAAGAAAAGAAATGTTGTGAACGTATTTGGTTGGATTAGGTTTGATTCTTAAACTTGAGCTTCCATTGGATTAGGTTTGATTCTTAAACTTGAGCTTCCATTTGTGAGGACTGCATCACACATGCAGCAATGACATGCCCCAAGATACATCACACTTGCTTCACTGCCCCATGTTTCTTTGACTTTGGTGATCCTAGAATAATTAGGCACCTCCTGGTCAAAGTTTGCTCCTACAACCCCTTTCCTGCTTCGGTTTATTATTGACAAGCTACCTTGGGTTCTGTGCATTTTGTACCCTATTTGTATGCTAGTTGAAGTGTCTCTTGCTTCCAGGTTTATGTTTGTAAGTTTACATTCTATTCTTTATCCTCCCTTCCCCCCTTCTTCTCCAAGGGGGTTCGTGCATTTGCAGTTTCACTTTTAACGGTTGGAGGATTACAGAATTCGGTGGCCAAAATGAATGACATGGATGCTTTTATATTTATATCAATGATCTCAGTCACAGAATTCGTTGACTATTAATGGCATTTTAAAGCATGGCCACGACAAACCCTTTTCCCCTCATTTCTAATACTGGAGTGTGTGTTCATTGGCAATTTCAGCATGAGCTCCTAACAGTTCACTGGGGCTTGTCTTCATTGGTTGTATTCCTAACATGGCGTGACTGGATCGAAAATAACCATGTCGATGTTGTGTTTAGGTTCAATGAATACGGCTGTGTTATCAGCTCTAGTGAGCTATAAATTCTCCGTAGACCGTAAGACTGTATATTTTCTCAGCTTAGATTGTGATACTGACTGCTATTTTATATTGTTTTGTTTAGCAGAAGTTGGTACTCTTGCATGGTGATTTGTTTCATTTTTCTCCGCCAAATAAGATCTTATTGAATCCCTGAAAACTACCAGGATTTGACCTAGGGTCTTGTATTTGCTTCCTAGATACTTGTTGGTTAATGTGACTTTTTGCTCTTCTCTGCAGAATAAATCCTTCCACGACTACCGCAGGCTTGTGACTGATGCAAAAGTCCTCGCTGCAAATAAAGACATCAAGGCTGTCAAGGAGTTGTCCCATACATCGGTATTTTCTCTTTTCTGCTTCACCTGAATGAGGAATCTCACCATTTAACTTATCACTTCACTTTTAAAATTGTATTTTGATTCATCTGAGTTCATCAGGGTGAGGACTTTTGTTCCCGTTGGAACAATTCCAAGGCTTTCAGGGATGATTATGAAAAGAGACTCCTACAGTCTTTGGATAATCGACAATTCAGTAGGGATGGACGGATTAGAAACCCGGATGAGAAGCCATTGGTTTCAGTGGAGCCATCTGTTCCTGCTTCTACAGAAATGATAGCAAAAAAGAACCCGAAGCCAGTGACAGAAGAGCCCAAACCTGCTGCTGCCCCTGAAGAGAAAGCGGCAGCCGAGAAGGTGTCTAAGGAATCTAAAAAGAAAACGGTGGAACCAATAGCTGTTGCGGAGCGTGTTCTGGAGGAAGAGGAGTTTGTGGTGGAGAAGACGAAGGTTACCGTGGAGAAAGAAATTGATCCTGCTAAGTTAAAGGAGCTGAAAAAGGAGGAGGAAATGGCGAAACAACGGCAGGCACTGGAGAGGAAGAAGAAGCTGGCAGAGAAAGCTGCTGCAAAAGCAGCCATCAGAGCTCAAAAGGAAGCAGAGAAAAAGCTAAAGGAACTTATTGCTATCCCTTGTCCTCTTTCTTCTAAACAATATGTGCTCGTGGTATATTAGACTAACCCATTAATCGTGGAAAAGATCAAGGCAATAGGTCGTAGTTCATCAGGAATTGAACAGTCGACCATCAAGATACCCTTTGAACCCTCGAACCAAACTAGAGTTATCGTAACAGTGGTTATGTAAACCAGTTGCCAACTTGATGACTGATACGATGTTTGATTTCCATTGCAGGATCTTGAGAAAAAGCTGAAGAAAAAGAACGGGGGATCTGGGTTACCCACAAACGAAGAGGATACATCCCTCATTGAAGAGCCTGAGGCAAAATCAGAGGAAGCTGAGAAAGTTGAGGAGGATGTAGAGGCTTCCGCTCCAGTGAAACGCAAGGAGCCAAAGGAGGTTACTTCCAAGGTAAATACCGCCAAGGCAAGGAATAGAGCAAGAGGGCGAGATGTAGTGCTTCCCAAGGCTGTTCTCAAGAGGAAAAAGTCCACTAACTACTGGTTATGGGCGGGGGCTCCTGCAGCAGCTGCAGTTCTTGTCGCGCTTTTTGCTCTCTTTTACAAATATCTTTAGAGTGGCAAATACAGAGCTGAAATTCCATGGCCTAATACCAGAACATGTTCTGTGTTCACTTCGCCCAAATGTGTTCCTGTTTTACCTGTGTGGGCGGATGGGCAAAAAAAGCCAAAGACACTGTTTTTTTTCATTCAGGGTTAGCTGAGACAGGTCTTTGAGTTTTATTGGTTTCAATTTGAGGAACTAGATACCCTTTGTTTTTACAGTTTTGACACAGACGCAACTCCTCGGATATCTTTGTCATAAGTTTCATCTGACTATAGACATGTTTGAGATTTTGTGTGGTGGCTTGTGACTATCTCATATTACAGAATCATATTCAAGTGAGTGAAGGAGCGGAGTTGTTTCTGCTGAACCCGGCAGGAAGAAGCACTTGAAATCACGGCCGGCAAACATTAGGTGGCGTGCAGATGACGAGTGAACATATGGTGCGTTACTTTGAACAACTATAATCCTAGTGAAATGGATTTCGTTGATAGCTTACTAAACATCATCCAAGCAGATACAAGCACATTCAGCAAATAGACGAACACAAGTGTTTATTGCTCAATAAGTATTCAGTACAGTACAAATACTATTAAACGACGTTTTAAGCATTTTGGAAATGAATTCTTAACCTATCTAACATGGTGAGGGATCAATGTCTATAACAGCTAGGACAAATGTTTCTAATCAAAAATGGAATTAGAAAGCTTGAAGCCTGAACACATGATGAATCCTTAGCTTAGAATCCTTCTCCTATAGTGTTGGACAATAAATGGGAACGTCAACAAGGATTCTTAAACTTGTTGGATTTTCTCACATAAGTGCAATGATGATGTATATTTCTCCCCTCCTATTAGTTGAATATGCAGTTTTGTTTTCCTCCCAGAATCATGCCTATTTTCCGTAGTGATATTGAAAATATCAAAAGAGTTGAATTAGTGAAATATGGTTTAATGTTTGATGTGAAGGAAAAAAATCTTAATAGGAAAAATAGTGCTTTAACATTATTTTTTATCCAAAATTTTCATCACAAAAGTATCAAAACAATGATTATCTACATCTATTATATTTACACTCCAATTATTTCTATATAATTGCTGTAATAAGATTCATCAATACTACAAAGAATTGAATTTATTAATAAAATTTATAAAATTTAACATATATCTAAATTCGCATATCAAATTAATCTATTTAATTCGTACCGTGTTCTCTCTAATTAAATCTATTTCTTTTAATCATGATCTCTTATCATACTTGTCACTTAATTATTTCTCAGAAATGAAGTTAATTGACTAGTAATGGTAGAGAACTAAATTTTACCCTTTCGTGTAAAAAGATAGGGTCCACCACTTCTTGGGAGAGTGCACCGTTTTCTCATTGGAATGGTGTTGTCCGTCTTATCATTTTTCTCTTAATTAAATATATAAATTAACTTAACTAAATTTATATTTATGTCATTATAAAAAATTATTATTACCATATATCATAAAATAAAATAGAATTATTATCCCTAGATAGTTTTCTTATTTTATTAAAATAAATATTTTCTCCATTTTATATTAATTAAAATATTCTTTTATTTAGATCATTTCAAAACAAATTTTCTTATTTGAAAACATTTTTTCATACAAAACATCTAAACTTTATATCATTTTCACTCATCTCATCATCATTTTTCCTATTTTTATCTCATTTTTTGTTTTTACACACTTATAATGACAAAAATATCATTATATATATGTTTAATACACAAATAAATTTTCGTGACAAGTTTTCAAAAAAATACAAAAACTATATATAAAATAAAAATTCATAAAAACTATAATTTCAAGAATACTTTAATACAAAACCGATCGATCAAATTGATCATAAAATTGAAACTGACACCGTGAATTCAATGTTTCCACTATTTGATATCAAGAAATGAGAATCGATCATTGATTTTGAGGAAAATTAAGATTAATGATCGAAATCCTCAAATTGATCAAAGATTTCTCAATTGCGGAGAAAATCGATAACAACAATGAAAGGTTTGTGATTTGAGATGAAGAGAGGGATAATAGGAGTATCTTTGATGATCTTGATTAAAAAATTAGGGTTTCGATTAAAATGATGAAACAGAAAAAATAGTCTCAATTAGTGTATGAAGAAAAAATAAAATAGAATATTTGTGTATTATATGTGTTTTTTAAATGTTTTGTTTCTTTTTCGAAATAAAGAGCTTGAAGAAATTGTATGTTTTTTAAAGATGTTTTGTTTGTTTTTCAAAACACAGCGTTGTCGAGGGATTTTTTCTGCATGATTTTGAAATTTTTTTTTTCGAATTTTGAATTTTTGGATCAATTGATATAATCATTCATCCTTTGGAATAATTTTTAGTCCATTGTTTTTGTTTCATAAAGGATTTATGAATATGATTACTGTGATGATTTATCATTTGATATTATAAATATAATAAATTAAGAAAAAATTATTTAATTATTTTAATATTTTTAAATATGAAAATAAATTATCATTCAGTTTACCACCCCATGATTTGTTATCTGACATTTTACAAAAAACAATTCACAAATAATTCTATTTTTTAAGAAATGAAATTCACACTTTTTCCTCCAACAAACAACTCCAGTAGAATGATTATCCTCACAAAAATCGCACGAAAATTACCCAAAATAACAACAGAAACATGACAACAAGCACACACGAAAACTCCTCATATCTCTCTCCTATATTATTCCACACTGCATATTCACCCAATCCCACATCATCACCTCCACTCATCGTCATCACTCATCCACCCACCACTCGCCTCTCCCTCGCTCATTGCGATCCAACAAACTCCGATCACCAATGGCGAAACACGAGGAGCTCCCGATCCCGGTCTACGCCTCCCTGGACCCGGTCTACGGCAACGGCTCACAGCTCGAGGAAGCCTCCCTCCGGTTCGACCGGATCAAAGCCAAGTTCGTCCAGCTCTTCGGCCGCGATCCCGAGGTCTTCGCTCGATCACCAGGTAAACTATCGAATTGAATCTGATCAGATCACGAGAGTTTGAGATCATTTGGTGTGGTTTGGTGGAGTTTGATTTTGTTTGTGTGTGGTGGCAGGGAGAGTGAACTTGATCGGGGAACATATTGATTACGAGGGGTACTCGGTGTTGCCGATGGCGATTCAGCAGGACACGATCGTGGCGATTAAGCGGAATACGGGGGAGAAGGTGATTCGGATCGGGAATTTGAATGACGGGAAGTATCCCTTGTGTATTTATCCTGCTGTTCCTGATCAGGTATGTGTGTGCTTCATTAGTTTGAGTTAGACAGGATGATCTAGTTAGATGATGTTGATTTGCTTTATGCACGTGAGTGTGATCATCTGGCTATATCTTATTGTCGATGTATGCGCGAGTTGCGGATAATGTAGGATTATTAGATTGGATGAGGACTTTGAAATGATGTGGTTTGATTTTGCATTGTGTATTTCGATTATCTAGTTCTATCCTATTGTCCATGTATGCCTGATTTTCCTACAATGTGGGATTATTAAATTGGATTAGGAATTCGAGACCATGTTAAGAATAGAAAAAGAATTGTCAAAAAAGAAAAAAAAGAAAAAAAAAAGATATGTGCATTCGAAATAGCTCATAGTAAATTTTACAAGTTAGGTACTTGGGCATGCGAATTCTAAAGTGAAGGGGATGTTAGGAAATTGTGTATTTGAATGATGGAGGTATTAAAGTAACTTTATTTAAAAGATGTGTGCATATGAATGAGGACCAAAGAATCAATATAGCCACCTTTTTAACCTTTGCGAGTTCTTTTTAGTCTTATCATAGGTGTTTCATTCATGGTGTTGGTAAGTTACGAAATTACAAGCTTAGTGTATATTTACTATGTTGGAGTTTATTTTCTTTTGCCACTTTTCATAATGGCTCGACTGAAAGAGTTTCCAGTAACACGTTTGATCTATTTTTGTCACTCTTTACAAATGACTTTGAAGTCTACTCTCACTGATCATTTTTGCTAACACCTCCCGCTATGTTAACCGTGCAGGAAGTTGATTTAAAGAACCTGAAGTGGGGTCATTATTTTATTTGTGGGTAAGGAGGCAATACCATATATTTGACCTTATAATTTTCTTAATCAAATAATATATCCACATCTAATGCTTGGGTTGTTCCCTGATGATAAGGAGTAAGTCATCGAAATGCTAAATTACTTGGATAGTTCCATGTAGCGGATCCACTTGGTGGGAAAAGGCATTCTTTTGGTTGGTTACCTTAATTTTGTCATATAAGTTCCTTTGGTAGCTAAGAAAGGTGAATTACAGGTACAAAGGTTTCTATGAATATGCCAAGTCAAAAGGTGTTGATACAGGCGATCTTGTTGGACTGGATATCTTGGTTGATGGTACAGTTCCTACAGGTATCGTTCTCCTTCAAATATTGTCCATGTAATGTTACTAGCTGTATCACTACTAAAAGAACCCTTGTTGTCTTTTATTGTTAAAATGTGAATGCACACAAAAGCTTCATTGATGTTCTTCTTATTCATCACATAGGGTCTGGATTGTCAAGTTCAGCTGCTTTTGTTTGTTCCTCTACCATTGCCATAATGGCTGCATTTGGCGTGAATTTTCCAAAGGTAGTTTATTATATACCTTTTTGGGGGGCTTGATTGCTTGTTGGTTACCCATCAGTTTCTGAGTCTAAAACTTTTGATATTATAGTTCCTTAATATGGATCATTGCTTGGCACAGGCACGCTGTAGATCAAATATGGAAGTACATGATGTAGGGACATGAACTCAAATGTACCTAAGTCAAGTTAGATTTTAATTCATAAAGAAACGAGGAATCATGACATATCTACTCAAAGTCATGATGAAAGTCGGAAAGAGGCAAAAAGAAAAAAAGAACGAGAAAGTTAATGTGACTGTACCCCAAATGATCACATCTCTAAAAAGGTCGCTTTCTCAGGGATGCATTGTAGAAAATCCAAATTCCTCCGTTATAGATGCTGTCAACAATAAGGATATTTACTCCGAATGATGTCACCACAAAGCTCCATATTATGATACTATTTCTTGCATAAGAGGTCCCATTTTTATAATGCTTTTATATGTGGTATGTGCATTCTGCAGAAAGAACTAGCACAGCTGACTTGTGAATGTGAACGGCACATAGGGACTCAGTCTGGCGGAATGGATCAGGTAAAGTACGGTTGTCATTTATGGACATGATTTCATGGAATACGATTTCTTAGATAATGATCTCATCAATTTCTCCTTATGCCTCTTTGTTGTTTCAAATATCAGGCTATCTCTGTCATGGCCAAGATCGGGTTTGCTGAGCTAATCGACTTCAACCCTATTCGTGCAACGGATGTGCAACTTCCAGATGGGGGTTCATTCGTGATAGCTCACTCCTTGGCAGAATCACAAAAAGCTGTAACAGCTGCCACAAATTATAATAACAGGGTTGTTGAATGCCGGCTTGCATCGGTAAGTCAATCTTTCACTTGTATGAAGGAGGATACATTTTTCTCCCCTTTTTTCTGTATTAAGATATACATCAGTGAATCTTCTACATCCGTTCTAACTTTAGGTAGAACTGATTCCATGACATGATATTAGAACAGAACGTGACATGAGGTCACGAGTTCTCCCTACCTCTCCTCATTTATTTTGACCTATGTGGTTTAATATGTGAACCCTGTTTAGCATTTGGTAGGCTGGGCCCAAGCATTTGTTGTCCATTTTTCATGTCTTTCGTATGAGGGAAAGTGGTAAGATATACATTAGTGGGTCTTATATCATCGGTTTTGACATTTGATAGAACTTGTTCCTCTAACATTTTGTAACAGTAGAAAGTTCTTCCCTTCCCTTTTTGATCGTTCTTCTCCAAGTTCCTCTGAACCTAGTGCTTGTAATGAACCAGCAATGATGCTGTAAAATGACTTAACCAACTCAATCGTGCTTGCCTGCCTTTTTTTTTTTTCTCCATTGCTTCAAAAATATGGTTTTAGTCTTGATGGAATTGTAAGAAATACTGGATTTTCAGATTGTACTGGGTATAAAGCTTGGGATGAAACCAGAGGAAGCAGTATCCAAAGTAACAACTCTCTCCGATGTTGAAGGCCTCTGTGTTACATTTGCAGGCAGCCGTGGATCCACTGATCCAGTCCTTGCTGTAAAGGTTGGAGAGTTGGTTTTATAAGCACCTTGTGGATATCACCGTTTCATTTTTGTTAACGTCATTTTCCAGTGTCAATTATTGTCATGCTAACGATGTCTTCCTATCCTTCTTCAGGAATTACTTAAAGAAGAACCATATACAGCTGAAGATATTGAGGAAATAACCAACCAAAGCTTGGAATCGATCTTCAGCAATTCTCCTACATCGCTTGATGTGCTAAAAGCAGCCAAGCACTATAAGTTGCATCAGGTAGATTGCTAGATCACATGTGGGCATGCAATTTTATCTTTGCTTCCTATATATCCTGTGGTAAAGAGCTAGACTTCAACTTGAAGGTTGGACATTTGAATATCGCTGCCTATATGCAATAGTTGTGATGTGTCTTAAACCTAGGGTTTTGATGTCATGCTCCTTATAAAACATTTTTTACCCTTTTCCTACTTTCCTTGTCATGTACACTTTATCAATGCATTTTTGTACTCAATAGCCTTCGCAACTATTCCAGCTTTCCAAGTACTCAACTTTTGTTTGCTTTCCAGAGAGCGGCTCATGTGTACTCTGAATCCAGGCGAGTGCATGCCTTCAAGGATACCGTCTCATCAAATTTGAGGTTAGTGGTAAACTGCTTTTGGCTGAGTCTTTTATGTAAGATATTTACTTGTTGATGCTTGAGTACTTGACCCAAATGACAAAAGCCGTAAGGTGCTTTAACCGAGCAATTTCCTTGTAAAAAAGAAAAATTCACCCTAGGGAATCTGAGTCGCTCCCAATACACAAACAAGTGGGATTATTGTTTCCCTTCTTTAAAAGAAGGATTACTATGGAGTATGGACGTAGCTGAATATTCATGATTAAACTAGATATGATCGTGTCTGTCTTTTCTTGAAACAAAGTGTTGAAAATTGAAAATTGGTTGCTGGTCTAGATAATTCTTGCATTCAAGGATTTATGTCGTATTGACTTGCTAATTACAATTGCAGTGATGAAGACAAGCTGAAGAAACTCGGAGACCTGATGAATGACAGTCACTATAGTTGCAGTGTTCTATATGAATGCAGGTATAACATTATTCGCATTGTAAAATTTCTGAAGAAGAGTGTTAAATGTCATGACTTATTTTCTCCCTCTTGGTTTTCATGAAATCGGCAAGTTTTTGTCTGGTTAATGAACAAGTTTTTTCACAAAGAATTTTCGCTTTTGCATTGTTAGGAAAAAGGCTCGAATCAGCTTGGTCTTGTTTATGTGGTCATCTCTTGCAAACTTTGTCTGCATCGCAACGTCCACATATTAGGTGCCCAATCCTCTTAGAAAGTGAACTAGGACAGTTCGTCACCGTCTACCTGATTCAAATTTCCATGACTACATATTTTAAAGCTGCAATGTCCTCCACTCCTCTCATTTCTGTTCTCATTCATTTCTTGATATACTTAGCTGTCCTGAGCTGGAAGAACTTGTCAAGATATGCCGAGATCACTGTGCCCTTGGGGCGAGGCTCACTGGTGCCGGATGGGGTGGATGTGCTGTCGCTTTGGTGAAAGAAAGCACGGTTCCACAGTTTATCCTCAATTTAAAGGTCAGTTTCCGCTGGCATACTTGGGACGTACGAGATCAAGTTGTATCGTCCAAGTTTAACATCATGATTAACTTCGTTTTTTGTATGAATCTCAGGAGCATTTCTACCAGTCAAGGATCGACCGAGGAGTGATCAATAAGAACGATCTTGGACTTTATGTTTTCGCTTCGAAGCCATCAAGCGGGGCTGCAATCTTCAAGTTTTAACCCCCTATCATCGTTACATAGCTGTAGCTGTAAATTAGTTGAAGTGGACTTTGTCATTGAGGATTTTCCCAAATAAAACCCCGTTTGGGTCAGAAGGTAGCGGCTTTACCACACCTTATGTTGTCGAAAAGAAGTGGTGATTGTCAGGCCTCCGTCGATTTTAGTGGCCGTCATTTGTTTCTAACTTTGTTTAGAATTCGCGTAATAAATTATCCACTGGGCTTTGCCTCATAGTTTCCCTCCCCAAGAAGCTCTCTACCATACAAAAATTATCAAAATTTACTGCATGGATGAAGTTTTACTACTCGATGAATGAACGGAAAGAGACGTCGAGTATAATGAATATATCCATGAGGCTCCGTATATGCTAACTTATTTCTGTATGTATCAGCTAATATCTTAAAAGAATTTAGAAATTATTTTATATCACTAAGGAATTTTCCCTCAACATACCATAAATATAAACTCTAAGAAAAACTTGAAAATTTATCATAAATATATATATATAGTCCAAGAAGTACAATCCAACTTGAAAATTTATTTTTTTGCAAGCAAAACTTCTCTCAATTTATCATCTCCAAGAAAAATCTTACCAAGATCTTTCTAACCATAAAAAACAGCATTCACCAATTATAAATGACATGTTGCATTAGCCATAATAGTAAGTACCCATCAAGAGTGGCCAATTCCCAAAATCATAACTGAAAATGTATGAAAAAGTCCCATAGTATTTACAAAAATTTAGAAATTTCTCTCAAAAATATTAAATAACAACCAAAGTCGAACCCTGATCCACAAAAGTTCCCAAAAAGAAAAAGAAAATGCAATTAGCAGCAAAGTTAATAAATTGATTCCTATTATGACAAACCCACAATCACCATAAGTGTCCAAACTAACGTTTTAGAACATAAAATTTACCATTTACTAACGCATAATCATTCTATAAATTCATCTAATTCTTACATGCAGCACCAGTTCATTGTCAACAAGACAAATCGCGTCGCTATTAACATCCGAAGTACTGTCTGGTATGTATGCAACAATTTTTATTTATTATTTTTTTTTGAAAATAATATCAAACAACATGAGTCGGGGCCAATGGAGTTACACAAAGGTATTGTCAAGCACAAACGATGTATCGACAGAAGCAACCGCCGCTCTAGAGATTCCCCGAGAAAAGATGGATGAACTTGCTGCATTGCTATCTCAGGCGCAACGCGATGAACTCATGAACCCACACAATGCTAGCACTTTGATGGATGTACATGTTCCTGGAAAGGGTGGTGAGACAACTTTTAGATAAATCATGCACCCCCTTGAGTTTCATTGAGTTTTATTCTCTAACTATATGATAATGGAGAATAATGAAGAAACAGTGCCATCAAACGGCCAGCAAGTATATGTTTCTTCCACCCATAGCTTCTCTTACCATCTCTCTCAGACTCCCAGTCATTATCCCGTTTTCCTTCTCCATCTCTATTCGTTTTGTGTCTTTTTTCTCTGATAGAGAAAAAAATAATATGAAAAAATTCATGAATGATGCATTTTTCGAGAGAGAAGCCATTGTATTGGCCCACCGTTGCTTGGTAGGAACGGGGAGCACCGCTCCTTCCGTATACTCATCATAATGTATAGGAAAGATTTTTTCTAAACATATGGTTAGATTTAAGGGAATTGTTGTCTAAAAAATATTAATGCTCATTGCGATTATGATTAAATATCATGAACTTGTTATCTTTCACAGTATTTATTTCGTTGTGAAGATTTAACAGCGATTAGTGGAATCTGTAAGAAAAATTAGCAATAGATTAGGAGTACAAATACTTACACCATAACATAGAATAGAAAAGCGATTTCTTTCTTTCTTCTAGAAATTCGTACCCACTATATAGTAATTGGATTGGATTGTAACGAGGATTATTGACTAGTCCTTTCCTAATTTAATCAAGGACGTTTATCTGAAGAAGCATTTTAATTTTAGAGTAATTTTTTTTTTTATATAGAGAAGTAGTTAACAATGCGTTTGTTTTGTAGATGAGGTGAAAACCAACATGTACCTCACTAGAGTTTGGAACAAGAAGGTCGGATATCTTGGAAAGGGCGAATGGGGAGAGTTTGTGCAGGAGAAAGGACTCAAGAAAGGGGATAAAGTTATTCTTGACTACGTCAACTTTGCAGGGTTTAACGGGCTGCAGCTGCAAATCGAACGACAATATCTATAGCTAGTTGAGAATTCAAGATCTAAGTATTAGTTGAATTACGGTATCAAGATTAATTGTTTTGAGTTTCAAATATATGTAGTTTCTTAATCAAGTTGGTTGTTGGTTGGCTTTTAGTTCCGATAAAAAATAAGTTTTAATTTATCTCTTCATGTTGGGTTATTTGATAAATTTTATGATCGTATCGCATGGTTTTCCTTGATATTGTTGGAGTATTTTTTTACAAACTGTCAACAGCTATTATCCTCCGAACAATGAAAACACGTGACCAGAAAAGAAATAAAGGTATCGACAATGATTCACTAATGTTTCTAATTATGTCCGGATTTCACTTCAACATATTTTTTTTAATGCCTCACTTCAACATTAACAAAATCTATTTATTAACGAAAATATGTGACTGATTTAAAATCAGTCAACATAATTAATTTTATATCATAAAAAAGTTCATGTAAAGATTCTATTTCACAGAATCATTATTATAGAATTTATAAAATCAGCCAATATGACTGATTTTAAATCAATCCTACAAACCTCATTTATTAAAACTTAAACCTTATAATATATTTTGATGATAACAAACGGTTGTGCATTCATGATTGTTGTGTACGTACATCATGTGTGCATAGGTGAACATCAAATCGATCTAGGTTGTTGGTTAAGGAGTCTAGACAATGCTACTTGGTCATGAAAAGATTGAAGATATTAAATCAAGAGAAATAACAACGAAGAAACGGAAAACTCGAGTATCGGAAAAAAACCCACAACATCATCAGAAACCCTGATGATAAACAATTATGTGAAAAAAGGATTACGGATAGTACTAGATCGATTTTATCTCACTAGATCGACTCGTTATATGAGTTATATTCATATACAGATAAGATAATATCTTAAAACATAAAAAATCATACAGCACGATCGTGCTCCTCATGCATGACTTGCATAGGCTGTGCTCAGTGACTTCTGGCCTAGTAGGACACATAGTCGTGCGTCTTGTGCACGGCCTCCCCAGACTATGCTCAGTGACTCATTGAACACCATCTGGCATGGCCATACGCCATATGCACGGTCCAAGTTAAACACCTTCAAATTCTACTCCTTTATGTTATTTTCTTCACACAATAACATATCACAAGTCAAAGACAGAGAGGAAATGGATATTTATTGAGCCATAATCGGGGATTGATAAATCTAGACCTGAGCTACGACTTGAGTAGGAAGTTTCCGTGGACCTATACAAACCTCCTAGTTAAGATCAGTCAGCATGTGACTGTAGAAATGATAATGGCTATGGAAAATCGGTTTCATACCTAGACAGTGTAGACACCAACCCCAAGGAAAATAAATATCCATTGGAGAAATCAGAAATGAGGAAGAAAAAAAAACCCAGCACAGAAAGAAGAAAGGGAAAAAACCAAAAAAGGGTCATATGTACTAGGGCTCTGCTCGACTCGAAAATCGAAGGCTCGGGCTCGGTCGAGCCTTATTTTGTAAGCTCGAGCTCGGCTTGATTTCGGGTTCACTTCATATTTTTCTTAAAAAATATTTGAATATATATATATTAATATATAATATGAAATATGTAAAGAATATATATAATTTATATATGAGTCTCATTTAGGCTCGCGAGCCGTTCGAGCCGAATATTAATGTGCTCAGACTCGGCTCGAAAAAACCGAGTCGAACTCGAGTATTGGTCGAGCCGAGCCCGAGTAGCTCACGAGTACATGTACTGAAGACACACCCCTCCAAACACCTCACGGACAAAAATCCTCGTGGCAGCATGAAAAGAAACCTTGCTTCAAAAGGACACCGAAAGCAAAGGTTCAAGGGGAATAATTGGGACACAAGTAAGTACTTTTTGTACATTAATGATCATAGACACAATACGGAGGAGTGCCAACACCTTTAAGATGTGATTGAAGAGTTGGTGAGAAAAGGAACCCTTAAAAGATTTTTCAAAGCTCAGGACTGTCCAAGAGATCTGTCTCCACAAAGACCTTGGGACAAGTTCAAATCCCTGCCACGACGTGAGGAAGGCTAGAAGTATCGCCCCAGAATCAATGTGATCTCGGGGGATATGATACCCATCAACTAGTGCACCTTAGCCATCGTTGAGTTGAGAATGAACAACAACGAGTCAAAGTAAAGGGAAAGCGTAGACGAGAGAACCAACGGTCGGTTTACAATCTTAAGATGGTGTGGGGGCAACTTTCCACCACAATGACGCCCGTGTACAAACCCTCTATATTGTGTACTTCGACATGGAAAGAATTTTGATTAACAGTGGGTCTTCAATGGGCGTACTTTACTATTCGGTCTTCAAATAGATGGGATGGGATTGAGGACAAAGATCTTAAGCCGTTCAAGACTCCTCTAGTTAGATTCATTGGGGGAACGGTTTACCAAAAAACTATATTGGCTTCACTGTGGTGCTGGGCGACGAGTCCACTAGGAGCATAGTCACCTTGGTAGCGGATTTCCTAGTTGTGGATCTCCTTTCAGCTTATAATAGGATCCTTGAGAGACCTATATTGGTACACCTCAAAGTCGTCATAGTCTTATGTTACTTGATGCTTAAGTTCCCAACTTTGACAGGGAAAGCTTTCATGAAGGGAAGTCCATAAGGTGATATGAGCCTACAATTCGGAAAAACTCGATCACGGCTAGGGAACTCTTCCCACTACACCTCGAGGAGTTGAATAGCATCCCATTAAAAGAAGAGGAACGCGAGAAATGCGATAAGATAAGGGGCCTCCCTGATCGACCTGGGCAGGAGTCAGCTGATTGAATTCTTGAGGAACATCTTTGATGTCTTTGCATGGAGCCCACAAGAGATGTGTTTAGATCAATTCATATTTAGTTTTCCACATATTTATGGATTCTTTCGACGTCCCTGTTTGCACATTTATATTGATTTTACTCTAGTTTGCCATATTTACGAGCGTTGATGCTTTTATGTGATTACATGTAAAAATGAGCAAAAGGATGGACCAAAGACGTCGAAGATAAAGCGTGATCGAGTAAAGGACAAAGCGGAGATAAAGCGTGACGGAAATAGAAAAGGGCACATATAAAACTCCAAAACGCCCGAGCGCAATGCAATGAGCCGCCCTAGCGCCACCTTACTTGCTGGGAAACCTCGAACCAAGATTTTTCTTAAACATTGCGGTGACTACCTTACAAGTCGATGAGTGTCAATTTCGAGATCCCTATTAGCTTTGAAGCTTATAAATACCTCTTTTGATCCCAAAAATCAAATCATCCCAGCATTGATCAACACATACTAGGATTTTGAGTGATAGAGACGAGGCACCTACAATCAAAGGTGAATCAAGCGACGACGAGATTCTCGGACGGATCGACATGGATCTCTTCTCTCGTGATTGGTTTAGAGTTTCTTTATTTACTTGTTTTGCCGTTTGTATTGAGGATGACTTTCATGAATGGCATATGTTTGATGAATTGTCTTGTCCATGGAATCATGAGTTAAACCTCTATTTAGGGTTATGATGTAATTGGATTATTGTATCAATGTTACTTTGAGTCATTTATCTAGTCTTTGACTGTTTCATGGTTATGGTTTGTAGTTGCCCTTAATGCTTTAGCGGTTTGATCACCCGTTAGGTGATTTGTGACATATCTTGAGTCCGAGAGAAGATTTCTGTGTCGAGTCCCGATCACTTACCACACGTTGAATGTAAAATTGAGAGATCGCGTGCATGACGAGGAGATTGTATTAGGAAACTCACGAACTTCATGCTTTCTAACACGTGACGGCCTCTCATTGAGAAGTATTAAAGGCGACATTTAGTTGGACGTAATTTAAAACTTGAAAGAGTTTAGATTACAATTTAGGGAATCTAATCTATAACCAAGATTCATGAACGATTAGATGATATGACGTAATGACTAGATCAATCAGTATATGAAACCCGATCTATTATATCGTTGCATGTGTTTGATCCTTAGATGTTTAGTTTATTTACATCCTTAGTTTTTATATAACGAAATCGTCACCTATATATTGTTTAACTCAAGGAAAATATTAATACTTCGATTGCTAGACTTAAGTCCAAGTGAGATGATAACTCTTATTCTCATCTTATCACATACAAACGACACATACACTTGCGTTAATTCACGATATAGTACGTTGCAAACAACTTTTTGGTGTGTCAAGGCGCTTAGTCTCTATCATTAGAGTCAATAGTTTTCTTGTGTTTAAACATTTTCTTTCTTTGTTTTCTATATTTTCTCTATTCCGTGCAATCTATTGAATTTGGGTTGTGTTTTTAAGTTTTTGCAGGTGATTCCTCTCGTGTATACAGTGTTTGCCTCTCGCACAAAACCGCAAACAATAAAAAGCTTCCTCTCACACAACCTCATCTTAAATGGATCCGCAAAACATCCAAAATAAACTTTTGGGGGAAGGACCCTTCCTAATGCTCCCTTACCTCCAAGTCCAAGCTACAGTTCAAGCAGCTCTTATGGGAGTTACCAGGTTTCGCGGCCATGCCATCTATGAAGGAGCAAGGTATGTCAAAGATGCTCAACGAATACAACGCAATTGTGACCCCGACCATAGGATGTATGATAGAATCATGAGAACTCTTGGAAATTTGAAGCACGTGCCAGCAATCAGGAAAAATCTAATCTCATTGTCTAGGCTGGATTCAAGGGGATGTTGCTTCATCGATGAAGGTGGAGACATCATGTAACGCCCTGACTTTCACGTTTTAATGATGTGTAGGCGTTATGCCGTCACGAACATAATCTGTGAAAAGACCAAATAACCCGGACGGGTTTAGAGTATAGAAGATAAGGAAACTAACTAAATAGTTATATTACATAGTTATAACATTGATATTTAGTTCGTAAAATTACCATTTATTTTCAGCAATCAAAATATTACAAATCACTTTATATTTTATCTCCGGTAAGTTTCCAGTAAGCCAAAATGCTACGAGTTTAGTTACTTGAAAACCAAAATAAACCTAAATTGATATATTAGTCCACAATGTGATAAGTTACATGCATGCAATCCTTACTGTATACTGGTTTCTATCATCAACCTGTTGATTTTCTACAAACAGAATATATAACCCGTGAGCATAAAACTCAATAACCTAGAGTATATGAATTTCATTTGCAGGGCCCTCCCCCGACTATAGAGAATTGATGAATTCAAGTAAAACGATTTTTTTGTTTTATAAAAATATAAATGTTATATCAAACAAGTACTTTCGTTCATACGTCTTCATATCTTTTATACTTTTTTTCTTTTTAGTACCACGAGTAATGACTCGATTCGAAAGATAACTCTCAAAGACATGACAGACTTAGAGTACATAGGTAGTAGGTTAATCGTCAAACGGACTACCCATAAAAATTATATTCACAAAACCGTATGTTTCTGTGTCACCTTGCACCTCATGTGTGCTTTTAATGAGGCACTGAATGTCAACATTGAGATGATTTGGATTTCCCTGCAGAGAGTAACCCATGGTCCTGCCATAACGGCGTCAAAGCCGTTGCATGCATGCCAAGAGGGTGGGGGATGTCCAACGCTCCCTACCTAGTTCATCACCCATGATGATGACTCAAAGGATAACATATTTACAGCCACCAAGCCTATTCAAGGATGTAACGAATTATCTCAATGGATCCAAGAAGGTGCATTAAACTCTAATTCTTCATGACAATTCCAAATGATACAAAAATGATCATGTCAAAACCAGGAAGGGATGTCAAGCTCAACCTTCACAATATTTTCAAAAAAACGACCAAAGATCCAACGGATTTAAGAAGCGACAGACAGTACTCGACCTTCACAACCCAAGGACACATATATATTATTTTATTTAGTTAACATCATTTAAGATAATGAAACCAAATCATAAGTCCTTGTGCCCTTTTTATTTAAGCATTTAGGGATTATTTTTGTTTATTTTTCGAGAGGATATATATGTTATAATAGTGCGTATTCTATTCCATTTCAACCCCAATACTCCACAACACATATCAAACATGTAAACAATCATCCCCGATCTTAATCATAATGTCAAGACTTGTTACTACATATCGACCCGCTCATGGTATATATTTAGTACCCTTTTAGTACATAAATCACGTGATTAAGTATAATTCATCGTATCACCACACGAAGCATACATATATGTGACGAAAGGCGCCCATGGCATTTTAAAATCATGATTAGCATTAAAATAATATCACATAACCTAATGCATAAACCCGTGCATATATTATCAAAACCCTAGTCTCGTTATCGCCTTAAGACATCAACCAAGCAAACAAGCATTTCATCATCCTCTTGATGATACCCTCCTCATCATAATCATCATAACACATTATATTGATGAAATATTAAGCACGAGACGGATCGAAAGGGCTTAGGTTACCTTTATAACGTGATTAACCTTACTAACGCCAAAAGCTTAGAAAACAACGTGGCCTAAGATAGCGGTGATGCAAAGGGAAGGCATGAAAATTAAAGGGGAGATAGTAAGGAGGAAGGCAGCCACGATGGTTGTCCTGCGGCTAGCCTCAGGTTGTCGAGGCTGTTCTCCGATGTGGTAGAGGACACAACGAAACCTAGTGGTGCTCCGTTGATGACGTTCACGGTGTATTCGTGAGCGAAGAAGAAGGGGCTATGCGTGCGGTGGTTCGCTGGGACTTGCTTCCACTGATCTCCGATGTCCGGGGAATGATGGCATCATCCTGGTGGTGTTGCACGATGGCTGGTCGCTGATGGTGACGAGGTGGTGACAGTGTTGGTAGGGAGCGTTGGACTAGGTAGGGAGCCAAGGCAAGCAAGGGCTATCAAGAATTCTCAAATCTTTAGAGAATTTAGGGATATATACAAAATTGTGTTTTTGTATCTTCTCATTAACAGATTACCCAGTTATAATAATATTTATTAGTTATCCTAAATATTATAATATTATTTTTTGGGTAGATGTGAGCTACGAGTGACACAAAATTAATGAGTAGAAGGATAAATTCTCTTATAATAACATTTACATGTATACTGAAAATAATTATCGGTTATCCATGGACGTAACCTAAGAAGCAAGGTGAACCATGTAAATCTTCGTGTCATAATACCAATTTACTTTCTTTTATTTATTCCGTTATTTTTTCTAACATTACTTGTACCGTTTAATCTACCAATGAGGTAGAAGATAGATCTGAAGAAGATATGTGTGGTGAGGGCTCGTCTGCATCTAACTGCAGTGCTAGCTCATCATCACCATGACCTACACCAGCCATGATATCAAAAGGGTCCACGGGATCCTCCAGTGGAACCGTTGGCATGATACTCTATGCTCCTCTCTGAAAGATGATCACGAGAATCACTGCTTTGTGATCTGCCCCTCCCTTCACGAAAAACTCCACGTCTACCTTTGAAATCACTAGAAGACATATGTAACAATTAATTTCAAATTAGTAAAGTCAAAATCGATTTGTAGTGGTTGTTACACAATATACAATTTTATTGTCCTAATACTTGTATTAATTTTAATATATGATTTTTTTAATCGAAGACCTTCATTCCTTCCCCTCATCATCATTGTCATCCTCATCTTCACGATATGTTTCTTCGTCTTCTTCTTCTGCTTCCTCCTCTTCGTCTTCTTCTTCTGTTTCTCCCTCTTCTCCTAGTTCTTCTTCTTCTTCTTCTCCTTCTTATTCTACTTCTTTTTCCATCTCATCATCTTCATCATCATCTTTCTCACATTCTATCTCCTCTAATGCTTCAAGAATGGATGGATTCATAATCACATCCTCTTGAAAAGTTTTTTCCATCGCTTCAGGAGCATCAATAGTTGATCGTAGTTGATCGTGATTTGGTTTTGAACATCGTCCACCATTTAGATTGTTGGGATGAGCATCCAGGATAAGGAGCAAAATATACTTGAATGGCTTGAATAACCAGCACAAAAGGATCATAGAGGCCTTTATATCTACTCGTTTGATCAATATCAACAAGACCATAGCTAGGGTGCACGCTCAACCTCGAGACTGAATCAAACCATATATATTTGAATAGAACAGTCTTCAAACACCTACAACCTGCCCCGATATAATGAAGCTCAAAAATGTCATCAAGAATGTCATAGTAATCCACATCGCCATCCCCTTCCACACACACTTCCCAATTAATCGTCGATTTTCCCTTATTGGTTGATAAAGTGTTGAAGAAAAAATTATTGGCAACATATTGTTTGAAATTTTGAACATAAATTGTTGGGCCGGCTGTGATTGCCTTGATCGCCCTCGAGGTTCTTGACCTGTGAGCAAAAATAGTTCATCTTGATGTCGAATAATTGAAGTAACCAAATCATTCACACACAAAAAGTCTTTGTACTTGCATATTCTTTCAATCAAAGCGGCAATATATGAGAAGTAGTTGTCCATGCCTGCTCGACAGTGCTAACACAACCTTTCCTTACCATATCCTCCTCGAATAACCTATGAAATATTTCTCATACTTCAAATGAACTCGTATAAAACTGTCAAAGAAGTAAATTATATTAGATATTACCTCTCAAAACGGTGCAACAAGCTTGCAATTGTTAAGGATATATCTATGAATAGCCTCAGCATCTATCTCATCAAGTGTCGGCTTCTTTTCTCCCCTCCTGTTTTGCTTTTTCTTCTTCTCACTTGGAGCATATCCCCCGTTTCTACGAAAGACATCAAGAAGGTCTGAATCATTGTCCTCGTCGCCTCTCCTAGCACAATGGGGGGAAGATCATTAGCCTTCGTGTCCACACTATTTACAAAATACAATTTTGCAAAGTTGCTGCCTTCCTCCAAAAGATGTGCTTTGCATATAGAACCCTCCATGTGTACTTTATTTTCAATCTTCTGCTTCAGATGGAACAAGAACCTAAGAAATCCATTTTTCACGGTGCCGTATGTGAATAAAATCATATTATTGAGGATAGTCATAAGTAATATGAATTTAAGGTTGGAAGCCTTTACCTCTCAAATACGTACATCCATCTATAATAAACCAATCCGCCTATTTTAGTCTCGAACGGTAGATGGATAGGAAGATGTTCCATGAAGTTGAAGAAACTAGGAGGCAATAGTCTTTCTAACTTGCAAATAATGTCGGGAATGAACTTCTCCAACCGCTCCATGTCATCACGAGTTATACAGTTCGAGCACAAGTCCCTGAAAAATTGACTCGGCTTCGTGAAAAATTTCCATACATTCAGAGGCAATAACTCTCTGAAAGAAACAAGCATTAGTCTCTGCATAAACACATGACAATCATGACTTTTCATGCCTCTTAATTGCCACTCGAAGTCCCGAATAAATCGACGAAGGTTGGAAGCATATCCTTCAGGAAAATGCAATCTCTTAACCCACTCACACAATTGCTTTCTTTGCAATTTCTCCAAAATATAAGGAGCTTACAACATCAATAACTGGGTCTTACCATTTGGACCAACACTCTTCACCACGTGCAATCACCGTCTCCAGTTCCAAATCTCTCCTTGATTTCATATTGTCTTTTGCCTTGCTTGGCATATCCCTCACCGTGCTAAACATGTTAACGAATACATTCTTCTCAATATGCATTACATCAAGTTTACGACGGATAAGAAGCTGCCTCCATTAGGAGAGGTCCCAATATGCTCTTCTTGCTCCAATTGTGACTCCTATGAAAACCGATTGTAGTAGCCGACAAGCCATACATCAAACGCTCTCTAGCAATAGGAATTGTTGAAACCCACTGGAAAATCTCATCTCCACTAGGAAGCTCGACTGGGGCGACAAACTCAGTCTTATTCTTCAGAAAACCACTCTTATTCCTTCTAAAAGAATGGTCCATAGGCAAAAATCGAAGATGACAATCAAACCACGAATGCTTCCCTCCATGCTTGAAGTGGAATGACTTTGTATTCTCCATGCAATAAGGACAAGCCAGACATCCGACGGTGTTCCACCCCGATAACATCCCGTATGTAGGAAAATCACTAATAGTCCAAAGAAAACGAGCCTTCATGTTAAAAGTTTGCCTCTTGCGAGCATCAGATGTCGATTTTCCAACCTCCCACAAAAACTTTAGCTCCTCGATCAAAGGCTGTAAATAAACATCTAATTGAAAGTGTTACGAATTTACTTATCTAATAAATAAATAAATATAAATGTGCTTCCAAAAATTAGTAGAATGTGAGGATAAAAAATTCAAAGAAAAAATGATATATAATTTTAAAAAGTTAATGATGCATTGGAAAATTTTGATGAGAAACTTATAAATAACACAGATACTTTAAAATGTATTAGGGAAATCAAAAAAGATGAGATCAAAAAAATTTGTTTAAAATAAAATCATTTAGGTATAAAATGGAACTAAATATTAGAGTGATAGTTCTATAATTGATACTAAAAGAATTTTTTTATGCCAAATTATACGAATAATTAAGTCCATTTTAACATCAAGGTTGAACTTGCTCTTACGTGTTTAATGGTTCCCAATATAGAACTTCTCTTTTGTATGTAATTGTTAAGGAGAAGTACCTACAGGAAGTTTAGTCTCATTATGTCGTAGATTAGTGTACTACTATAGGAAGTTCCTATTGGGGGAGTTTGTGAAGAAACATTGCAGGTAACAAATAGATTACTAGAAACAGATAATCTTCTATCGCTAAGAAGAAATTGGGCTACAATTGAACATTATAAAACCTCTATATTCGACCTTGCTAGTTGCTTGGGTAAACCATTCCACAGCGATTGCTGAATTTTAGGCTTTCTCAAGGAAGGAGGTCAAAAGCATCACGAAGCACAAGTACCTCTGCCTATAGCTATGACATTAGCTAGTAACTAAACTTTCGAGACACAACATAAAATCAGTAGCATCAATCTCATTGGTGCCAAGAAAGAATTTTAAGATAGATCAAAGTTATAAGACAAATAAAATTAGATGCAAACACATATATCATACTAAGCAAGATACCCATAAGGCAATAACACATTTGAAGCACATGACAATCTCAATATATTGCATTCAAGCAGGATTAGAAACTTACGGAGAGGACATGATTGCCATCATGAATAATATCATCCACCAGAGCCTGCGAAAGACAGTTGATGCAGAAACCATGCCTTCTTCTGCCCAGAGTATATTCACGATAACCTACTAGCTCATACACCCATGCAGGAGGATCCTCCATCTGTCAAGTCAATATAATCCCAAATCAAACATAAAACCAGAGAAAAGTAACACAGCTTCTTCCACAATAAACTAACAATACTAACAATAGAGTATTTCTATTGGATTCATCGTTAAATGAACAGATGAGAAAATGTGAGTCTGATCAAACACAATAATTCTGTTTCTCAAATTAAATCGCATACTATCACGAAATTATTTGAATATTTGAAGCAGCGTGGGTTTCAATCCAGATAGAGAGATAAACAGGATGAACGGGAATCAAAATAAACCAAAGGGGATCATCCCCACCCCACATGATAAGCTGCTCAACCAACTCCTCAAAGAAGAGAAGAGGTCAGTGAAAGCTGGTTTAAAAAGTCCTCCGGGTTTGCGGGCTATTCAATTCACTAAAGTTAAATCCTTCGGGATTTTCTTAAAAAAAACATTTCAAAGAGAAAAAACATGGGATACTTGAACACTTAACGTCAATGAACGTTACACACTTTATGTATGGGTGCAGGCAGGAATAGAATCAGCATAGTGCAATGAGTAAACGAGGAGAAGACAGGGAAAAAAAGTATACAACAAGAATCAAACCAACACACAAATAAAAGGCATAGTGAAAATGTATTCTCAAAATGAGCACAGTTAACAAAGGTTAAGAAGATATTCAGTTAACAAAGGTTAAGAAGATATTCATTGATACCCTTCAGATATGATACTGATCATGTATCAGGATACAGGAGGAACATCAAAAGGAAGAACATATTCATATATGATTAAAACGTACATTCGGACAATACAACTCAAGCCAATTTAAGAAATGCTAAGGATCCTACTTAGCATGGATTCGGCATACCAGGAGGGTTTTCTATTGAGATTCAAACAAAGGTGTGAGATTATTGGCCAGAGGTGTGAGATTATTGACTAAGACATTATTGACAGAGGTGTGAGATTCATACATTTCTGTCAATATATGACTAAGACATTATTGACAGAGGTGTGAGATTACTGGCCAAGTTTGCCTCTAAAAGCAAACTCTTTAACATAACGAGAATAAAGACTTTACCCCTTTACTCATTTGGCTTATATCAGACAAATTGTGAACTCCTTGATGATGGTAAAATCGATCAAAGATGCTTGATCAGGCAAAGGTGAACTTCGAAATGTAGAGAGAGAAATCTGGGAAAAGTTTTACTATTATTGATTTATTCTATTTTTTTTCTTTTTTTTTATTTATTTGTTTGTTTTTTTGTTTTGTATCAAAAGTAGATAACTTGAAAATGGTATCAAAAGTAGCAAGACTAGTACAATTCTAATATAGAGGGAAGTAAATGGCCAAAATAAAAAAACAGGATGATGGGATTGCAGTAACTATAGCTTGTAAGTTGCAGCCGCACTCACAAGTTTTAAAAAATAATTATTTTTAAACTTTGAAATCCAATTTTAAAAAAATCTTAACTGTTTTTTTTTTTTTAAATCTTGTGAGAGTAGCTTCAGCCTACAAGCTGTAACTACAGCAGCACTTACAATCCCAATAAAAAATGCAGCAAGAACACATAATAAGATATGGTATTTTTAAACAATCTAAGTGTACAGGCAAAGTGAACAGCCAGAACTTGCTATATCAGAGCAAGTCAAGATGAGTTTTAACCTAATAAACCCATACGTGTAGCTAGATAAGAGACGAGCCATTTATCCAGATGCAAATGTAGACATTGGTAATATTATATTGCTCAGGACCCCTAACTAACTAAGCAAAGGATATCAAGTATAGCAAGACCTATTTATATCAGACAATTGATCCACTCTTGCTAATGTACAACTCCACTACAAGTCAGACTATTGGGAGAAATGAACGCAAGACAATCTATGCCTGAAGAATCAGGAAGAAGTCAAACTCTCCAGATGCATCGCCAAAACTAAAAATGTTTCTTACGATGGGCACTTAAAATCATGAATCAAAAGCATTTTTAACGATTATGTTGCGGATTACACGGAAAATTTCCGAGCCAAATAGTCATCCTAGTTTTACCTTATCCAGATCAGCACTCGACCCTCTCTAGAAAAAGGCAATCAGATGCTAATCGAAGCTTACCTCTTGAGCTAATGTTGGAACAAGGTGAATCCTGAGATGCTTCTTTGACCAAAGGGTTTGCAAAGGCAACCACACTGAACAAATTCCGACAATTTCAAACAATCAAAATCAACCTCAAAGATACACACATAAATCACACACAAACAAACTCAATGGGAAAGACACTCACCAGTTTGCGACGGAACTCGAGTAACAAGGTAACTACAGAACACGATTAGAACTCGTGCCACCACAATGGTGAAACTCCCTGAAGATTGCTGCTCTCCTCCATCAAGATCCGACGAGATACAGAGCCCTACAAAGAGAAGAAGTTGATTTGAGAGTAGAACTCGAAATCAAGATCGAGAACCGAGTGATCAGAAATCACCTGAGGTATCGATGAGAGCAGACAAACACGAGGCGAACGACGCAGAAAGCTATCGATTGAGCTGAAAATGGGGTTTTCTCCACTAGGGTTTTGCGATGCGAGGTTTAGCCATTGGAATTCTAGATTTTTGTTGGCCGGGATGCCACTGCTGAAACTTCTCTTTCTTTCCTTTTTTGTATTTTCCTCCTTGTTTTCTTAGGATATACCCCTTCACAAGATGAAATGAGTATTTGTAAAGGAGATCCTCAATATAGTTTTTAACTAAACAAAATTTAAAATTTGAAAACAATTTTTTTAGGGCTCCCATTTAATGTTTTGTCAATATGAAGAGCAGTGTACACCACCAACACTACGGGATTGTTTTTCTACTAATATTGACATTGTTTCTGTATTATGATTTTCATTTTTGTTTTATTCATTAATAAAATAAAATAAAAATATTTATTATTGACTTCAACTAGATTCTTCTACAACATCACATCCAAACACGAGATCCAGTGATCAAGCAAGACATCAAATGGCATCACATAAAATATAAACAACTCTTTGACAAGTTTTTACAATTCAAAACAAAATTAAATCTCAATAATTCAATCGTAACAAAGAAAACAGTTCAATAATCTCGCATGTTTAGAAACACATTAACAACCATTGAACCAACAAAGTTATTCATCGAGTAAAATCATTGCTAACCAGATCCAAATTTTGATCAACTTCAAATCTAAACACCATAACTATAAGATCGAACCATCAAATCATATCAAATCTCAATCGAACCACTCACATCAATAGCCGATCCAATCAAAACAACATAGACAACAACGAACATATAGAAATTCAATAATTCATTGATCGAGACCTAATTGAGGCGGATCTAAGACCGTACCTTGGAATTGATAAGCCTGTGTTTCCGTTTTGTTTTTTTATCTTCATTTGTATTTTTGAGTTGGTGTAATAAGCCACGTGTCTGATGTGTAATGGGTGAGCTGGCAATGAGCTGGCATGGGGATCCCCTTTATAAAGCCGTTGATAGCCCGTTGTAGCAACCAATTAGAAAATGCCAGTTTAATAATCTCTCTTCTTCCCCGTCTTTCTCTCTCAAGGATTCTTCTCTCTCACTTTCTCTCTCTTGCGGTTATGTTTATTCACTTGAATTTTAGCTCCATTGTCACCATGGTTGAGCTCGTATCATCTTCGTATCAAAGCTGGACGATTCCATGGCAGAAGGCACCAGGTTAGTTGAGTATTGATGATCGATCGAGGAGGAGTTAACCAACCGATTGACCACGTAGATTCGAGAATTGATTGAAGGTCTACGAGGAGAGCTCAGGGATCTGATCGAGGGGAACTTCGAGCAGAATGAATCGGAGATGGCTGTGATGCGTGAATCAGTGAATTGCTTGAATTTACAACAGCAATAACTAGTGCAACAGCAAGCGGAGTTTTGGCGTTTGTTGAACAATGGTAATTTTCTCAACCCTGACCTTCGTGCTAATCCTCGAATAAATCCTAGGGAACCACAATTGGTTCAGCCTGGTCTGCCTCCAGGTCAGGTGAGGCCTGTAGCAGCATCGTTGGCCTTCCTAATGGCCTTATAAGACTGGGTAGGGTTGAGCTTCCTAGGTTTGATGGCATGAATGTCCGTGGATGACTGTATAAATTCCGTCAATTCTTTGAGATGGAGGAAACAATGGATCAGGCTAAGGTGAAAATAGCCTCGATTCATTTGGATGGAAGGGAATTGTTGTGGCACCAAGGATTTATAAGGTTGAGAGGGGTTGAGGGATGACCTGCATGTGATGTGTATGCTGCTGCCATACAGGTTAGGTTTGATGAAATTCCTTTTCGTGATCCTATGGCTGAGTTGAAGATGTTGAGACAAGAAGGATCTGTGCAGTCTTACCATGATCAGTTTGATGCCCTGCTGCATAAGGTGGATTTGCCTACGCATCATGTTGTTAGTCACTTTGTGTGTGGCCTTAAGGAAGAGATTCAGCTTCTTGTATGTATGTTTAATCCTATGACCATATCTCATGTTGTGACCTTAGCTTGGTTGCAAGAGAATACCATAGCCACTTCACATAAGAGGAGCAGTATGCCTAGGTCTACTCCCTTGCTACCTACCCCTAGAGTTCCCTTCAATCCAATGGGAGTTAGTGGTTCAAATGTGAGGGAACCCTCTCCAAATCCTTCCAGGACGACGAGAATGCTTTCTGAGAATGAGATCAAGGAAAGGAGGGAAAAAATCTGTATTTTTTAGTGATAAGAAGTTTGATCCTGGGCATAGGTGCAGGAGAGGACAGTTCAAAAGCATTGAGATATGTGCCGAGGATGAGGAACAAGAAGAGGAGTGTGAAGGAGTTGAAGTGTGAGGAAGTCCCTTACATTTCGATTTATGCCCTTTCTTGTGAGAGCTCATACTAGATCATGAGGGTTACTCGTATGGTGAAGGGAAAACCCCTCCATATATTGATTGATTCAGGGTCAGCTCATAACTTCTTGGACTACAAGACGGCCAAGAGACTAGGAGTGAGTGCTGTGGTTATTTAGAAACCTCTACAGGTGGTTGTACCAGATGAAAATGTCCTTGAAGCTTATGAGATCTGCTAGTCTTTTGGGTGGAGCATGGCTAGGGCAGATTTTTAGCAGAGGTGATGTTCTTGCCTTTGGGGTTTGTGATATAGTGCTGGGCATACAGTAGTTATCTACGTTGGGAAGGATTTTTTGGGATTTTTCTAAACTGATGATGGAGTTTGGTTATCAAGGAATGAGGCTGATCTTGAAGGGGGGAAAGGGAAGGGGTTACAGATGGTGGATAATAGGTGGTTAAATAAGACCTTTACGAGATCTTCTCATTTGTATGTCTTACAGGTCTGTTCTGTTGCCAAAGAAAGTACTGAACAAGGGATGGATAGAGAGCATGTGATGCTTGACAGTTTTTATAGCTTGAGACTTTCTAAAGAAGACTTGGATAGGGAGGGAATGGATGTTCTTCCAAAGGAGTACGAAGACTTTTTCCAAGCACCAACTGGATTGCCTCCTAGGAGAGCTTGTGATCACAGGATTTTGCTCAAAGAAGGGACCTCTTGTAATATCCTGGAGAAAAAAAAAATGTATATTTAAATACAATAGGATTTTATTTTCAAATGTCAGAGACTCCCCTAAATCTTCTCAACCACCTGCCCACTTACCCATTTTCTGTAACGTGTATTCCACTCTCCAGAAAAACCTCCTCCCCATTATCAAAATATGGAAAACACAGGAACCGCACAAATCAAACCAACAGCCTGAGCAATAACTGGAACACGACGTAAGGAGGGTATGATTCGATCTTTCGTTTCTATTTCGTATTCGTTCATATTTATTCCTTGTATCATATACTGCATTATTGAATCCCGGCTAACCTCGAACGTATTACCGAACCCGACCCGAACCAAACCCGCTATCGAACCCGAATCCCTGTCGGAACCCGAAGCCGACGAACCCGGCGTCGACGCAGCCTGAAACCGACGTCACCGAGCAAGCACCACCGCACCCCTGTCCGGTTACGTGGATCCGAACCAGCGCCGTCCTCCCCGACGCCTCCTCGCCGTCGCCAGCGACACCCGTTCTCGTCGACCCACCATCCCGGCGTCGGAAATAGTGAGAGTCGACTGGATTTCGGCTACCCAAGCAGGAAACCCCTTCGCTCGACGAGAACCGCAACCTGAAGCCCGACGCCGCGCCGCAGCCCCGAGATCCCGACCCTCGTTCACGCTGTCTCCGCCTCGTCACAGCCAAGCAGCGGCGATTTCCCCATTCCGGCCGCCCGACCTTCCTTGGTCGCCGCCAATTTGGCACGACAGATTTCGGGAGTCGACGGCGTGAAATCTGGCTCGTCTTCGCCCGCGCTGCCCCGCATTCGTTGTCCCCTAACTGCTGATGACTTGGCCGGAGAAACCCCGAGGTTTTGCGACCGAAAATCGACCGGAAGTCGGCCGGAAATCGTCGCCGGGTTTGCTTCCTGCGGGCAGTGTGAAGGAAGGAAGGGGAATATTCCCTTTTATTTAATAAAATGATTTATTATAACAATTTTTCGTATTTCCTTTTGCGTAATAAAATAATTTAATATAATGTGTTATTATAACACATTATGAAGTTTATTTAATTATACGCAAATCTAGAAATATTATTCTAAAAATATCGTGCAATAATATTTTATATTTTGCGATATTATTGTAGGTACGACAAATACTGAGAAGCAAGATTAGGCCTGGGATTATCTGAAGGATTTTCTGAATTTCTACAAATGACGAGGTAACACACATCGTTACCCTAAATTATATGTGCGTGATTTGATTTACATGATTGTGTGATCACGTACCTGCATGATACATAAAAATAATAAAGGTGTGATGTGCTTGATTGCCTTGATTGGTTTGCTAAAAGGGTAACGATGCAACCTGTAGAATATTATAGAATTTTAATAACGGTTTCCGAATATTGCTCGCCTGCTCTTGATGTGTGATATCTTATGCTTGTTGATATAATTCTTGTAACGAATTATAATTCTTGAAAATTATTAAGGACGTTATAAAATATAGCGTTATATAAATTTATGAAACACCATGGTGGTCACCTGCTATACATGGATTAATATGATTAATTTCATATTATATGCCTGAAATCTTGAATTACGAACACTATGGTGGTCACCTGCTATACATGGATTAATATGATTAATTTCATATTATCTGCCTGAAATCTCGAATTATGAATACCATCGTGGTCACCTGCTATACATGGATTAATATGATTAATTTCATATTATATGCCTGAAAATCCTGAATCCTGGTATACATGAAAATAATATGTTTAATTTCATGCTTCCTGCCTGAAAATCCTGAAAACCTGAACAATGAGGATATTCCTGTAAATGATAATAACAGGGAGAGTTACGAGTCCTGACTAGCTAGGGAGGGATAGAAATTCCCTTCGCGTGCACGCAGCGGCATCAATTGAAATATATTTGATGGCCGTGTTTGGTTATTATTAACCATCCTGGGTCGTCTGCAGCGACAATCCTGTTTGTTAATTGTTATTAGTATGACGAT
>LIEC01012544.1:0-39833 GCA_001925005.1 Drosera capensis | reverse complement strand
AACTTTAGAACTTGTTCTTTGCTTTTAGAACCATCTAAACGACTTCCTCTGCCATCTTTGACTGAAACAACACCCATGACAAGAACAATTCTCACAGTTTTAATAGTCAACTATGTTAATGCGAGGAAGTCATTTTCGATATTCGTGCTGTTGTCTATTAAGTTTTGATTTTGTTTCATTTTCATCATCATAGACGTATCGCACGATATTTCCAATGAACTCTTTTTCAACAGGTGACATGGTTTGCCGTATACAGCCTGATATGTATCAATGAAACCAGTTCCGATATACCCCGATTCTAAGGGATTCAGATGTATTGTGATACGGGACGATACGATTGATATGTATCACTTTGACTAAATTTCAATTATTTCTTCGTTTGATCTAGATCAGAAAAAAACAATTCATATCCCCAAGTAACATAAAGACATTCATCATTCTTTATTTATTTGAAATGCCTTGTATTTTAGATTAATATGTTTTTCAATATTTTTTTGTACTTGAGTTGTTTTGGCTCGACATTTACACTTTCTTTGATTGTTTCATACTTGTTGTGTTATTTTCTTTCTACTTGTTATTAATCGGTCTCGTGTTTGATTTGATGCTTGTTTTTCTAAGAAAAATGAGTAAAAACCTGTATCGGTCTACGTATTGATCCATATAAGTGAAATGTATCATTTTCAATAAACCGGTTCTCATACACTTTTTGATGCGCGTTATACATCATCAAATGGGGAACATTGCTGACTTTCATGCTATGCTTTGTATTTGGTCTACAAATTATCCTTTATGCCACAAGAATTAAGAAGTTGAGTCAAAATTACTTAAGTGCCCTGTAAAATCTTTTTTAACAAAGTCTTGAGTCTTATTCAATCATAAAACAAGATTACTCATCCGTTGTCCATGGCCAGCCTCACATTGAATCTGTCGGTGAAATAGTTCTACCAAATATTTAAATTGATAATAAAAGACCCATAAATCTATATCTAACTTTTTGTTTCACACGAAAATCTATTAGGACGTGACATGTTGATAACAAATACACCGTCCAACCAATCAAGTTACAAACAAGATCCACATAATAAGCCACATAAGTGATAATAATGGAGGAGACACAATGATCGAATTCATGATCTTATACCAAGACCTGCTTTACAATGTCAAGGAATCAGTTCTATCAAAAATCTAAATTAATAGACCTGATAGTAAAAGATGTAGGCCAATCCAATCACAGGATCATCATAGATAGATGTAGAATATCAACGTAAATTGAAAAACGATCATAAGCATACCTCGATCATCATAATACGTAGTGAAAGATACTTACGACGAGTACACGATTGAATTAATTATATCTGCAAAATTAGAAAATGTCGTTAACAGGTTACACTTTCTATTGTTCTCAACGGCCGGTGTAGATGAGTCGTCATAGATGATGACCCGGATAGGGTTAGGAAAGGTGACCTATTTAATAGTATTTATAGACGTAGCAACTATTGGGTCCGCTCATCACGGAACAAAGCAAACTACCCAACCTACATTAACCGACCCAGTTTAGACTAAACAAGAGTCCATCGTCTCACTTAACTAAACCAACTAATTAACCCGACAATAATTAATATAACTTACATATGAAAAAATTTATAGATTAAACCTAACATTCTCCTACTTAGATTAATTAATTATCAAAAGAAAAAACAAAAACAAAAACCAAAATTTTAGAAACCAATTTCAGTTGTCAGAAAAATACAAAAGACGGGCTAATTAACAATTTTGAAAATTTTTCACGGAAATAAGAAAATCATAGTCTAGAGATGTTGTTCTAAACAATTCGATCTCATAGACTTCAAGGTCAAGAACATGGAAGAAACTGCATCTTTCTTGTTGCGACACAGAATCTTTCATGATCACAAAACTCTAACCCTACTGACATGAATTTTTATATGATAGTATGCCAAATAGATAATATCCTAACGTAAACGTCATGTATTATTCTCTTGTCAGTCATACGATTTTCTCTCTTATGTATCAACTCACGAATAAGAAAATCACTTGGTTAACACAAACCAAGTCAAATTTCTTGACTTTATGTATCACGCGTGATATACTTTATGTGTCGCAAGACATATATTAAGGCTCAACTTATTATCCCAAACCTTTGCTCAAGAGTGACACAACTCTTAAGGCTTTGAATAACATGAAGTCATACATAAAACACCAACGTATTTCTATAACTAATAAACCATTGGAACAAAGGTAAATAGCATAATAGAACCTCAAATGCTCCCACTAAACAAATGGATAAGCACATAATATCTATGCTGAAGCTACATGTCATAAAAAAAACTTATGGAAAGAGGTCTTAGAACAATGGTGAGACTACTTATCATTTATTCCACACGTTCTATTATAACATAGGCTCTTGTGATACTATATTGTTAATAAAAAACATAGAATTTAATATCACAACCCATACATCCACATATGTCAACAACAACAACACAAAACAAGTTCGTCGATAAAAGGATATAATATGAAATAACATGTTGCATGCATTACAACATAATCGAGAGAATAATTATTTCAATTTCTCAAAATGAGATATTACCCTGTGAAAAAAACATCCTTGTTTTGCAAACTTTGATATAGTCGGAACCTATAGAATCCACTAACTACAAGTCATTAAATTCATGGACTCGTCTAGTAGAAACATAGCGTTGCAATATGCAACTCATATAGGAATACAGATAATTAATTTTGTTTCCACTGATCACATTGAACATGTGCTCCCACTTGATCATGGAGAGCAGACATGAAATACAGATAACTTATGATGATTCATGATCATCCTCCTTATTGACAATAAATAGAATTAATTTCTCTGAATATATAGGAAGAATTGATTTCATACACTTGCATTATTAATAGTGAAAATGGTTAATACCAACATAATCAAACAAACTCGTTTGGATAGTTTGCTTGACATGTAATGTACAACTCCCAATTAATGGTACTTAATAAAATAATGGTACTTAATAAAACAGTGATGATGTGTAATTTTTAAAACATATAATTACACATACTGAAGATCTCAAAACTTTATCACACAAACACCTTTGGGGTGAATGTGTGCACGAATTAAAATCTCCCCACAATAATAGTGAAGTAAATCATTTCTATCGTTCCTCAATTTATGAAGCATAAGAACTTTCAAAGGAGTTTTACTGTTGTTGGTCAAAGATAAAATAATGATATTTTAAATAACACAATGTGAGTAGTCAATGCATACTCGGAAAACATATAAGTATACATCCAACACCAAGAAATTACAGGCATCATCATGTAAACATCTTTGGATCAGATGTGTGGCATACATTTGTAAATCTCTCAACATAATAGCGGATATGAGAAATAAACCAAGCATAGATGATTTACCATGGGTGTATAAATCCCAATGATGATTCCCTCTCACCCATATGCTAGCTATGTCAAACCTCCTACTTTTAACACCTAATGGCACTCCTTTTAGAATATGATCAAGCATTAAACAAGATGTATCTTGTAATTTTATGAGACATATTTCAGGAATACGAATAAGAAAGTCCCTTTGGGGACTACAACTTAAACCTGAAATATCTCTAAGATAAACATTTTAAGTTACTCGCATAACCGAAATATAGTTTAGGAGAACTTGATGAGGTATATCAAACATTAAATCACATATGTCAATTATGTTGTCTTATATTTATATACAAAAACTGCATCATTATTTATTTCACTGATCTTCATATCTTATGCGTCATCTAAAGTTGGATCTGGGCATAATCTAACGACGACAGGTCATAGGCCAAAACCAGATATCCATAAAATAGAAGAGTCCAAACATGTATATATTGGATTGTCCATATAGCTCATAGAAAATTTAAGAGCTCAACCCAATATCATGCATTCAATAACATAATACAACGACCTTGTCAGTTTCATGATCATAAACAGCTTTATCCCTAAATCTTGGATAAATTAACTATATGAAACTAAACTCTTGTCACTTAGTACATGAATAAAAGACTTTAGATCCTCAATCCTCAAATATTCTGTGCACTAACAAGAAATATTCAATGGTATAATCAAATCATCCCCCCATGTTAAGACGTTATAGCTCTGTACATTATCTTGATGAGCTTTAGACTGTTCTTAACATTGTTGTCTACGTACCTCACTTATAGAAAGATTCAATTAAATAGGTTGACTCATCTGAATGTAACTCACAAGTTACCCAACCATAAAACCCACACCCACAAAACATGATTCTAGTCTCATGACTAAACTCATTGGCAAAGCCATCAATATTCACCATCTCCTCACGAAAGAAAGAAAGAAACAGAACCAAAATCATGGCGAAAGCACAACGGAGACAGTGGCCACAGCCGACTATACTTCAGTGACTGAGGGGGTCGAAGACCAAGAAGTGAGTTATTTATATCAAGCATTCTTCTTACGGATCCAATCTCCTGATCTCTGCGGAAAGTACAAGTCTTTCATGACGGAGCAAGGGCGGCATCAGTGCCCAGGACCAAATCCTCACTCCATGTATGTGAGCATCAATTACAACTATGAATCTACCGAGCCAAATTACTCAAACAACCTGATCAAGCGCTAGAGAGACTACGGTTTGCACTTAGCGGATTCTTTGTGCCGGTCAAAACTTCATGCCGACGTCCGCTGCAGGTGAATGATGCTCAAAAGTTGAACCTTTAAACTTCTAGCGAGGCCACAAATATCTACATGGCAGAGGAACATAGGCCACATGCACCATGTGAGATTCAAATAACATCAGGCCAAAAGAAGATAAAACCTTGAAGAGTCGATGGTTGCATCAATCATAGTCGATGCTCGTAGGATGTGGATTACGCTGGATATTTGAAATTTGTAGAGATGTATTCTCCAGATCGAAATTTCTAGATTTGATCGTCCCTATGTTTTCCACAATCATGATTTTATAATGTAAAATATATATGGATTCATCATCATGATCTCAATCTTTATAAATATGGGCAGTTCCCATCTCACCAATTTGACATGAACAGATCCATCGTGTAAATCAGAAAGGATCAAGCGCCTACAAAAATCGAAGTTCATACTGTCCTTAAATTATCAAGTTGTTTTTTTCCTTGAAATCAAAAAAGAATTTGATACAGTAGGTCATCAACTCAACATTTGGCAAAAATCAAATTCTAATGATATATAGACATATCGCACCGAATGAGATCAAAATTTGGAACCCCAAAATGTCCGATAATTTACCGTTTCAATATTTATTTCTTTATCGATCTTAGATCTTATCTATGTTCGTTCTGATACCACGCAAATCCAATCATAAGATCGTGATAGATAGACCTAAATGAAAAAACAATCATACGCATACATCAATCGTCATAATATGCAGTAAAAAAAATACTTACGACGAGTACACAATTGAACCGCGAGAGATGAGTCGCCATGGATGATCCGGTTATGGTTAAGAAAGGTAACCTACTTGATAGCATTTATAGACGTAGTAATTATTAGACCTATTCATCACAGGTTAAGAAAGATAATTCGAACCCATCGTCTCACTTAATTAGACCAACTAATTAATCCAATAATAATTAATATAACCCAAGGTTTATAGATTAAATCTAACAAAACATCCATGAATGTATGTCTACATAATCGGATCACAAAATCAATAGGACAACGAAATCTGAGTATCTAAAAGCAAGATAATTATGTGTAGATCCAGAAACCAAATATATGGGCTGGTCGAATTAGTGAATAGTGAGTGAATCAGTGATAATAGGCAGCGCTAAAATTAGTCTTGAACGCAGCGATCATCTCCAAAAGCACATCGGTCCCTCGCAATTCCCTTTAAAAATCAAAAGGTTTCCTGTGTGTGCGAAAGAAACAGCGAAAACGAAAAGAAGCAAGCAAGCACCAAGGAAATATGTCTATTAGACAAAGCCTCTCACTTTTTGGTTTGCATCAAACCTTTATATCACTTCCAACACTAAACAGACTCAACTTTGCATAAGTGGATATAGCAATCAGCCGATTCTGTTGAGTTCTAATCAGCCAGTAAGAGTCACAAGATTTGGTTGTCGATCTTCTTGCATCATCATTTCATTGTTTGCAACCTTGAGTTTGTGATAAGGTATATATGCTGTTAGGATCGTGTCAATATGCGTCTGTTTTGCACATGCTCGTGAATGTATGGCCATATGACTGTGGAATATATGTCAGCGTGACAAATGAGGCTTCGTGTATCATTCTTATTTGTAGTCCATACCATATTCAGATCCCATTCATATGACGAAAGGATATCAACCCTGAACACAACATATATCGTCCTCCTTTTCGTTTGTGCTATAATTAAGTGATATGATATCTTTCTGGACATACGCTGTTTAAGGATTGAAACTGGTAACGAACAAAGTTATGTTTGGGTTATCATCGATGAAGACAATGTTAGTGACAACAGCCACTTAAGGAGTTGAATATGAATATAATATAAAATTTCGAAGTAGGCCAGAACTCTGTTTTGATTCATATGACACATTGCCTTCTCTGCGGGGATTCCGTATTTTTTGTTGAGTGATCAGATCATCGTCTAACTTCATCCCCTCACCCACAACTTCTATCTGTTATCTGTAATGTCCTGAATTTCACAGGATATATGTAAACTTTGTGTGCATCAGGTTGTTTGGTTCAGTGGTCTATAAAAAGGTCAGTCCTGAACTAGTTCCTGCAATCTGAGCATTAGAGATCTTAGTATCGCGGTCCATGAGCTTAGTTACCACACACGACAACAAGAACAAAACCATATGCATCCCGAAGTCTATCTTAACGAGAAGAACGTAACGAGCAAAAGATGGAAAGGGCGTTATCGACGTTCTTGTGTGTCTGTTCCTTTCAGCATCAGGACTATTGAGATGAATTAAGTTAGTACTAACCTACACACGACATGGTAGTTGTTATCATGATAATTTGCAATGTAAGCCGAATACCGAACCTCCACAACGAATGTGGTTAGGCACTACTCTTTGTGCTATACGAGATATCCATAAACCGAAGATCTATACCGATGTATGCTTCTCTAATGATGATAAATTGTTGAAACCAAAACATATTTGGACTTATTCAATAATTTCAGAGTATATTTCCTAGTGGATTCTTAATAATTTAACTGCCTTTTCTAAAAGTAGTACGTTTTGTCCCTTAAAATTATGACTAAAGATATACGTTTTGTTCTTTTGAAGATAGATACCGACTACCACTACAAAACGTAGAAGAGCTATCTATATCTATAGATAAATATAGAGATACAAATAGGCCGAGGGGCAAAAAGGGTCCCGCTCAAATGGTCCATTCGAGGTTGGACCATTAGTTGGTCAATGCCTTAATTTCTTAGGACAAATCTGGTGATTTGGGTTTGTCCTAATTGTGGCAACGCCAGCTTGTTCCTTCAAGTCGTCCTATGTCCTCAAATGTACTTACTGCACAGGACCTTATCCTAGTGCTCAGATTTCCTAAGCTTTATCATTCATATGTAATGTAAACTTTTAGGCTGCGATGATATTTATCATGATGTGTGTGACTTATAAGACAATCGAGTAAGCCTTACTCCGATGGCTGTTGAGGGACTACAGCAGCTACAGACAATTGGTTACAACGACCGCTTCATCAAGCTCAATGGATTATTTCTCGAGTATATTGTGGAAAAAAAAATCCAGAAAAAAACCACATATATGTGAAATACTCCCTCTGTCATCCCACCTAAATTACAAGCGATTGATCATACGTGTGTTGACCTTATAAGGAATAAACGAAATATCCTTGTGAATATATGAAAAAAAAGAAATCAGGAAAAAAAATTATGGTGAGGTGTATTGATATGAAATAAAATAAGAATAATTTTATAATTTTATATAAAAAAATTATAATTTATATAAAGCGATTCAATTTAATAAGTATTGTAATTTATCTATTAGGAAGAGAGTATTAATTTATTATGTTTTATGAATCACACTGCAAACCAGCTGACTGTTGCGGATTTGGATTATCCGTTGTCCATTATTGGGACAACACAGAGACGGTAAAAAATGCTATGAATCCCTTTACAAGTTTTTTTCTCTTTTCTTTTTTAAGTTTTGGATGACTAGGATGCTAAAACAACCCCTAACTGTACAATTTGTACAGTCGGTGATCCCTCTCCGATTGTAGCCTTTGAAATTATATGTTTCGCTATTTCAACACACTCTGGTGAAAGCACGTAGCTTTACTGATGAGACTGTATCGTGATGCATCTCTAGAGTCAAAATTAAATGATCCCCTCGGTGAGCACGTTTTCCGCGTAATATTTGTAATGTTTTTTTAGTCCTAATATATTTATAATTTTTTTATTTTAATATAAATAAAATCAAATCAATCAATGTAATAATATATCAATTATATTTTTTTCTCAATTGTAATAATAATCTTATTATAATTAAAAAAAAATTTTTTTAATTAAATTTCATAAAAAATCAACATACACATAAAATGGGTCAAAAAATTTACATGTAAATTAGAACTGATAGAGTATTAATTACCGGATCATTTTCAAATAATCTTTAAAATAAAACATTCAAAAGGATCTCAAAAACACCCAAAACATTGATGTTACTCCTTTCGTCATATATGAATTACTTCTTTTATTTCATCATTTTTACAACATATATTTTATACGTAAATTTAGTTTTATTTTATTTTTTTATTCTAATTCTCAATCACATAATATTTTCTCATCATCTACTTTAATTTCTAACCATATATTAATACTTTTCTCATACAAAAACCTTATAAATAATTTGGGATCGACTAATCAGGAAAAACGATACAACAATTTTAAGACGGATGGAATAGAACATATAACAATTGAGATTAATTTAATTTGTTAATGATAGAAGATTAGAAAAAAATATTTTATTTATTTTGAAACAAAAAATAAATATTCCTTTCATTCCAAATAAATTACAATACCAGACATTTCAACATGTTTTGTTCTTAATCTTAAAAATATCAAAAAAATCTTAAACTTATTTTGGATTAAAATTAGTAATTTAATATATCATTAATAACTCGTAATAATTTTATAAAAAAAACATTTAATTATATTAAATTATATCTTAAAATATATATCATTCCAATTTATTTAGGACGAAACGATGAAGAAAGTGTTTTAGGATTGTTTAGGAATTATATCAATCATGTTACTTTAATAATGTGATAAACAGTTTTGTCAAAAAAAAGAAAAAAATAATGTGCTAAACAAAAGGATTAATTAATTGGTAGGAGTACTACTACTATTTCTTAGAGAAGCACGCCGCTTGCCGGATCAACGGATTCAAAATGGAATATATCTGCAAAATAAAAAAATCAACCACCATTTCAGGCATGAAAAACTCAGCAGATTCTAATGGGTTTTCAGTTTTCACTCGCTAGATTTGAACTCTCAATGGAATCAAACCAAATACTACAATCGAGTAACAAAAACCCCGAAATCGGGAGCTAAACATTAGGTTATCCGATTCAAACATGGATACAATAACTCAGATCCTTAATGGTACTACAAATTACAGAAAAATCAGAACCCAAATCACCCAACATTTGGGTTGATTCAAATCTCTGCCACAAAAAATGGAAGCACATAAGAGGAATCAAATACAAAACAAAAACAAGATCTATATTAGATCTGTACAGCAACAAGCGGTCTCGTCTCGATTTATCTTCCTCCTCGGACGCCAATAAATATCACCAACAGATCTAATAAAAAAGACCCAACAAGCATCTCGCAGAGAGGAAGAACAGATGGCAACAAAACCCAGAAGAGAGATCAATTCCGATGTGGGTTTGCGTCAATGTTCAGCATAGTCTCTCCAGCAAACGAGCATGGTGACGCATCTCCGCATGATGTAGAACCGCGCTCTCTGTTCCTTCACCAACCGTGCACACTTTCTCGTAAACGCGCACCTCCTGTTCGGCGACGACGAATTGAGAAGCGAACTCGAGGACCGCGAGCTTCTCGCCGCGGTTTCCTTCCTCGTCAGCTTCCACTTCTCGTCGAAGTACAGACTTGTGTGTCTGGCAGCCGCCGCCTCCATGGCTGCTGTTGTTGCTAGATGGAGTTTAATTATTACAGGTTATTTGGTCTTCGATAATTGTTAGGTGTTTGTTATGTGAAGAAGGACGAAGAATTGAATACTGTGTATGTGAGGGGTGTGACTAGTGGTTTTTGATGATGATGATAGTGGGCGCCGAGTGAGGTGAAATCCGTGGGTCAAGGGAATATGAGGGTTAGGCCGAGTTTTTTATACATGGATAAGTAAGGCTTCGATTCTGCTATTGATGTGTAAAGCATAGAGCTATCCTTATATGCCTGACTTAGAAGACTATCTTCAGTCAGACTTCTCAGTGTTCGTTTATTTTTTCGAAATCAACAAAAATGTGACTGGGTGTGTAACGTGATATTTTCTTCATTTTAAAAACATTATATTATTTTGATCGGATATATAATAATAATAAAAATATGAATATTATGGAACGATCAAATATTATTTTTTTAAAAAATTTCGTTATCATTAATGATAGTAAATATTATGTACTATAATCGTATATCAATAAAAAATTTAAATCATATCGTTTAGATAAAAAATGAAACTTCTCAAATTGTGTATTAAATAATGTATGGAGAAAACAATATTGTAATAATTATGGGACTGAGATAGTACTCTCCCGAAAACTATAACATTTTGAACCGGATCGTGAACGTGTGTATATTGAATTTGTATTAAATAATATCAAAAATACGATTTATTGTGATAGTTATAAGAAAAATTATTGAATATATTATAATTGATTTGATATTATTTCTTATCTAATTAAAAAACATATAATTTTTATGAAATATTCCAATAAGACTATCAACTCGAATAGAAAATGGCTATCAATTTCAAAATGAAAAGGTGTCTTCTTGCAAATTCTGTTTGTGTTAATTGAGCGAATAGTTGTTTGTATATTCGCCTTTGGGCCCCATTAACTCTTGGGACCTTTCATTTCAAGTCTCAGTAGCGGTTTTAAGCCTTGTAATTTTTATGGGATAGATTTAGCAAAGATTTCATACAGAATCTCATTTCAGACGAAATTTGATTTTTTGTTCCTTACATCGATCGAAAGAATAATCGACTCATGACGGAAACGGAATGACTATTTTTTTTCTCCAAAAACAATTTTGGACATAAAATAGCAAAGAAAACCTGAAATAAATTTAAAATAATAATAAAATTAATATAAAATAATAGAGGTTAAAATGAATAAAAATAAATTTTATGAAAATTAAATTAATTTAAGCAATTCAAAAAAATTAAAATAAAAAAAATATTAATGAATAATTGAAAAAATATTTAAAGTTAGAACTCATAGGGGAAACTTAAATTTTTTGTTTATTTTAATATTTATTTCAAATTTGTAATTTTGTTTTTTCTACTATATCATTTTAATTTGTTTTTTCTTTAATAACGAGTGAGAGATAACTCTCTATGCGTCGGACTGCGATTTCTTCGGTGTCGACCCTCGATCATGGGAGGGAAAAGAGGGAGACCTAAGAAAGAAACCACGAACATTACGACGATAGTGTTCGATGGTTCAGTGCGGAAGGATTCTGTGATGAGTGTGTCTAGTGTTCAGAACCCTAATCAGAGTTGTATTTTGGGGAAAGGAAAATCTGGGGGGGTGGTGAATTGGATAAAGGGAAGTCTGGTGGTGTTGATTTGAACAAGGCGAGTCCCGATGATGACATATTAGACAAAGGGGAAAGGGTTAGTGTTGAGTTGATTCAGGGGAAGACTAGTAGTGTGGGTGATGCTAAATGTTGGGCGGATGAAGTTGAAACTGCGAAAGAAGTGCTTTACTCGTCTTCTATGACAAAAGTCTTATGTTGATGTGGTTTGGGGTTCCGATGTCGAGATGAGGAGAAGGATGCTGTTGTATCGTGATGTTGAGCATGGCCTTAGATTATCATATATGAGTCGGCGAGAGGAGGATATTGTCATCTCTATTGATGAGGTTGATATGAACAAAAGTTCTGGAAGTTTTCTCATTGGTTATGCTCTTCGTTTGCGAATATCTTTTGTTGTTATGGAGGAGGCCTTTGTTGATAAATATTGGCAAAGTGTGACTAAGCCTACTATACATCTGTACCATCGGGGATATTATGTGTTCAGGTTTACAGATGCTGTTGATAGGGATAAAATTTTGGATGGAACCTGTTTCATTCGATATCATCCTTCGTTGTGTTAAGGAAGTCTGCAGCACTGATGTTCTTTACAAATTACCGAGGTAGTCTACAACAGAAAATCAAACTTTGTGAATTTGTCTCAGTTTGTTGTTATGATTAATTTCTAACCGTTCTAATAACTCACAACAATGAAAAACAAATAAAGAACACATGATTTATATTGGTCCAAACACTTGTTATCAACCGATAAGCGAGAGTCTAGTTCAGTCTTCCCTTAGTGATCAGTATTAATCAATCCAAGAGGTGAGTTCACTATATTCTTATTTTTATCTTACAAGATAACCTCTTTACAAGTTAGCTAAGTTGTCAAAGACGAAGAAGCTAGATCCTTGCATAAATCCTTCACTGGACTCTGTTGCAGTTTCTGTTCTTCAATGCAGACTAGTGAATCCTCTTTTTCATGTTCTTCTTTGATTTAGCTTACTTAAACGGTTTTGAATTTGCATTGCTTTTGAACATTTATACGTTCAATATCCCATGTAACCCCAACTGTTCAAGCTCTTTGATCCGCTTTTATGGGCTGAGGGAATGAACCCGTGAGTGTATTTGATCTGAGGAAAAATTTATCAAAAAAATACAAAAAACTAAATTATTTTTTCAAGTTTCCATAAAACTGAGCACCAATTTTGTGAAATAGAACGTATGAATATTTCCACACTTTTGAATGGTATGTTTTTAAAATTATTTTTTCGCATATATTTTTTGTAATATTTTTTAAATTTTTATAGTTTTAAATAATTTACTATAAATAATTAAAATCCAACTTTACTCTTTCCATTCAAAATACAATCAAATAAAAACCAATAAAATCACAATCCCCAAAATATTTCTAACTCAAAAATATTCTTAACCCTAAAAATATTCCTCCAATCGTCACACGTCATTGTTTGTGATCGCAGGAAATAACAATGTGTGCACTTCCGTGAACAGTGCATCATTATTGATCATTCAGTGCGCCATCCATAAGTAATCGATCGCCTTGATTTGGATCTAAATGCAGCTTCCTCAAAAACATAGAACTTTACATTCACTTATAGCCGTCAATGATTACTATTATCAAACAAAAGTACCAAGAGCAACTTTCTCAAAACAGAGCATCCTCTTGACATTCACTGCAATGATTACTGATAATAAAAAAGGGGTACTGTTTCAAACGGTGCTTCTGAAATCAAACACCATTATCAAACAGTGCGTGAATGACTATAACAATACGTCTTGCTTGCTTTCAAATCCAACACAAATCTGAATTATACCAGCGTTACCATCATCTCCAACCTCCGAAGTAGACAATTCATGGACGAATACAACAAGAAAGAAGCCAACAAGCCTCACCATCACCTCTTCAACGAGATAAACTGAAAAAATGCTCGCGCGTTGAAGACGATGATGGTGGTGTTCATGGATATCGGATTGTGATGGTCGATGATGAAGGATTACGCTTGGAGGGTGGTAATAATGGTGTTCAGCATCGACCGGGTTGATATTCAGTGATAGTGTATGGTGAGGGGCGTTGGGTGGGGATGGTGTTGTTACATGGTGATGGTGTTATTCAACTCTTGGATGTTAGATGACGGTTTATGATGTGGTGGGATTATTAGGGTTTGATTTTTGAATAAATAAGGAAAGAAAATATGTAAGAGAGGGCATAATCGTACATGGGTTCGATATTTTTTTTTTAAAAAAGATCAGTTGATAAAAAAAAATTATATATGATCAGTTGATAAATAATGAAGAAAAATACAATTTCTAAATAATCTACACATTATTTATTTATAAATAACATCGAGAGAGAATTTTCTAGTCTATAACAATATGTCAATCTAGCTACCTACTTTTATCGGGTTCTCGTTGCAATGATTGTTAATAAGACAAAACCATCATCGATTCGACCATTCAAGTAGGTTACAATCACGTGCAAGCTAAATGGACAACTTGATACATGGAATCAAAATAAATTAAACCTCTAAGGTCCAACAGATAATGATCCAAAATCAATATATATATATATTATAGTATTTTCATCTTATTTGATCGGGAGAAACTATTCTCAACATGCATTTTTCGTAGGAATATCTCCTTTAAGCTAAAAATCCGACATATATTTGAATGGAATAAAATATTAGATCATTGGGTTTAATTAATGCGTTCTCATAACATATTAAAACTTTGAGTTTCAACTCAAAAGCAGGGACTAAAGTGCGGCTAAGCCACCCTGACGTTTACATTTCCTCGAATATGAAATTATCCTACGTGATTAGGATTACTCAATGGTATTTGAATATTTACTCTCTTTCGGATTATTAAGGTCTTGATATGAATTGGATAATCATTCACATATTCAATTGTTGTTGATAAATTGATTAGGTTAGTGCTCACATCACCCATCTCCACAATGAAAAATGATAAAAGCATTTTTTTTTTTTTACTAATTTTGATAAAATTGAATTATGTAACAAAATTTTGAATGATTAACTCTCAATTTATTATTTGTTAGATAAATCGTTGACACTTTATCTATTGAATCCAACCATCAAAAAATTTGATCTTATGTGAGAGCATTACTCACTTTATTTTCTACTAACATTTCTCTAGTCAAGATGACGAGATTGTCTATCATTTTTCAACGTTGCAAGTGAGCAGTGGCTTCTATGAATTTCGGCCGTTCTAAAGAAAAAATTTTGGTTTGCTCAAAACCAATGAACAATGAATTGTGTGATTCAAATATGAATTTCGGCCGTTCGAAAGAAAAAATTTTGGTTTGCTCAAAACCAATGAACAATGAATTGTGTGATTCAAATATATATATATAAAAGTTATAATTTCACCTATCCAAAGTGGAAATACTACCTTCAACATATATCATGTGTCAAAGAATTAACTCACGATGGACAAAAAAGAACTCATAACATGAACATATATATAGTCTTGACCTTATAAATTCACTTTGAGAAGGAGCAAACAGTTTTATTACCTTCGTTTCAAAAGAATTACAATTAGTTTATTTATCACGATAATTTATATATGTGTTATTTTTTGTTATATAGATTAATTTTGAATTATGTGAATGAGAGGAGTGAGGGAAAAAAAATTAATGAGATTAATTAATATAATATAAAATAAATAATATAAATTTTTAGATATTTTAATTAAAAAATTTAAATAAAATAATATTATAATTTATCTGAAACATCCTGATTTTGTAATATCCTGTGAGATCTCAATAGGCCCAATTGTAAGTTTTAGCCAACGGCCCATGGATAAACTTCGTGTTATATGTTCAGGCTTAAAACCCAAAATATGGCTAATATGGCTGCGCACATGTTGGCCAAATTTGCCACTCAGTGTCACGTAAGTGGGTGTTGGGAGTCAAGCCTATCCTAGGATATTGTAATACAATGTAATTGCGACAAGACTAATGAAATCTAGAGTTTCATTGGACCTTAAAAAAAACTAAAATATTAATCTTTCAAACAAAAAAAAAAAACCCAAAATATCAAAGACATATCAGTGATATCACTACCTTTTCCGGATATTCACAACGCATGCATATAGTTAACTTCATGATTGGGCCAATTCTTAATCGCAATTAGATGAGTAGCAAATGGAATAACTTTTGGGGGGCACGACCATGACTATCAGCACGTGAAGTCCGAATCTAATGTCGCAAAGGAGCAAGTGGCTCAAGTTTGATACTCCATTCATCCAATTTAATTATAAATATTATTTTATATTAATAATAAAATTATTCATGAATTATTCGTGAGACGATCAAATATCGTTTTATATAAAATGATCATGAAACATTAATGATTATTTAAGTTATATATTATAATCCCATATTATTGTCATAATTTTTTTTTACATTTTTAAAATGAAAAATAATTTTTTTTAAAATAATACAATATTACAATTGAAACGAAAGAAATATATTCTGTTACCATCGTGCATAGGCCAAGACTAGCGTGCAACATTATTGCCTCAAGTACTTACAACTTGCAAATACATAATCATAACTTACAGTTTGATTTGGCTTTACTCCTAAATCCATTTAGACCCATATTCATAATAGGAATCCAAGTATTTTTATTTATTAGTCTCGAATTCAACCTTAGTCTTGTCCTCAAATATTTATTGCAACTAAAAAAAATAAAAAAAATAAATAAAGAAATAAAATTTATGAGGTCAATATTTTACATAGATCGAAGACTAAGTTCAACTAATGCTGCGGCAATGTACTAACATTATTTTCTATGAAATTATCATGAAAGATAAATATTTATTTAATTTCATAATATAGGTAACATTTTGTTTTGTCTTAAAATAAATGTTTTTTTTTTAAAACTTTCCACACATAAACTACTAAAAAGAATTATTGGGACTTGTATTCAACTTTTTGAAATTTTGTTTTGGTCTTAACCAAACAAATCATTGGGACTTGTATTCAACTTAATTATCAAAAAAAAAAAAAAAAAAAAAAAAAAAAAAAAAAAAAAAAAAGCACGCCCTCCACTGCTATAATAAATTTATATAGGATTGAATCTAGTAAAGTCATCGATACATTCAAATATGTTTATAGAATATTGTTGTTTATGGATATCTCGAAAAACAAATCGCACACTAATAAGTTTTTGAGTGTTGCCAAATGTAACAAGAAAATGCAAGTTTAAGTCAGAAAAAGTTTGTGTTTTATTCTTCCAATTATCAAAAGGTGATACTAATTTTTTTTTATCTATTAATTATTATTTTTTTTAGAAAAAAAAGAAATATTCTCTTCTTGATATGTCTTTATTCATTAAGATTTCTTTTCTTTTTTTCGTGTCAATTAAATCATCCTCTAACCTGTAATAAATTAATTATTAAATATCTCTACGTTTCATCGTCTTAATGTTCGAAACCCTATAAGCCACGGACTTCTCCCACCACCACCACTTCATACATAGTCACAACATCATCAACCCCAATCTCCCCTAACGCAATTCTAATTCTACTACAATCAGCGTCCCTTAGACGAGCGAAACGGAATCCTCAAAATTGATGGGGGAACCAAGACTAGAGAATTAGGTGGATCGACGGCGACGGCGATGGCGATGGGGACGGGAACGAACTTTGGCCATAGTGGATTCGTCGAGGCTGATTCCTCAATCTAGCAAAAATATCATTGCCAACCCACTTCAACTCTGAAGCCCGACCAAGTTTAGCATTGATTATCAAGATAGAGTCAAAAGAAAAATTGATAAGACTCTTGATGCGATATGACGTGGTTTCAAGTCACTTGGTTAGTGGTAGAACCTTTCTTCCAATTTTGCATTCTTTTAATGCCCAGGTGAAAAAAGGAAGCTCAGAATACTCTTCATATATTTTCAAGGATTGTCTCATTTTGACTATGTATATATTCTTTATGAAGTCCTCAAACTGAAATGGAGATTTTCACTGGAAGATTTTAGGTGCTCAATGGCCAACGGACGAGGTATGAAATTGGATTGAGGAGTTTCGATTGTGTTTGGGATTTCCCCCTTTTAATAGGTTCTAAGGCCCTATCTTGATTAAGACAATAGAGTATGTTTTTCAATCTCTATGTTTCATAGTTATTGAGCATTGTTAGTTTCGTTGAGACACTGTTTGTTTCCTTCTGACATCGTATCTTAATTGGAAGATGATTTTGGATTTCGATGAAGAGGTCAAGGAATATTCGGACGCACTGTCTGAGATGAATCAAAATCACGTACTATTTGGGAGGCTTTGAAGTCACATACTGTTTTGGGCATTGTTTCAATCCTTTGTGCACTGTTTAATGTTTTCGACGATGATGACGATGGGTTTGACACATTGTTTTTGTCTTTCATACACTAGTTTAGTGTTTTTTTTGGCGAAAATGATAATGTGTTTAGCGCACTGTTTCAGTCTCTTCGTGCACTGTTAGTGTTTTTCGACGATGATGGCAGTGTGTTTAGTGTAGGCGGATTTTGATGACAAACAATGTGCATTATTTTTTCGAGCACTATTTTAGAATATGTGCATTGTATTTGGATATACGAGTATTTTTTGAATCGAAAACGACGACAAACACACGATGATGTTGACGGATTATGCCTGCCATTAACGACGTCAGTTAGATTTTTAGGATTTTATGATGATTATCATAGATTATAATTCATTGTAATAAATTATTTTTTTATTTTGATTGAGGACAAATAAAATTATAATTAATTAATTTTTAAATTGATTTGAACCAATAAAATGGTCAAAATGTTTTATTACTCTACTGCATATGTAGAACGTAGACTATCATTATTCTGCTGATCTATGCAAACTTCAACCATCCTTGCAAACCACTCAACAACGACTTTCAAAACACATCCGCAATAATGACACTAGATTAGGATTGATGAAAAACAAGCTTCAATTGGAGATTGTCAAAGCTACAATTGCTCATCAGACCATCACCATTTAAAAACATGTATCGCTTGATAACGGTTTAACTTGAATGTGGTTTAACTTGAATGTGGAGTTAAGAGTTCTACACTTGATAATAAAATTATGTTGATTATTTCACCCAAAAAAAAAGAGTGTTGATTACTTACCTAATCTGAGTTAATCTAGTTTAAGTTTTCGCCAATATATGTGTAAGCTATAATGGCTACAAGGTTAGCTACTTGCGTGACATTAAGATTATCAAGCAAAATGAACTAATGATTCCAGTCATTAATATTGACATAGTCAAGAGGGATTTGGGATTTGAGAGCTGCAGTGAGTACATTCACAAGAAAATGTGGCAATTTTGGAGTAGGGACATGACCTATGAAATACTTAGCAGCAAGGATCGATGTGTTACTATTAGAACTAAGCACATTGATTTGGCATTTACTATTATTGCTTCCTTTGTCTATGAAAAATTCTCGAGGGAAGGCAGATATATTGTATGGGATGATCTCATTCAACTGTCAGAGCAGATGGAGGATCCGTGGCTGGCCATCGGGGACTACAAGATTGTAGCTAGTTTGAAGGTATGCTAAATCTGCGTATCAAGCTCAAAAGATTGAAATGCTTCCTTAAGCAATGGAATAAGAACGCATGTGAAAATCTCTTTCAGTCTATCATGGATGCAGAACTTGAAGAGGAAGAATGTGAAAGCAACTGTGAAGCATTGGGAAGCCTTGATGCTAGAGAAAGATTGCATCATGCGAAGACAAAATTAGCACGACATCTAGCTAATGAGGAGGTGTATTACAATCAAAAGTCAAGCATAAAATGGCTTGCAGAGGGTGATCGCAACACTAAGTTTTTCCACAGGATGATGAGGCGGAAACGAGATAGGATGATCATTCACCGAATCAAGGAAGAAGATGGAGATCAACTTGAGAATTTTGTTTAAGATCAATGCAGCTGGAGACCAATACTTAAATGGTCTCTTCAGTGGAGGCACAGCTTTGCCGGAACTTATGGATGACTCAATCATTCAAAACCTAGTGACAGAGGAAGACAATGCGATGCTCACCGAAACGCCTACCATAGAGGAGATTAAAGAAGTTGTGTTCTCCATTGATAAAAACAGTGCTCCTGGTCCAGACGGCTTCAATGGAGTTTTCTATCGGAAGTGCTGGAATATCATCGCGTCGGATGTGAAAAATGCAGTAGTGGACTTCTTTGCAGTTACACCTCTCCCTACAGGCATTACGAGCACAACGATTGCTCTTATTCTGAAGTCAATCAATCATGAGCAATGGACAGATTATAGACCGATAAGTCTTGGCAATGTCCCGAACAAGATAGTAATAAAGATTATGGAAAAGAGGCTAAGTGTGATACTTTCGAAAATCATCTCTGAAAATCAAAGAGGCTTTGTGAGTGGTAGGAAAATTGCTGACAACATATTGCTTGCACAAGAAAACGGTCATGTGCTGGACAAAGAGAACCGAGGAGGAAACCTCATCATAAAACTTGACATGGCGAAGGCATATGATCGTGTGCAACGGAGTTTTTTATTCAAAGTCTTGCAGCTGTTCAGCTTCGATCACTGATGGATAGATATGGTGAAACGATGCGTCACACATTCGTGGTTTCGCTGCTGCTGAATAAAATTCTAACTGGTTTTTTCAAATCAACATGGTCTCTAACAAGGAGATCCATTATCCCCTGGTCCGTTTGTCATTGCTACGGACTACTTCTTCAAAGGTTGTACTCAACTCTTCCTCAAATATCCCATCCTTCGATATGTTAATGGCTCAAAAATCCTAATTTCACACTTGGCATCTGCTGATGATACGGTTATCTTCACAAACGGATCGTAGAGCTTCTACAACGAATAAATGAGTTCTTGAATCACTATGAGCAGATCTCTGGTCAAGAAATGAACTGGGAGAAAAGTGGATTTGTGATGAGCGATAAGATCACCCGGCAACGAATTCAAATAGTCAAAGCTGCCACAGAGTTTATACATAAAATGCTGCCAATTACATATTTAGGATGCCCGTCGTATAAGGGCCGGAAAAAGTCGATCCTCTTTGATGATCTGGTGAAGAAGATTGGAAGTAGAATCTAAGGTTGGCATGGGAAGTTAATGTCAAACGAGGCACAGATAATTCTTATCAGGCATGTTCTTACAAAAATACCGATATACCTATTCCAGATCATGGAACCACCAGGACAGATCATAGACAGATTGGAACAAATATTCGCAAAATTCTTATGGGGGTCGAATGAGGAACGAAGACGAACTCATTGGGGCAGATGGTGACAACTTTGCTACCCGATCAGCGAAGGAGGTCTAGGATTCCAACGAATGAGGGATATTATCACAACAAAGACTATAAAACTTTGCTGGACCTTCAGAAAGGGTGAATCCTTATGGGCGAAATTCATGTATTCTCGTTATTGCTCGAACATACACACTAGCCAGATGTCCCTGCCATCCAGAAGATCCAGAACATGGGTTCGTATGTGGAGAATGAAGGAAGAAGCAGAACGACTCATCTCAAGAAGATTAGACAAAGGAGAAATTTCATTCTGGTTCGATGACTGGTTGGGTCCTAACTTGTTTTAATTTAACCTCATCAGCGTCCTCTTTCTGCCCTTCACCATTTCTCCCTTTTATCATTCCTCGACCTGACACCGCCACCCTTACCCACCTTCGTCCCCCTACCGTCAGTCGTCGTCTCTCGTCGAGCTCCGTCGTCGGTCGCCGTCTCCCATCTCCGTCTCTGGTCCCATCTAGCTCCCCCACCCTCCGCCAGTCCCGGCAGCTCGCCACCCTCCTCCGCCCTCCACCATCTAGCATCGCCGCCACGTTCATTGCTCGCCATTGCCGTTCAGTGGTCGCCGCCGTTTAGTTGGTTGAGGAGTCGGAGAGTCGTGAGACCCTTGATTGATTTTTGGACGTTTTTTGGATTTTCATCAAACCCTAATGTAAAATCTTCCAACCCTAACCCTAACTAATTTTTACTTTTATACCTTTGATATATATGACTGTTGAAATAATTTTGGTTGATTTGAAAGCTTGAGTTATTTGTTGAATTGGAGTTGTTGTATGTGTTCATGCAAAATTATGTTGTGATGTTGGATGAAGTTTGTGATATAAGAGTTTTGTGATATAAGAGTTGGCTTGTGATATTAAGAATGAAGTGATTTGAATGATGAGTTTTGGATGGGTTGATTTTGTTTAATTAGTAGTTTGGATGATTAGTTTAGAACCATTGATTTATCGAAATTGGTTAATTTGATGAGTCAAATCAATGTGTCTTTTTTTTGGGAATGAGTTGAGAATGGAGTGATTTTGGATTATATCTAATTGGAAATAAAAATAGTGAATCTTGTTAGTGGTAAAAAAAGTTAGTTAAGCTTGTTAGGGAAAAAAAATTATTTTTCGAATTTAGCTTTGAAATAATTGGAAAAAAAATAATGATAGTTAAGAATGAGTTGTATTAGTTACGAATTTTTTTTTGAAATAAAATTATTCCTTAACGTAAAACATATTGACTCGAGAAAACTTGGATTATGATTTTGTTTGTGGACGTAAAGATGGATTCGGATTTATCATGGATGTATGAATGGTTGGTCAACAAGTGTTTTTAATGAGAAGTATTTTCGAAATATCGACAAATTTATAAACTTTGCCGTTCACCAACAACCGCTTATTTATGTTGGATACTTGAAGTGTTTGTGAATGCAGTATTGGAATAAGGATTATCAGTTGATTGATGTCGTGAGGGTGCATTTGTACATGTTCGATTTTTTATCCGAATATTGGAGGTGGAAATTTCATGATGAGGTTGTGTAACGTCCCAATTTTCAATAACATATTAATACATAATAATACAAATGACGTCACTGTCGTTGAGTCTCAATATCCCAGATAGGCAAAAATTACTTAACTGTTTAGGTACAGAAATAAATAAAATACACTTAGATATAATCAATAGTATTATCAAATATAGCAAAAATTTCTCATTTATTACATATTTTACTTATTTCATAATCATAATACAATAAATGTATATTAGCATCGTAACTTATATCATCGTCACTGTCGTTGAGTCCTAATACCCAAGACAACAAAAAATTACTTAACTGTTTTGGTACAGAAATAAATAAAATACACTTAGATATAATCAATAGTATTATCAAATATAGCAAAAAATTTCTCATTTATTACATATTTTACTTATTTCATAAATCATAATACAGTAAATGCATATTAGCATCGTAACCTATATCATACCGGCTCGTCTTCTCTAGCTTCTGAAAACACAAAGAAGAGAAAAACACGGAAAAATAGTAATCGGGAGTTACATGAGCTCAATAACTTTTCGTCCCTCTTACCAAGAGTTAGAAGAAGATAAGAAAAAAGAAAAGAGAAATGACCGCTCAAATCCTTTCTTTCAGCATTCTAGAACTTATCAGATCAATCCGACATTCATAATTATCATTTAAAAAACACAGTGAAGACATATAATAGATACCCTTAGTGTTTTAATTGTATCCTTGACGAGACTTATTCAATTTCAACTTATCAAAAATTTATTCATCTTTATTAAAAAGGACATCTGCGAAAGGGAATCAGTCAAAGCGGAGTCGAGGGTCTCCTATAGTGGATTTCCCTAATACCTAAACGACCTCACATGATCGATGAAATAATGTCACCACCATGTCACTGTATAACACAAACGACAGACAAAACGCTCTTTATGTTTTATGTCATGTAATTATCTCATCAATTATAAATTTACACTGATTTCACATATTCATCATCATTATATTAATAAACATGACATAACCCACACCATGTAACAACACTCCACAACACTCAATATTTAGCACGTAACATTTACAGCCACTATTTTATGCCATCCATATTTAGTGACTACGTCCAAAGATTCCAATGCATATTATTATACTCATGGTATAATAACACGCATCGTCACACTCAATAAATCTAAACATTATCTTCTTATTAAAACTTCCCCAAACACACGGTCGGTTTGTCCTTCATGTCTCAACGAGTGGCATCTCCAATCCCTATAGCATGATAGGATTCATATATTAATATATTTTCTTGTTAATTTTTGTTTATACTTCGTGAAAATCCATCATATTAAAATTATGAGGTGATGTTGAATCTTATAAAAGCCTTTAATACTTATTTTGATTGTCCATATTGATAATTTTATATATTGAATATTGTTAGAGATATTTGTGAATATTTGGAGTTGTTTTGGAGTAAAAAACATCATTATTGGTCTAGAAGGTTCTAAGACGGCATTCCGACCTTTGGAACGAGTGTCTCGACCTCTAGAACAGACATCACAGACTCCGAAATAAGTTTCTCGACCTCTGGAACGAGTGTCTTAAATTATATCCATCTTGATCTTTCGACGTATTTTAATCTTTGACTTCTTATATACAACTTCAAAAATTATTCCGTAAAATTTTACATACGCTAGACTTCATCATCTTTTCATTAAATTAAAGTTTCCACCTAGCTTCTCCTCTTCTCCTTAAACTTCTCATTCTTATCTTGTTTCGCTTAACTCTAATCTTGCATGGTAAGAAATGTTTTATTCTGTGTTTGTAAGGAATTTAAAGAAGAAGAGAGCTTGTATTTTTAGAAAAATAAATCAATTAAAATAGTTTAGCAGATAATTAGTGGGTATTTAGTGGATAATTATTGACTATTTAGTGGATAATTAATTTAATTTAGATGGAGTATAAATTGACATAAGTTAAAATAAGTTTCAAAATTAGGTTTAAGCCATCTTTGTATACATATGGCTTTTTTTATTAATATCGTATTTTACCATATTTGTGTATTATGATTGCATTTCCTCCATATTTTGTGTTATTTTTCTATTATATAGTAAAAAAAACGTTTAACCCTATAAAATAAATTATAACGTACGATAATTTACTATTCACGTTAATTATCGTGAAACTAAATTTTACAAACTTTTTCGTGTCTTTACAGGTTGAAGTGGGTGAATCATCGCAAAAGCCCGGGGTTAATCCCTATGAGAACATGGTGGCGGATGGTTTTGAGATACTAACTTTGAAAGCATGGTAGGGAGCATGAATGATGTCGAGGATCATTTGTTGTTTATTTCCATAGAGTTCTTTGACATATTGAATGCAACATGGGAACCGTTGTATCCTAGTTACAAACTCTCTTAGTTCGAGACCGCGTCTAGGTTGTTGAACTTCAAAGGTGAGTACAATATACCTCATAAAGCAATGGATGTCATTGTAGCTCTATTGAAGGATATCTGTCATGAAGATAACATGATGATGAACACGATGGAGTCGACTAACAGACTAATAAGGGGCATTCGACTTCCTGTTCTAAAAATAGATGTACGGTGACGACAAACTAACAATGTGTTGACGATGATGGACTAACGATAGAATGAGGACTATGGGCAATGACGCTCTGACAACGAGAAACTGATGATAACTCATAATGGACTAACAACATCGATCACTAATAGAAGAGATTAGCAAATTAAAGAAGACGGTAGGCAAACTAAAGAAGACAGGAGCAATTTACATGGAGGGAGAAAGAACATTAATATAAAGATAAAACCTTATATCAAATCCTAAAAAATCAATTTCGAAATTGGATAATGTCGAATTTTTTTAAAATAAAGTATGAGGTACTTCTTTTGAAAAAAAAAAAAACAAGAAGAAGAAGGGGTGATATCTATTAGGAATTTTATTTATTTTTTATCTTTTTATTAAGCGGTATCGCCGGATAATTTTTTGACAAAATTGCCGAGAGATACCGCTTTGCAAAAAATAAATTATCGACAAATGTCGTCCCTTATTTTTTTTTTTTCTAAGGAAGTACCCCATTATCTTTTTTATTTAAATTCAATCCGTATTTTTTCTTATTTTAAATGTCTCCCTTTCCTTTTTTATCACAAAATCTTACTTCTATGTGTGCTTTTCTTATTTGTAACCTTTCCCTTTCCCTTTTTTTTAATCATATATCATTTGATTCTTCAATCGGGAAAAAAATCTGTTTGCTCTTTGTCTCTATTCATTGTTGTCGATGTGAAAAACGACTGAAAAAGGAGGGGAACATGAACGTTCAGTTCATCATAGTCGTCGTGAGTTCATCAGAATCATCGTCGTCAGTTTGTCCTTTTCGTCATGAGTTCATCGTTGTCATCGTCATCTTGTCTTTGTTAGTCCGGCCTCATCGTCGTCGTTAGTTCGTCGACGTAGATCTAGATTTGAAATTCATTTTTTTTTGGGAAAATCAATATCTTATATAATTAATGATAAATTTGTTAGAAAAGTAAATATGCCGTGCAAATCTGTCAAAAAAGAAATTATTTGAATAAATATTTGAAAAAAAAAGGTGAAGTACTTCTTTGTCATAAATATTGGAAATTATTTGAAGTGTTTGTTAGAAATGATCAAGGCGTTTGCGTATAGACACGAGAAGAAAGGCGTTTTAGAGCCACTCGAGGTGGTGTAGTGCGATAACAAATCTAAGAAGACGACGGTAATTAGTTACTCCCTCCATTCCACTAAAGATACAATTAAGACTTTCATATTTGAAAAAAAATTTCTCCAAAACTATAAAAATACCTCCATTTTTTTATCACATCAACTCATCTCATTATTTCTTTTTCTCCTCTTGTTTTTCTAACTCCTCTCTCTCACAAAACCAAAAGAATAAATCAATCATTTTTATAAAATTCAATATATACATACATTGTTACTTTATGTCAAAATGTTATATTGTTAATGGAACGGAGAGACTACTTTTTAGATTGTATTCCATTTGTTCCAATCTGGATGCAATATTTTTAAATTCGGTTGTTGCAATTTACTAGCAACTTTTCAAATTTCGGTATACTTTTCACATATACAATACCAATACAATCAATGTCTCCTACAATGCACTCTACTACCTCCTCTTTCAACTTTTACAATAAACACCTCTATTACTAAATAAAATATTCTTCTTCACTAAAATCCACAAAAACTCAATACACATATAAAATTCGGCACCGAGTCAAATGATTACATGTAAATTATGAAGGAAGGAGTAGCATTTTTTCTTTTTGTTTCTTAATAATTGAAAGTTTTTAATCAAAAAAGTTTCTTATTTTAGAATTGTTTAATTACAGACTCAGTACTCCGTAGTAGAGAGACAACTCATGGATCAATTGCTTATTGAGCAGAAGTTCGATACGAAGTAGCAGGACAACTTCTTTTGCAAAGAGTAGGCAAGTCGCTCAGTTGGAGGCCATATTAGCCAAGGTAACAGAAAGCCGTTTGACTTTGGCCTCACACGTTGATAATTTGACGGAATTAATTGAACGTCTATCGCATCAACTCACACAATGTGGTAGAAACCCGTTTGATCGAGCTCCTTAGGCACTAACCCTGGGATCATTCCACTGTCACCTCCTAATGCGATAGAGTATACTCACGTATTTTAGTCGTCGTTTCTTTTTGAGGATTGATGTTTGGATATGATGTTTTGACATGCCTATGAAATTTTTTTGGAGTTGGACATATTTTTGTAATGAATTGGACTATTGTTGGGTGCAGAAACTTGTAATCTACTTGTTGGGGTCCTTTGATATATGTATATAGAACCTGTGATGCTGGTTTTCAGGGTTTTTCCCCCTGAAAACCACAATAGCGATCGTTAAAGCAGGAATGGTCTCTAATCAATGGCCTCAACAGTCGCTAAGTTCCTTAATTCTAGAATAAGGTCTAGCGATTATGCTGGTCATTGATTAGCGATTTACTTTTTATTCGGTTCGCAAAAGGTCTTCTGCGATCACTTTATTACAGGCGCTAATCGATCATTGGGTGGTCTCTAATTAACGACCGTTCAATCTCTAAAATTCTATTGTTTGATCGCTTAACTATTTAGCGACTAACCTTTTAGCTATGATCATTTCCAATCAAAAATCGATCGTTAAATATCATTGGCGATCATTTTTTGACTGTAAATGACGGTAGTTATAAATTGGCTTTTATTTTGTAGTGAAGGAACCATGGATGCTACGGTCATGCCATACAAATAGTTCAGTTACAAGAAAGTTCAGCTTGTGTATTTATTACGAATTAGGCCCAAGAATTTGATGGATTCGAATATTACAATCAAGCAATTATCAACGCAAATAAGAATTGAAACGATAATACATTAGATTCAACGTGTGTAAAACCCGATCGTCGGAAGAGAAAACCCCACAAGAAATCAGATCACTAATCAAATCACATGATTACAATGATCGTCTCTCAACTCACTCAATTTCCCTATATGTTTCATTCAAAACATAGATAAAACCTCTCACAATCGTTTTGACAATCCTCTATTTTCAATCAATCTGATACATTGTATATTTATAGATCCATAAATAAAGAGATATAAACAAATTCTGAACCAAAACTTGAACCGATGGTGCATCGGCCCAAGAACATGTTTCCCTGTCGTCAGACCTCGTGCCCGGGCGTGGTCCAAGCTTGTGTACGGGCGCTTCAGTTTTTGTTTTTTTTTTTGGTTCCTTATTTCACAAACATAGCCCGTGCCTGAGCTTGACAAAGCTTGCGCCCGGGCACTTTGGTACTTCTCCTACACCCATGAAGCTTCTTCTCTTTATCTTACGTATCAGATTTTCAATGACCCAAGTATTTCGATGACAACTCCAACAATATTATAAGTCGACTACGTTGGAGGGTCAAACAAGAGAGCTCAAAAATACAGAGCTAATGAAGAGAAAGCAGAGCTACTGATCAGGACTTCATTGATCCCAACAAGCAACTGAAACTGCAATTGCACGCAGATGTTCTGCAATAAAATGCAGTACAGTATGAAATTACCCTAGCTAGCTTCAAATATAGCTTGTTCTCCATTCCTGACCTTTTGTCAATTCCGCCCCCTACTACGTACTTCCAACTAAAGCCTAGTAACACTCCCATATTCGTCCCTAGCTAAAGCCTACCCAATAGTACAAAAGACTAGTAGTAGTAATGCAGCTCTTTCTTAGTATGTCTTCTTAGTTTGAAAATCTGACATCATGGCACAAAAGGATACAATCACTCACATAGGCATCTGCCCTGTATTTTTACAACAATTTCTCATATGAATGGAACTGTGAGAAAGCTCGTAAGCTCAAGACTCGGCTCGATCATCGATAGATCCTTCAAGCATGCTCGATTGCTAATAGAGCTAAGTTTTAACAAAATTTTCAACAATTTTAGGTAAAAGAACGAACTTGAGCAACTGTGTGTACGATTGGACTAGAGCTCTGGCTTGGCTCGATAAATGGTCCATCTCGAGCTCAGCTCGAGACATGTCTTTGATGTATGTGTGTTTCTGATATGGAGCAACCGACTTAGCATACGAGCATGATGGGCTTCAAGAGAGAGTGATTTTAATATTTGCTGCAGTACTATTATGCATACGCTTAGTAAACCTCACTTATATATTAGGATGGAGAGAGTATAACATTATTGCCTTAGAACGAAAGGAGCATGTGTTACGATGTGGGATATATCCACATCAAGTGCGTGAAAAATCATGAAATGATTTATAAGTTAAAAAAATTCTTCTTTCTATTGGATTAATCATTTGGGATTGAGCTCTTCTCTTGGGTTTTTAGCCTAACATTTGATGTTCTGGTTGAGAGGGTTGACATGGGAAAGGGTTACCGGGTGTTTGATAAGGTCCGAAAGGGAAGAGCCCTCCTTGGAAAGGGAGGCCGTTCTGAAGGATATGTACTCGTTACCACTTGGTTGGTGTTAAATTGGACTCATTTCAAATGCGTTTGTGAATTAATTGTTATTCATGCCCAGTGCTATTGTTGAACTCCTGGATTTTATAGTGATAACATAAACTGTTTTTATATCATCAATAACTTTATTTCGATAACATAAACCCAGATGTAGTCCTGGTTAGGCTTCCGAATTATTAGTTGCATCCTGATCAGATCCAGACTGGCTTCACTTATAATTAAAATGGGAATCTTTTGATGGAAAATAATAAGATTATAATGATACCTAGGATGGATCATCACAATCTTTCCATCTTCTTTTTGCGTCCGTCCAATCCCAAAGATCTCGCATTCAGTTCTACTGGTCTCTCTTTCTCCCTATAAATTCACTGTTTTCTCCCTTTAAACACTCACATCTCCTTCTTCGATTCACAGTTATTATTTCCCTGCCAAAAATACATTTGGGAATTCCTCCCTTTTCAGTTTCACCATATTTTTTGAGGTTTTATCATCTGAGCATTTGTCCTTGGATTTCATGATTAGGGTTTTCAGAGTTTAATTCGAAGAAGACCAAACAGCCATTGTTTGCAAATGCAGCATCATCGCGATTCACATACGAATTCTCCAACATGGCGATTGGTTGCGAATTCATTCCCATCAATGGCCGTGGATATGAGAATCCTGATGATGCTGCATCAGCATTCAATGACTTTCTCTAACTATTTCATGATGAGTGCTCTTTCTATCATTTTTTTTACCTTTCAGGTACGTACTTCACGTGGGAATGTCTGTGAGTACAGTCAAAAGGGCACCCCTTGAATCTGTCTTGCTTAAAGAAATTCTTGTGCTTATCGGTGTGCTAATTCTGCTTTTATTTCTATAAATTTATTTGTTGATGCTTTCTAGTACGCTTATTTGATGGCCTCCATGAATTCCTAGTAATTTCATGATTTCTGTGAAGGATCTAGGGTTTCGTGTACGCTTTCACTTCATGGAGTAAAAAGAAGGAAATCAGCCAGTTGCAATTTTTTTTCTTATTTAGTGCGGAAATATGTGTTTTTTTTCTCTATTTTTATAGTAGTAAATTTTATGTCGTGTTTTTAATAAAATGAAGATTTATGTGCCTTTCTTGTACCAATATAATATGAGAAGGTTTTGTGGTTATTACAAAATTTAAAAGGGATTTTGTGTTTGATTCAAACAGAGAGGGGTTTTGTGTATTTTTGTGAAAGTTGAGAAAGACTGTTTGTCCTAAGTCTATCAAAAATAATTGGATTATAATATACCAAAAAAAAAATATGTTCATTCCGTTATGTTCATTCCGTTTTTTTAATTCGTGCCGTCCCAATTAAAATATATATTCTTTTTTGAACATGAAGGGTTTTGAACATTTTATGTCATATTTTTATCAAAAATCTGATTGGATAATATTATTATCCAAAAATATATATCTATTTTTATGTCATTGTAATGATTTTGTAAAATTTTACACTAATAAATGAAAAAGCATCAATTCAATGAGACGGAGGGAGGGGTAAATTTTCTTCAAATAATGGCTTCAATTTAATGGGAACAAAAAGAACCCGGAGAAGTGCGTGGGTGCATCTGAAACGGATCGGCCTTGTGGAAATGCGCTAATTTTGAGGTTCAGGCTGTAGGTCAGCTGGCTCTGACTCGCTAATTCAGATCAGATGCCACCGTTTGAACTGATCTCACAGCGGCTAGCTGAGCTCTATGATGATGTGCTTTATTGGCTGGCTGCTGTGCAATGATGTTGTCACCCTTGTTCTGACCTCATCATCAGGAGCTTTCCCATTTCCTTTTTTTCCCTAGAGATGCGATTTTTTTTAAGGTTATCCCAAAAGATTAACATTTATTCATTAAATAATTCATAAATCGAAAGGATCAGATAATTCAGACAAATTCAATGGCTTCATCTCGAATATCAAGTGAACATTAACAAAGATTTGAACTCCAGTCTCCATATGTGAGTTACAACATAAGCTTGTGTTTATATTTCCGTACAAAAAACCAAGAGGTAGTGATAGTGATAGTGATAGTGATAGTGATAGTGATAGTGATAGTGATAGATTTTAAGACTCGGTTCATATGTGCCTTGAGCCTTTGAGTCATGCTTAAATCAAGCCAAACGTTTTTAAAAATTGAGCATAATATTTTTGAAATCCAACATAATTACATTCATTAGAAATTAATCCAAACTAATAAAATTGATATTGAAAATATAAGTTATGATATGTAAATTTTAGACAAAATAAAAAGATCTTGGAAAGTTTATGTGGCACATGAAAACTATGTATGCATTTATGAAAATTAATTTAAATATGTATAAACTTGAATCTTATAATCGAACTGTCTCGTGAATTTTAAATGAGTGAGCCAATCGAGCCAAATCATATGACTCTTAGGCTTGGCTTATTTAGTTGTTCGAGCCAAACAATACTCGGGTTACAGTATTTGTAAAGATATTCAAGATTCCGTGAGTTTTACCTTCCCCATTTGCCCAATGTTTCTCTAAAATCAATTATTATAGTTTGCTGATTGAAAGATTCTTATTAAAGATAATACAAGGTTGATCTTCTTATTGAAAATGAATACTTAAGACTAAATCGATCATGAATGAGATATTTTGTGATTATTTGGTTGTCTGATTGGTTTGGCGGGCATTTAAACGGGATGGCGATAAACAAAGCCAACACTTTTTTTAAGGTATTTCCTCCTATTTGACTGACATTCAAAAAAAAAAAAAAAAAAAAAAAAAAGGAAAAAAAGTATACCTGCTCCCTTTCTGGATTCCCACAGACAACTGCAAGTTCTGCAGCCAATGAAAACCCTAGCTAGCAGGTCTTCTACTTCCTTGTCAATTCCGCCCCCTACACGACCCAACCCCAGCTACTTCTATCATCAGATCCAATCCGATCAAAACCAATCGCTGGTCAATTAGGGTTCATTTCTCCCCTTCTCTTATTGGTCATATCCTCATAAGATCCAGCTGGCTGGTTTCATTTCCCTTTCGTTCAATTGAAGGAAGAGAGTAAATCTTGTACGTGCATGGAGCCCAGGATCGCGATATCTCTTTAACTGTCAACTTTCTCTTCAGATCCATCTTCCACTCTATAAATTAAGTCTCTCGTTTTGCCTCTCTTGGGATATAAAAATCTCCATGTCATAGTTCAAACTATGGCGTTTACAGGATCTGCGGGTTCTCCATGGAATATAATCAAGCTTATTCCATTCGGGTCCTCTTGATATGCCTGTGTTTCCATGTCCTCTACTTTTTTCCCTTTTTTTCTTTTTTGTCTGACCATCTTTTTTTTTCAATTATTTCTACTATTCCTTTTTTAGGGTTAGGGTTTTGTTGATTTGGTTCCATGGTGAGACATTACCTGCCTCGTGTCTTTCTCCTTGAGTTATCCTGAAAACCAATCCCACGAAACAGCTTGAGGGTGGGGGAGTATTAGGCAACTGATCTGAGGGCTAGAGTGGTGGAAGACAGCCGTTCTTTGCAGCTGCAGCATCATCACGATTCACATACCTCTCAAGTCACATCCTTAATTTTGCATCCATGGCTGACCATATGAGAATCCTGATGATGCTGCATCAGCAATAAATGGCTTCCTGTTATGTTCTTATTTTCACTCCGAAAAGTTCTATGTCTACAAGACAGTCAAAAGGTACATGCTCCCCGAAGTTTAATGTTTGTGAGCTGGAATGGATCTATCGTGTTTGAGTTATTTTTGTTTGAAATCATGTTCTCTCATGTTGTGTGATTTCATAAATAGAGATGTGTCAATTTTTAATTACAATATATAATTAAAATGTAATACTGATATACACTTTATTTTATTTCAATGTCCGTTTGAAACTATGACAAAAACATATGACGAGAACATGCATCTTTTGAAACTATGACAAGAATACGTGATGAGAACATGCATCTTTAGAATAAAATACATATCAAAATTACTTTATCTTATTTCAATGTTTGTTTCAAACAATGAATGAAAATAAGGATGTGACTTGAGAGGTATGAGAATCCTGATGATGCTGCATCCGCAATAAATGACTTCCTGTTATGTTCTTATTTTCACTCCTAAAAGTTCTATGTCCGCAAGACAGTCAAAAGGTACATGCTCCCCGAAGTTTAATGTTTGTGAGCTAGAATTGATCTATCGTGTTTGAGCTATTTTTGTTTGAAATCATATCCTCTCATGTTGTGTGATTTCATAATTAGAGATATGTCAACTTTTAATTATAATATATAATTAAAATTTAATATTGATATACACTTTATCTTATTTCAATGTCCGTTTGAAGCTATGACAAGAACACGTGATGAGAACATGCATCTTTAAAGTAGAATACATATCAAATGGTACTTTATCTTATTTCAATGTTCAATGAATGAAAAAATACGTACCAGATATTCAATATTGATCAGCTTTAAAACTGAATGATCTTGTTATTCGCGATATTCAGCTACGACAAGAACGCGTAATAAGAACATGCATCTTTAAAGTAGAATATATATCAGAGATTACTTTATCTTATTTCAATATTCATTTCAAACAATTAATGAAAAAAATATATTTTTTAAAGTAAATTACTTATCAGAGATTAAATATTGTTCAGCTTTAAAATGGAGTGGTCTTGCTATTCGCGATATTCTTTTTTGTGTACGAATGCATGTTGTCGCTTTGATTTGTTATCCAGCTGCCTTTGATGTGCATTTCCCGGTGCTTAAAAATATTTTTACTCCATACAGAGGTTGTCGTTCATTTAGTTCCCAATTTCGACAGGTAATAGAAGTAAGTGAACATTGTTCCATGTTTCGGTCTCCAAACACTATTTAATTGATTTTTACTGCAGTATTTCAATTAAAATAATAGTAAAAAAATAATTAAACCCCACTCGCCCATGGGGGAGTCTGGATCTGATCAGAGACCTGCTCTGAGACCTGAAAGATCCTCGAGTCCACTGCCTGCACTGCAGCTTCACAGGCATGCTTTTAATTTGATAGTCAATTTGAAGTTTTCACTTTTTCAGGTTCGTGTTGGGTCTCTGTTGTCTAGGCTGAACCTCATAAACTTGATCACTAGCTTCTTCCATGGTTTCTTGTGCTCATTATTGCTTGCAGTTACCATTGGTCTCTTTTTTGTGCGGATGAGATCAGGTGACATTTGACATGATCCCGAAAAGGGTACTTCGATATCTATCGCCGATCATGGCGATTTGTTCTATTAGGAGTTTGGTTGCTCTGGTCACTTCGGGTAATGATATGCTACCGGCAGCATGATGACCATATACGGCTTGATAGGACAACATCAACTGATCAAGGAGTATTTATTTGGATTAAAAAATAAAGGAGTATTTTTTTGGGATCTTAATACACCCTCCAACTCATAATATGTGTAATATATTTTTTTGGATTGTTTTAATTTATTTATAATTTTTTTTGTTTTAATTAATATTTAATAATTAAAAAATAATATTAATTATATTTTATTTAAAATAATTATTATATTTTCTCATGATAACCTCATTATCCTTAAAAAAATATTTTTTCTTGATCAAATTTTATAAAAATTCAACCCGCATATAAATTTTTGTATCGATGTAAATATTGGGCTCACTCTATCACACCAAAGATGCAATGTACATTAAGGTTTAGATTACAATAGCATTGTGTAGAAGATTCTTGGCGAGCAACCTACTGTTCTAACTTAAGAACGTCGATCCGCCTTTGTGATTCGGTACATTTGTGCATTATCTATGGTTTAGTCCCTTGGATCTATGTGCATTATCATATCTGGCCATGATAAGTCACCAATTGAATCCTTCTAAGATGTTGCACGAAGATTGTTCTATATCTTGACACAATGTCAAGACAAGCTATGTAATAAATCAGCCGAATCGCTTTGCTGGCGAAGGAATTCCTTGAAGCAAAGTGCCGAATATTTCTTGTATCTTGTCAACCCATTGTTGAAGTCAATGAAGACAAGACCAAACCGATATATATATCCGTCGTACCATTCAAAATCATCAAATAGTGACCACACGAGGTTGCCCTTCACGTTGACACGTTCACTACCAAGTGTGAATCAAATATGAATTTCGTTTACCGAGCAAAGCGTAGATTTAAGTACACTAAATTCAATCAGCACTAAGAATACTAAAACATTATAAAAACGTTTCAAAATCCCCCAAAACATTTTCTAGTCATGCCACTTACGAGTATGTTTATGACGAGACATCACTGTAAACCCATCTTCATCGATCGCGAAAACACATGACTACTCCAAAATCATTCAAGCAGCCTTTGAAGAGTTTTTTGTTTTTTTCCCGGATTTGACCAAAATATAAGATGAATTTCGAGTCGGAGAGGAAAACATGTTGTATTTTTTGGTATGGATATTGATTTGGTTTTAGTGATTTTTTCCACTTAATTAAGAGTTATAACGAGGATTGACTTAATGATAAATAACGTAACGAATATTACTATATGGGTTTAAAAAAAATTCAATTTTTATGAAGTGAAATAAAAGTGATTTACAAAACAACGAAAGCCTCTATGCCACATACTACTATATAGGTTAGTTCTTGCTTCATAAGTAGGAATAAATAATCAAGTGAAGTTGGTTTAATAATAAGTCGAGCATCCCTTCTTAATCCTAAGGTTAGAGATTCTACACCTGAGGACAACAAAAAACAACCTTTCTATACAAAAATTGCACTTGGAGTTGACGGGATTATGTGCAATGTGGGTACGTTCTTTTCTTTTATACTATGAATAGTATTTGTTTTTGTCCTAATTTAATTATAACATTTTTTTCATTGGGATGTCTCAATTTACTTGCAACACTTTCTGTTTTAGTAAATTTTTAATCTAAAAAAATCAAATCATTCATGCTAGCATTTTTTCTTTTAATAAATTTTTAATCTAAAAAAAATCATATCATTCATGTTATGTCACAATACATTCATTATTTCCGTTTTCAACTGTTATAATAAACCTCATTATCTCTTAAAAAAATATTATTTTTCATTAAATTTTATAAAAATTTAACATATACATAAACTTTTGTGTCGGGTTAAACAGTTGTAATTAAATTAGAATAAAGGGAGTAGTAGTACTCATTTGATGGCTTGAAGAAGGTAAGCTAAATGAAGCTCATGATATGTGACTCTCAAATAATCCTTGAGCTCAGCCGCCATCGGCTTCTTGTTGCTGTCACCAACCCCTCAAAACACGCAAATTACTACGTTACGCTAATAAGATCTCCTTGGATATTTACATGGTACATAATGTTTGGAATTAATCCACATAAATAACTGTAACCTTCATATCGAATTATTTAGAATAAATCATAAACGGAAGCGTACCTGAATCCATAAAAGCAAGCCTTTAATCTGGGATGAAGATCCCCTAGGGTTAGGGTCTTCCAGTTGATACACACGCTAGGGTTTCTCTCTCTTGCGATGGGATGCCAGAAAGATGTAACGTATATTCAACCGGGGACCATAACCTTCATATATATAGTGATGCTTAACCCTAATCAGCTCATCATCAATTAGGATCAAGCCCGTAGGTATCTACACAATTGGGCCCTATACTCTATATGACGATGTATTGGCCCACTTAATATTAATATCCATAGGACCACTAATATTTGGGCCAAACTGTAAGATAGCACATAACATACAATTAATCCGTATAATTAAATTGTCCATGTACATGTACTATGAGTCCATTAATCCAACAATCTCCCACTTGGACGACATATTCATGTACATATACAAACCTTAGTATTGTATGTTATAATATAACCTTAAGAGCTCAATAATGCCATCAATTTGTAATCGTCATCAACCAATCCGATCCATCAATCATATCAGCATAGGATCAAAGAAATCTATGTTACATTGACATAACTAGATCCAACAATGATCACGTATATCAATATAATCAACGACATGGATCAAGTATAGGTGTGTAGCTTGGAAATAACATAAAGTGTGGTCCGAAATAGTATGTCTATTTCCAACTGGTCCACCTGAAACTTTATCGAGATCAATCTCAAAAATTATAAGAGTACATTAAACTTTAAAACTTTAAATCTGCAGATACAACTTAATCAACCAAATATATGTTCGACACCATAGAAACAGTACATAAAAAAAAACTCCCACTAAAATCCATAATCCTCAACTGATTTGACACTCATATGAGCAACATGCTCATGAAACACTTTGGGTGGCAATCCCTTAATGAGCGGATCCGCAATCATGAAGTTAGTACTGATGTGTTCTATGGACAATTGTCCTTTTTGTACTCTTTCTTTCACAGCTCGAAATTTGACGTCCATATGCTTTATCTTGGTCAAACTGCTATTGTTTTTAGCATAAAGGAATGCTGACCTGTTGTCACACAATAGCTTGAGTGGCCTTTTATTGTTGTCCATTATACGCAGTCCAGTAACAAAAAATTTGCAGCCATAGTCCTTAATTAGATGTCTATATATCCTGATATAGATTTCAGACTATCTTGACACCCAGCAAAATCGGAGTCGGTATACTTAATGATCTCAAACTGATCCGACCTCCGATATGTGAGCATGTAATCTTTTGTACTTTATAAGTACCGTATGACCATTTTGGTTGGTTTCCAATAGTCTATTTCCGGATTGCTGAGATATCTGCCTAGTATCCCAACTGTGTATGCTGGATCAGGTCGTGTGCAAACCTAAGCATACATTAGACTCCCTACAGTCGAAGCATAAGGTGCCTTATCCATTTCCTTGGTTTCAAAACCATTCTTTGGGCACTTATTTAAACTAAATTTGTCTCCCTTAGCAACAGGGATGTCACCTGGTTTACAATCCTCCATGCCATATCTTTTAAGAACCTTATCGATATAGCCCTTTTGTGAGAGTCCAAGAACACCTTTGAGGCGATCTCGATGTATCTGAATTCCTAATACAAAAGAGGCGTTACCAAAATCTTTCATTTCAAATTTCTTTGAAAGAAATCTCTTAGTTTCGAGCAATAAGCCTATATTGTTGCTGGCAAGCAGTATGTCATCGACATATAAAACCAGAAAAATATGCTTACTCCCACTGAACTTGTGGTATATACAGTCATCAGCTATATTTGGTTCAAAACCAAAAGATGTAATGACATTATGAAACTTGTGATACCACTGACGAGAAGCTTGCTTGAGCTCATAGATGGATTTCTTTAATTTGCAAACCATTTTCTTTGGATCTCCTGAAACAAAATTTTCTCGTTGTTGCATATAAATTGTTTCTTCAATGTCACCATTAAGAAATGCTGTTTTCACATCCATCTGATGAAGCTCAAGATCAAAATGTGCCACTAGTGCCATTATTATCCTGAAAGAGTCTTTCGATGAAACCGGAGAGAAAGTCTCTTTAAAGTCAATGCCTTCCTTTTGAGTGTAGCCCTTAGCGACAAGACGAGCTTTAAATCTCATGATATTGCCCTCTGAATCCTTCTTGGTTTTAAATATCCATTTACAACCAATGGGTTTTACACCTTCAGGCAATGAGACAAGCTCCCAAACGTCATTGTCACTCATGGACTTAATTTCATCGTTCATGGCATCAATCCACTTTTGAGATTTAGAACTTTCCATAGCCTGACAGAAGTTGATTGGATCATCTTTCACAAGTCCAAAATCTGTTTCTTGTTCCTGGAGGAAGACAAGAATTTCTTCCACCATTTCCAAGTTTACCTCATGTTCTTGGAGAAACACAATGTATTCATCCGAAATTGCATTTCTCCTCTCTCTAGTGGATCTCCTTAATGACACTTCATGTTCTTGAGATTGTTGAGTTTGATCCTCATTAATAATATCAGGGATTTGATTAGGGAGATTATCAAGATTGTCTTCAAGTGGAGTTGTTTCATGATCCCTGTCAGGAATGACAACACTCTGATCATGATCAACAATAACTGAGGGAAGAGACACATGTTTTTCCTCAAAGACAAAATCTCTAACTTTATCTCCCCACCCCCCAAACTCAACATCCTCAAAGAATCGGGCATTACCCGTCTCAAAAAAAGTTCTTGAAGTGGGATCATAGAACTTATACCCCTTGACCTTTCAGAGTATCCAACAAAATAGTTACTAATTGTTTTAGAGTCCAGTTTCTTTTCATTTGGCCTATAAGGCCTTGTCTCAGCTGGACAACCCC